>VXBA01004859.1:270748-557848 GCA_013399895.1 Serilophus lunatus | reverse complement strand
CCCCCCCCCCCATGCTTTTATTATTTTAATTGTTTATAACAGAAATGCTGCCCTCCTACCCCTCGAGTAGGAAATGCCACAGCTGACACAAGCCAGTCTCTACCTGGGCAGCAACACTAAATTATTTAATGTGCTGGTAGAAATTTTTCTAAATTGGTTTCTGGTATATTTTAATCCTGAAAATGCTTTTCAAATAAATTGCAATAATGAAGTCCATCTTCTGGCTTGTGTTAGTAATTTTGAGTTGTAAACTATTCTCTTCTCTCTGCCCTTGGTCGTTTTTAATGTAGGCATAATTTTTAGACTTCGTTTTTAGACTTGTTAACACCCAAGATTAATGGGTCTGTTCCTACTTCTAAGAGTATTGTTTCAGCTGCTGTTATACTGAGGCAAAATTCCTGCACTGATGTATGAAGAGTTCACTTTGCCGGGTTTAGGTTCAAAGCCATTAAAATATTCTTGATTGTTCCTAATGGAAGCTTTCATTTTAGAGAAACAGAATTCTTAAATACTCTGTGGCAGTTTTTATACTTTTCAGCTCATTTACTGGGTAAAACTTTGTATAGATGTCCTTGATTTGCTGTCCACTTATTTCCCTCCACGTTTCTGCCCTTCTAGGACTATCTGCATTTAATTATGCCTTGTGTCTATGTCAACAAATCGCGGTCAGGGCCGGGGATCTGTCTGTGCAAGGCCTGGTACAAACACCAAAGTAGTTTCTGCCCAGTCCTCCCATCACAGCCAGCAGTGCTTATCTCTGTCCTGTCTTTCTTGTTCTTGCATCTCCCCCTCTTTCCCACCCGCTTCCATCAAGCCTTTCTGCTGCTTTCTCTCCCTGACCTACCTGCTGCTCACGCTCTCGGCTGTGGCACACTTTCATCCCCACCAGCACTTTTAATTGCAATGTTCCATTTCATTATCAGCTTGTCACCACCTTTATCAAGTCACCTTTCCTAACAAATCTCCCTGCAAAGCTTTCCTGCGTCGCTTGGCATCAATTTTCCACATTAGGGCTTGTCTGAAACCACGTGTGAAAGGGTCTATGAAAAATCGAGGCTATAGTGCTGCATTTGTTAGTGAATAAAGAGCCTCATCAGTGAATAGTGCTACTGTACAGGCAGAGACAGATTTACTGTGTGCCCAGCTCCTGCCAGGCTCATGGCACAGAGATGTGTCTCTGTGTCAGTCAAACAAAGCCTTTCCCTTTCTGGGGATTTTCAGGATCTCTGGGCAGTGGGGTCTTCATGCACATGGAGACCAACCCCAGGATCATTAAGTCAGCAGAATTCTTCCTATTAACTCCAGTCAATGTTGGATCAGATTCTTGTTGTGCATAGCAAGTTAATTAAGTTAACAACTGCATGTAGTGCAGGTGGGCAGGCACGGAGCGTTTATGTGGGATTCTGCTCCCTCTGGAGTGCAGGGTGGAGCCCTGGCAGCCAGATTTAGCCTCCCCCGGAGCGCAGCCAGCGAGACACGAAGGTTTTCTATGGACTGGCAACCACAGAACCATTTTTTTCCGTATTATAACCCCAAATTTCTAGCTTGTGGCACTCAAGTAATTTTCAAAGTAGGGTTTAGCTCATTTTAAGTGCATTTTACACATGGGTAAACTCAAGCAAGGCAGAGGACAAGTGGCAGATGGTCAGTGACAGAGCCAGGAATAGAATGGAGAACTTCCTTGTCCCACGACATGGTTTTAAGAGACTTTGTCCCAGGATTGAGATGTGATGATTTATAATTCATGAGGCTTCAGCAGTGCTTTAAAAGAAAAAAAAAAAAAAAAAGCAGCTATTACTATTCCCAGTTTTTCCTGGCAGAGGCTGGCTTCCGTAGGCAAAATGATTTCAGTTTCTTAAGTGTGCAATTTGAGGCTTAATCTGTTCACTCTCTCACTGGTTTTATTCCTTTCGAACTCACTTGGCTGTGCTATGATCACTGCTTCTTTTACATCTTTGTAATGAAGGATGAGTCTCTAAGAGAAACCCAACAGAGTATCTGTCAAATAGATCTACCTGTAACCTTGGCAAAAATAACCATAAGGATAATGGTAACGGATAATTATAAACCCCATAACTGGCAAAACAAGGCTCTGCATTTCAGAGGATGAATTGCTTTACCCTGTCCAGTAACCCACTTTATGGTGCAGTAATGGACCTGCATCCGGAGGGTTATGCAGCAAAATGGAGCCTTTGGCAACCTGGGATCACACTGGAAAAGAGGCAACATCTTCATGGGGGTTTTTATGTATGCATATTTGAAAATCTGGAACTTACCCCATTTGACAGAAAGAGATCATCCTGCTTGGAATGATTAAATTCTAGGACAGATTATGAAATAATAAAGTATTTAAATATTATGGTGCAGCAGTACAACAGTGCAGTTACCCTTCCTTTTACTTATTGAAGTACAGTATTTCTGAAAAGCCTTTTGCACTCCAGAGGAACTAGTGACTATAAATTATAAAGGAGGAAATAGAATATCATATATGTATGAAAAAAAGAGGTTTCAGATCTTTCTCTAAGTAAAGAACTTACTGAAGCAGCTGAAAATATGGGGAAATGAAGCAAACACAGGGCCTGATCCAAAGGCCACTGAACTCGACAGAAACACTGCAGGGACTTCATTAGGCACCAGAGTCATGCATGTCATGAATTACAATTCACATATTCAAATAAAGAATGTTACTGTATATGAGTGAGGATAAAGTCTAATTGTCTAATTGCAGTGTCTAGGCATTCCACTTAGATAAAATAAGCAGATTTTTCTCCAGCAGGTAGAGTTTTTCAGCAAGAATGTATTGCCAATATTTATCTGAGAGTTTGTTGTCCCAAAAGCACAGCAATACTGGGAAACAAAAGGAAGTGAATCCAAGGATGAGATCCAACTGTTTCCAAGTCATTTCTAGAAATACAAATCTGATGTGAACTCATTATCATTTCGCTTTCCAGTGCCGATTTGCTTCCTCAAGATTTCAGAATGTGCATCTGAGGATTTAGACTGTGCATCATAAAGTTTCCCTCAGCAACTGCTAAAGCTACTCACGAGGCACTGCAGAACCGAGCAGCTCTCAAATATGGAATGGTAGGAGCCCCAGGGGATGGTCTTTGGGATGAATCAGGGAGAAAACAGTTAACACTGTGCTTTGCTTCGTTGCCGCGGGTCGGGGATCGAGCAAGTGATGCCATACCTCTTTTCCTGTTGAGAGCAGGCAAATAACTGCGTACAGCTGGAGCATGGTCTGGAATGGCTCTTCCCGTAGATGCTGGAAGCTCCGAGACAAATATTTGCAACACATTTTGTGGGAATGGGACAGTAGAAAGGTTGCTTGAGGCTGGTCCAACTCCTAATGCATCTACCAAAGCCAAGTTGCTGTCTGTGCCAGCACTAACCTGTTTTAAGTATTGCTGTCATCAGTAGAGCAAGATAACAAAAGCTTCTCTTTGT
This sequence comes from Serilophus lunatus, assembly GCA_013399895.1. Lineage (NCBI taxonomy): Eukaryota > Metazoa > Chordata > Aves > Passeriformes > Eurylaimidae > Serilophus > Serilophus lunatus. Next base: position 554,401 of record VXBA01004859.1, on the reverse strand, counting down.
GGAGTAATATCAGGAAGGAAATTGTGCATGTAGATTTGCCAGCAAAAATAACAGTCTGGGGCTGTAAATGTACACACTGATACTGCTGGTTTGTTGCTATTTTCAGCAGCTCCTGTACCCTCAGGGGTGAGAGAAGGACTAAACTGCTGTCCCTGCCGTTCAGGCATCAGCCTAAAGGTTCCATGTAGGCTCCTGCTCTTTGGCCCATCTGGAGGTAATTTCTTCAAATAACAGTCTTCCTCTGAATCAGTCCAATTCATCACCCAGAGCCACACCACGTGATGCTGTGGTGCTGTGGGTATCTCCTCTCACATCAGATATAAAACCACTTTCCTTCAGTAGAGATCTCAGTTCCTTACTATTTGCACTGTTATTTATCTTTGAATGGTGCCCAGGCCAAGCAGTTGTATTCCACACACCAAAACATTCCCCAGAGTTTTGCCTGACTTACTTCAGGCTCTAAACAGCTGTGTAGTCCTGCTGTTTAAAGTTTTTGTATTTTGTTCCAGAGATCACTTACATCAGGAGGGGTGAAGTGTATCTGTCAGTTAACCACTTCTCAGGAGTACTATTAGGTTTAATTAATGTTTGTAGAACACTATCGAGATCCTCAAGAGAAGCAGCTATGGAAGTGCAAAGGATTATAATTAATTTAAAACTATCTTAATTTTGAGTAATGGCTAACAACACTTAAGCCGAGATTCTTCAAGTAAAACTAATTTGTTTGATTCTTAGACAAAAACATTCTGAAATCTGGGTTCCACTTACTACTTGCACTGTATGATGCATTTTGATTTTCATGGTCCTTCATTATTCTTTGATGTATCCGGCTTGTTTTTGTTCAGGAAACACTGACCAGTATATGTAAGTCAAGTTAAAATAAAACAGACTAACAAAATAACTGAATGAATAAACTCCAATACAATCCACAGCACCATTTAATATATTACACAACACCTTTAGTATATTAAGTGTTCAAACCATAAAGCCTGTAATTAATATTATGGAATAATTTCCATATTTATTTATAAGGCATCTCATTTACATAAACAGTCATTATCTGGAAATAAACCCAGATCATTAAAATTCCAAAAACTGATTGAGATCAGTCACGATGTACCAGAGAGATTTGCTATAGACTCCCTGTTTGAAACTGTTGTGAGAGAAAAATCTCTGCTCCCAAACAAGCTGCAACAGGACTCTGCCGTGAAAATACAAGGAGTGCTTCATGCACATGACATCATCAAAGGGAATGGTTATTTTGTACGGTGAGGAAACATTGGGTCACTCTTCTCACTAACTGTCATGGAGAGTTTCCAGGAAAATGCTTCTGACACCTCCGCAGTGCAAATCTGACCCAGATTGTAGCTGATGTTGTCCTAGCACAGATTTTGGCTTTTCTGAAACTCTCCAGCATGTCTGAATACTTTCCAAAATGTTCATTTCTTTCAAAGTACTTCCAATATTTACAGTACATTCTATACTTTCAAAGTTTTGTGTCTAGTCAGAAAACACATCATGCAGAAAAAAAAAAAAAAGAAGAAATGGCACTTGCATGTTTTTATTTGCAAGCTGGATTCATCACTCCTCACCTTTTGGCTAGAGAGTCACAGGTATTTAAAATTATGTCCTGGTTGACATAAAGAATGTGTCTGAGCGCTGCTGTCAGTTCTTTTGCTTTCAAGATCCAGAGTGTTCACTATTTGATTTTTCTAAGTAGAAATAAACCCACCAATTTTTTTAAAAGCTGCATCTACAGAACATATTTTAAAACAATGGTCTTTGCCTTCATAAGCGAGGCCTGTGTCTCTCCTTTTTCAGGAAGATGCTTCTTTGAAGTGTATGTGTAAGCCCACTGTAAGGCAGTAGGCCACGATCTACCCTATATGGATGATTAACTTGCTAATTCCTCGAGAATGGACGTTGGCTCAAGTACTGAGTCATGAGGATTTCATCTCAATACAGATATTTTTAGTATCTGTTATTTTATCTCGGGTACTTTTTAAATCTGTATCTCTGCCCAACTCTTCTCCTAATTATCTGAAATTCTTCTGTGACTGCTTTGTAATATTCCCTTTTATTATTACAATATTATATTGTATTACTGGGTCCTAACTGATCATTTATTGATTTGCTTAGGTAAGAGTGTCCTTGTTTAAAGTGTGAGCAGCAGGCAAAATAGAGTAACACCATTAAATCTCCTGGGTGAGTCACCGTGGATATAGGTCAGAGCAGGCTCTGCCCTTTCTTGAGCTCCCTGAGAGCTGGCTCCAGGTTACCTGGGGGAGCCCCTTACCTCAATAGCCCTCTCAAATTAAGGTTTGTGTTCCTTTGCCATACGGTACTGCCACTTCCATGGGGAATTTAGAGGAGATGAACTCTTCCTTAGCAACTGGTCCACAACCTGCAGCTGAGAAAGGGGTGGAAACTGCCTGAAGCATCTGGGAAAACACCACGAGAAGTACAGACCTGAAAGAGTAAAAGAGGGGAGAAGGGGATCCAGGGATTAAACTCTTACAAGTTGGGAATTTGGAAGAGGTGAGTGGAATTCTTTGGGTGAGTTCCTGGAATCATGCAGTGAATATATTGAAAAAGCAGAATATTGGCACTTTAGAGGGTAACGGAGTTTTTGTTTGAAGTATTTGAAAATTGAGGTCAGTATTTAGACTTAAACTGTAAGGGGTAGCACAGCTGGAAGCAGGATGGATGAGATGGTTTAACAGGGCTTCATTGTAGTCAAATTAATTCAGTTTAAATAATTAATTCTCTTTTAAATTGACTCTACTCTGCACACTTGACATTTTGGAAAAGCTGCTATTGCTTGGCCTTCTGGTAAATGGTTTTGCATCTGTTTTCTATTGTCTCCTTCTTGAAAAAAACCCTTGTCACTAGCAGGAACCATCAGCAGCATGGAACAAATTGACTTGCCAAGGACATTTCCTCCAATCTTCTTATTTATACTGATACTCCTTTTTTGTACCAAAAGTCAGACTCTGATTTTTAAAAAGTGTCATTTATTAAGGTAGTTTTGTACTGTGTTATGAGTCAAATTCAAACTTGGCTATAAGAATTACTTTCTTTGCATCAACAGTTGGTCATACTTTTTTTCAAGGAGGTCATCAAGGATCTTAATTAATAATTAATTCACAGTACTGTCTGCCTATCTTATTATGTAGAGCCAGAGGGTCTCCCTCAGGTACGAATAGGATCAGACCCATCACTCTCATCTTCTGCCCTCAGCACATTGATCAATCTCAAGTGGCTGAGATTGAGTGGACCTATAATATTATTTGGCACAAATTGGGTTAAACAAATAGGTTGACAGCTTTCATATGGAAGCTCATTTTCTCCAAATAGAATCCACACCTACTTCCCTTGGAAGCAAATGTCCCAAAGGGCTTCAGTTCCTCCTGAAACTTGGGCCATAAAATTGTAATACATAGATTGTCCCCCCCTAGAAGGAATGTTGGAGGAACCACTGTGCGTTTTGCAGGTCAGCGTGGACTTGCAATGCTATCAACAATTTAAAAGCAGCAATAGTGGTGACCTGGTGCTTTTTTTCCCTGATAGTGTTATTTGAAAAGGAACAAACACCAGCAGAGCTACTGTTTCTCTGAAGCCTTTTTTCTTCCCATAGAAATGTCTTTAACCATGTCTAGCAATGATAAGATAAAGCTGTCACATTTAGTTTCCAGTTTCAACGTGGGCAGAGAAACCACTCTGAAACCATCCTTTTCTGTTACTGTTAAGGCAAAACATCTGTCCTAGAATTCATGTAAATTCTTTTATTTCTTCTACTTCATGGAGAAAAAGAATTCTTGTCTATTAAATAATAAATATAATTGCCCTGAATCTTGCCTGTACTGGGATTGTGTATTAATTTAAATGCATCAGTGTAAAAATGAGTCTCATTAAACTATCTCAAACCCTAAAATAGATTGAGCACTGTTTTAACACTTGCATATAGTCATTCATATTAAAGATATAATTTATGGGAGCTCATAATGAATATAAACAGGAATTAAAACAGCAAGAAAAAATGTTCAGTGGAAGTGATATTTAAATTGATAGTTAAGAACTCTCTTCTGGAGCATTTTCAAGGCCCTGGAGGAATACAGGGTTGGATACACTCCTCCTAATTTCCTGGAATACTAGAAACAACATCTAAAACATGACCACACTGAGGCCAAACTAACATCTCCACCACAGAAACGAATTTCTTGAGTTACTCTGTACACAGCCATTTTCGTATGAGGGGAATGACTAATACATGCAGTGTACTTATGGAAAAATGTGAGCGAGTTCTTAGAAACCATAACATTTGCTTGATTGTTCATAACCAAATGCGTTGAGCGAACTATTGGGTGAGATCTCCATAGTTACCCCTGGCACAACAAGCACAGAGCCAAGGTGCCTTTGCTGGGCTGATAAGCAGACAGGAAGCCAGTGAACATCTGCTACAGCTTTAGATGGTTTTGCCATCAGCGACTGCTGAAAAACTTCAGGCTCTGCATTCCACGCCCTGCCCGCTCGGTCTTTGACACCAGCAGCTGTTGGACAGGAGATGTCAAATGTTATACCTGCAGATATTTTCTAAAGGACCATTGGGATGTTTAATGACAGTTTTTTCTTTCCATTTGCTGATGACTGGAAACACTGGATAGCAGAATCTGCATATGGAGTTACTTCCTGAAGGTCAACCACTTCCTATTTAACAATTCTTTTTTTTCTAATGTTCTGTTTTCCTTTCCAAACCTGCTCTGGTTTTGTTTTGTTTTGTTCTGTTCTGTTTTAAAGACCAAAAACAATTGCACTGTATACTGAATAGTAATTATAATCATCATAATCATCGTAAGGAAGCCATGTGCTTCCCTGGATCAGGGCTAGGGCTTCCAGCCCAGGCAATCTGTCTTCTTGGAGCATAACAGCATTTCTATAGCATGGACAGCCAAGGAACAGAGTTATACAAAATAAATATCAAACAATTTAGAGAAAACCATTTCTTTGTTTAAGGAAAGAGCTGTTGAACATGATGTTTTAAGAAGGAGCCCAGCCAAAAATGCAAATTCCCTGCTCGTGTGTGTGGAGAAAGTCTCTGTTCCACGTAGTTCAGCAGCTCTCCACTGCCAGAGTATTTTCATTTGGGTGGAAAACTACTAATAGAGAACTACTGAGAGCAGCATATTTTTAGGATATTGAGGCCCATGCCATCTTTATGTACTTCCTCTGAGATTGTAAGTTTGTCTAGGAAATTGCAACAGTTGTGATGAAATCGGATTTAGCCATGTATGGCAGATCCTTTGGGTCTGTCATAGCAAGATGAAAATGGGCCTCAGAGTAACAGCAAGAAAGATGAAGACACTACTCCAGAGCTATGAAAGTGTCACTGAGAAGACAATTTTGCCCAGGAATACTGTGCTTTGTGCTTTGCTCTCAGGGCCTTCTGGATTTCACAGGTAACTGACTTTTTTAACTGTATTAATATTAAACTAATCAAATATCTGTCTTGGACCGTGTGCACATTGCATTTAACCAGCTTGGCAGCAGTCCAAAACTTGAAGCAATTTTTAGGAGAATGGCAGAATCAATACATCAATTCCCCTTAATTTGGTGTCAGAAGAAACAAACGTGTACCTGTCTGAAACGTGTGCACTCCCTGCAGAGCTGTACTAAAATAAGCATCTTCTGTCTGCCTTCCCTGTGCCCTTCAAACACCAGAAACCAGGATCAGAGTGAGGGAAACCCAGAGTTGCTCCAAAATCTAATGAAGCCAGTTTTAGTAACCCAGTATCCTGGACGATTTATACAGAAACTCTTGGCCAAATTCAAGGTATCCCAAACTCTACCCCACCCACTGCACCGAGTTCTTTGTTGCTCCCTGAATGCTGCAGTCCCTCCAAAATGCATCTCCGTTGCAGGGCTGGGAATATCTAGGCAAGCTGAGGTGGAATTCCTTTTAGTCTGTCACAACCATAACCTGTAATTCTGCACAACAGTGAGACAATATTAATATAAATAACTAATCCTGATTGAGAGCACTTTTAAACTAGCCAGAGTTCTGGATCAATCCCTGTAAAATGTGCCATGTTCCAAGCATCTTGCACATCTTTCTCACTGCACAGCTGGCTGCTGAGAAAACTCTTGCCCCAGGGGGTTTGCTCAAGCACATGAAACATATTTTTAGCATCCCAAAGGTGTGTGTACTCAGAGAGCCCAGAGTGCAATCTGGCTGACAGCAGCTTTCCAAAGGAAGGAGCAGGAGAGGCAATGGGTGATGAGATTACTCCCCCATGGAAGGAGACTCCTGCTTGGAATATCAACACATCTTTTCAGCCTCTCTCATTGTGACTGTTTGTGCTTTCATCAGATTTTCCATTTGCTCCTTCAGCTACGGGACCAGATGGCTCCCCCACATAATGCTCTGAATCATGGCAAGGCTCGAGGTGGTTGTTATGTGTCACAGCAAAGACACGTGCTGGGCCAGGTTAAACCCCCTCACAGCCACATATGGTGCACACTGCATGGAACTGCAGCGGGTACCTATGGATCCACACAGCGGAAGGTCAGAGCATCCTTTTCTTCTTGCAGGTTGTCGGGAAAAGGACTGTCATACCTTCAGCACAAATAGCAAGAAGTTGAGGCAGTGCAGTAACACATGGCAGGGGACAGATGCTCGGCACTTCCCGGGATGCACAATGCCTGATGGCAAGGAATCCTGGTGGGCCAAGGACAGGAGCCTCTTTTTCCCCCTCTGATTTCCCCGGCCAGCTTGTGATTAAACTGCACTGACAGCTTGCCCAGTGCCTGTTTGCACAGCCAATAGCCCTGAGCAGGACTTCTGGCTATGGAACACCTACTGCAAAAGGAGAATCTCGTTGTTTGAGAGCATCTTTGCCCCTGGTATTTGTTAAATAGAAAACAAAAATTATTTTCTCCTCACTTGCCTCCCATAGGTCTGTGGCAGATTCAAGCTGTGGTAGCCCTGTGAAATGAGAGTGAACAGGAGGGGTGTTTGCACATGCAACAGCCCCTGCTTGAGAGGGCAAGGCTGGAGGGATTACACAACCTGTGATTTGTGCTTCAGTGACAAGACCATAAACACCGCCCTGTGGTTGTCCTTCACTGATATATTGCATTTCTGAGCACTGAAAACCACTGGAATGATGAAAGGTGCTTTTTTGATACCTAAGAGAAGGCTGTTTCAGAGAATTCCAGGCTGCCGTGCTGGGACTCTGCAAACACCAAATCCCAGGGCAGCTGAGGGATGTCCCAGATCACACAATGGGTATGACGTGTGTGCTCTGTGTCACAGGAGGAGGGAGCAGCCAAACATCTGTCTGTTTTCCAATGGCCACACTCCACCTCAAGTATTTTCTGGGAAGAGTAAATTACCCTTTGGCTGGTTTTCAGCTTGCTTTCCTTGGTGTGTATTTGACATGCCCTCCGTGTTGGGAGTGACAGGACACCTCATGAGTGGGTGCTGTGCTGGCCTCTGGCAAGAAGTGGGACCCCCATCAGGGACTGGAGCAGTGACCAGGATTGTCACGACTGCAGCCTGTGCAGGGCAGCTCTGATGGAGGCTGAACGTGTGCTGCCACCACCTTTGAGGTCAGCGTTGGGCTCACTTTAGCAGTCCTATAAATAGATGCCCAAGGTTGACTGAAAAGAGGATTTGGCTTGGCTGGATCTTGTTTAACATTCCCAAGAGAGGAAGGCAGATTCTTTTCCCTTTTCTTTTCCAGCCTCTAACCTTGAGTTGGTCTCTGTGGGAAACATTAGTGGCATTTGCCAAAAGAGCTGCTCTGGGAGCCGGATGTCCTGCTGTGTCCCACAAACCACACGTACACATCTCTTCAACCTGCAAACCCAGACCTAATTCCACTAAAGCCTCAGACTGATTCCTCACCGGCAAAACCAGGCAAGAAACCCAAACAAACCTTGAGCCTAATTGCTTGAAAACAGTAGGACACCTAGTGGATTTATAGGGAATATCCTTGGGATTATCAGCAACATTTTGTCATTTTCTTGGCAAAACCAACTGTGAATATATTTATAGAGGAATCATTTAAATATCAGGGTTTCTATTTAATAAATTAATCTTGCTATAGCTGTTACAGCCTCTACTTTTCCTGAAGAAGTTATCGCCACCTATAAAAACCCCAAAGAGTATTGTTTGAATGGCTTGAAAAAAAAAATAATTATGGAGAACTGGATGATTCCCAAGGCCTGGGAACAGGAGGAAGGGTATTTTGCCAGATCAAAGCCATCCCAGTTCTTCCATCTGACAGCCCTCTAATGATCTTAATGAGCAAAGTTTTACGGTCTCAGGCTGGCTCCCTGTGCATTTGTGCAGCTTCACAACATCTCCATGCTGAGCACAGCCAGGCAGCTCCACTGCTTGTTTCTGCAGAGAATGACTTGGCCAGGGGAACCAAACTGCCTCCTTCATTCCCCAGAGCAGGTCCTAGGAATCCAAATGAGAAGGAGACGGGTCATGCTGTTGCTGTGTTTGTCTGCTACCAACACCAACATCAAGCAGATTTTGACCCTTGTTAGGAAATAAACCCCTGTGGCAGGGTGTGTAGGAGGAAGAAGATTTTGAGTGATGATTCTATAAAATTATATCTTGGCCAGCAATTATCCTGGGGCTGCCAGTGTTATCTTGGTTGGATGTCTGCAGACACAGACAAAGAGATGAGTGTTGAGTCCAAAATGGATGCAGGGAACTGACAACCTAATTTTGACAGACATTGAATCTTGCATTCAGCTCTTGCTCTCAAAGGACATTGAAAACTTTCCTTCCTTTCTGCTTATTCCATGATATTGTCCTAGTGCAAAATGTCTCCAGAAGATGGTTAATTTTTCTGCTTTCTTCTCACTCTTTCTTCAGTGCTGATAAGATCCCTAAAGAACAGCAAAACCTGGATGAGATTTGATTTTGGATAGGTCTCTGTTCAGATCCAGGTCTTTTTTTTCATTCCAGCTTCAAGGTTAGGAAAATAAAAACTGATTCAGAAATTAATCTTGATTTGGTCTATTTCTTCTTATCTCTTTTCTTCTTAGGGCAGTAGAACTCAGCAAGGACATAGCAGATGATGGAATTCAAGTGAGTTATCAACAGAAAAATTCCTATTGAATCCATGTATTTTCAATACTCCTACATGTGGCATGGAATTACCTGAAAAATAGAACTCCTCGTGCATTGTGGACCCTTTAATTTGGCCCAAGGTTTTAAAAAGAGGTGGGTTTTTTTTCCATTTCAGTGCATAGATTTTATATTTGAAGGATTTTTCTCCCAACTGACAAGTCAAATGGGGATAGTGCATGCTAAGAGTATGCTTTTGTGTAATTTAGCAGCTGGATTGGAAAGCTTGAATTATCTCTGCATAATTGCAATGATTCATGGATTGTTAGGAAATTGCAAAGTATTGATTGGATTTTCCCCTTAGGAAATATTTCTCCTCTGATAAAACAGAGTAGGTTCTGGGGATCTGCTTTTGTCCTTCCTGCCTTCAGCCTTAGGGAAGCAAGGGGCTGCTTTTATCCAGGAAACGGGAATTTGGGTCAACAGCCATTCAAGGACAATTTTGAATTACTGTGATTTCCAATTCTAAATCTTTCCCTGAGCTTTGCAGAGCTATGGGCTTCATAAAAAAAAGCCAGAAAAGCTGGGACCAGCAGCAAATACTGGCTATCCCTGTTTCACATTCTTCCATTTCCATATCAAACTGGTGTGCTCTGCAGAGAGACCTTGACCTTGTTGTGGGAATGCCACAGCCACCAAAGATGGTGGCACATTTTCCACTTTATTAGGCCAGGATTTCTCTGGGGTTCTCAGGAGTTGGTGGGAGGAGGGAAGTGGAAGAGTGCAGTGAGAATCAGGTGCAAGGAGAGCCTGATGCACAGCCTGGGGCTGGGCTGCTCAGAGCTGGGAGCCCTGACACACATCTGCACATTAATGGTGCTGGGCCTTTTTGGCAGCTGCTCTATGAATTTCCAGAGCAGAACCATAAATATGCAGTTATAAGTGTGACCTCTGTTTCTTTTCTTCGCTTAATTGAACATCCAAGGCCCAGCAGAGTATCATTCCTTGTCTCTGCTCCAGTTGCCTAGAACATGCTGCCTCTGCAAATGGTCTTGCCTAAGTTAGGAATTACGAGAGTGATCTAATTCAAGGTTTGCTGTGAATTTAGTGTTCCTGCAAGGATGACACTAATGGCAATTAATGCAGCAGAAATGCCAGTGCTGAGTGACTCTTCTCACATTAAAGGCTGTCAGTCAGAGAGCACAGGGTCCTCTGTTCTTTCAGGCCTGACCTCTTCTTTTTGGTCATGTTTTACGTGCATGGCAGGTGTCCTGAGCCATCCCATCCCACTCCTCGCCCAGCTCGCTCCAGGAAGGGGCACAAAGAAAGAGCAGAGCAGCCAAAACCAGCCTGTGCTGACAGCGGCGTTTCCCGAGGGTTTGGATGTTCTCATCTGGGGCTTGGACGGCAACAAAATTAACTCAGGACTGAACAGGATATAAGACTCTGATTTCTGGAGCTCCCTGCTAGTCATGCCTTGCTCTGTTGATTCCTCTTTAGCCACAGAGCAATTTTTGCTGTTTCAGTTTTCACCATGAAGAGTCTGATTTTAAATGATTAATTGCATTTAGACAGGCTTAGCTAGAAATAGCCCCTGCTGCTGCTCAGCTACATGGCAATCTGCACAGATTTTCAAGTTTTGGTAAAAATCATTGGTAAAAATGCCTCTACTTCATAATGGCTGAAGTTCAACAAGTGACAGCAGGGCACCAATGTGGGGGCTTTGATTTTTAGCTCAGCTAGAAGAGCCACTCTCCTCACTCTGTGCCCTAATGTCCTGCACAGGACGTGCCAGTTCCAGATGAGGAACATCTGCAATTTTGTGCAAGAGGAAGTAACGCTTACGCACATGAAAAATGTAAATAAAGGGTGTTTCCAAGATCATGAACAAAATCTAAAACACGAAAAGGAGAACAGCTGTTGCAGGAGGATAATTAAAAATAGTCAATCTGTGTTACTTTATGTGTTTTTAGCATTAGCAGCAATTCTGGAGGATGAAACCGGGTCTGGGAAACATCAAGTGAAAATTAATAGCTTTTTAACAACAAAGCTCAATGGAGAAGTGTGAATAGGAAGAGAGATGGAAACCTGAACTCTCGAGTTATAAATACACTCTACCCAGACAAGTATCCATTATCATTTAATGTGCTACTCAATGCTGTACTATTGAGAAGGATGAGCATTTCAGACTCAAGTTTTTGAGTGTTCTGGGTTTATCTGGAGATGAAAAGGACGGATCCAAAGACAACACAGACCACCTTGCTGCAACACTACCAGAGGGCTTTTTCTTCTGCCAAGGTTTGGCTTTGCAGCGCCCTTACAGAAGCGGCACATGCAGTTATTCCCACAGGAAGCGTGGAACTGAGTCCTGAGGATGTGAAACCCCGAGTGCTTTCGGGTTTTGTGTCCCCGTGAGGAGCTGAGGATGCACGATCTGCCAGGACACTCTGGAAGCTGGCGGCAGGACATGGGGAGAGCCGGGACCCCGATGCTCCAACCTCACCCGATGCTCCTGGAGAGCCTCCGCTGTCCTCCTGTGGTAGGACACACGCCAGTGTCTGTGTTATTAATGCTTTGTTTTCTCCTTTCAGCAGCTCTGAGGCAGTGTAAACTATTTATTTTTAAACGCAGAGCATCACGTTATGGCTCGTTATCCTTCCAGCAGACGGTAACTGATGCTCAGCGCTGCTGCCATGCCCGGGGGTTACTTTCCACGCACAGGAACGATGACACAGCCACCGACTGCAGCGATGGCAAACATGCTGCTAACGGCAGGCCGGTGGGAAAAGAGCATTTTAAAGCGATTTGGTTTCATCATCTGGACGCAGGCGCTATTTTTATCCTCCACTCTTTAGGTCTCAAGCCTGTGCCAAAGGGAGCTGATGACAAAGCCGGTGTCTCCCATGGCACAGGGGGACCAGACCAGCTCTTGGGAAGGGGCAGGCGGGGTGGGCAGTGCCAACAGCGGGGAAGGGACCTGTGCTCGCAGCCGCTTTGCACCTCAGGAGCTGAAAGAGCTCATTGGCACCTCTGACACCTCCTGCACAAACTCCATGGGTTTCACCTCCTGCACAAACTGGTTTCACAAGCCTCTCTCATAGCAGTTCGCAGGAGGGATCTGTGACACCTGGGGGTCCCGCCAACCCACCCCGAACTCCCCTGTGGCTGTGGGTGGATTCAGGGTGGAGCTGCCAGCTGCCCATGGAAGCAGGAGAAGGTGTGGAAAGCACTCACACCCTGCCCGGGGATGGGGCTGGAGGTGACGAGGGGTGTGACTGTTCCACCTCAGCGTGCGAAGGGGCCAGGGGAGCTCGGAGCGTGTCCATCCATCTTTTGGGTATATGAGGTCGAAAAAACAAAAAAAAACACCATCAAAAAAACACAACCTCCCCCCCAAAAAAAACCCAAACCAAGCAAACCCCAACAGAAAAAACGAAGCTGAAGAGAAAAAAAACTCTCAGGTTCCACCGAGATTTGAACTCGGATCGCTGGATTCAGAGTCCAGAGTGCTAACCATTACACCATGGAACCGCTCTGACACTGTTCCCTCCCGGCCCGCCTCTAGTTCCTCGCTGAGGCGGCGCGTCCCCGCAGCCCCCGGGCACCGACACGGCCGCGGCCGCTGAGGGGGAGCGGGGGCTGCGGGGCCAGCGAGACCCCCGCCCTCCCTCCCCGTGGCCCCGGCGGGGGNCCGGGGGTGGGGAGGACTCCTCAAGGTTGGGGAGGCCCCTCTCCGGCTCTGGAGGGCGGGTGGGATGCGCTCAGCGTTGGGGGTGATGCGCTGATTCGATAAACCAGGGCGCTTTCCTGCTGTCGGTATTCCCAGCCCTTTGGCGGGGGGTGGCTGTACCTGCTGTTCCACACCCCGCGATTGTGGAGCCGTGCGATGGGTCGGGTGGGAAGAGACCTTGGAGCCCATCCCGTTCCAGCCCTGCCACGGGCGGGGACCCCTCCCACTGCCCCGGGTGGCTCCAAACTCCGTCCAGCCCGGCCTTGACCTCCCATCCTGCGCTGGCTGCCGGCGGAGAAGGGCAGGAATTCCTTGTCCTCCAGGGCCGCTGTGGCTCCACTCCACGTTACAGCGGGAAGTTGGGTTAAAACGCTGCAGATTGCAGCGAAATACTCCAATTTTCACTCCCTGCAGAGTGAAACACCACCCTGCTGGGCAGGTTCCTACAGCACGCTGTGAAACGAGGACACAAGAGCCGATGATTTGGAAGTTCACTATCCAATTTTTTAAAACCCTACTGTAAAAGCAAGCAAAGACTTGTAAGAAGCCCTTGTTTATTGCAGTGGGGTATTTTAAATTCGAATTTAGGATTTAGAGCGTTTCTTGTTACAATGTGATGGTGAGAGGCCCTGTGCTTGTCACCATGAAAGAAAACATCAGTGGGTTTTTTCCTGTACCCTTAAGCTTCTGCAATAACTTTGAGTAATTGGTTTTTTTTGGTTGGTTTGGATTATTTTTTTTTGTTACCTGTTTTATCCAATTGCACGCGGAAAGTGCTGTTATTTCTCCCTATAAATTGACATTTTAGCTGTGAAGGCCTGAGAATATCAGTGAGTTTTCTGGGAGAGCTCCTGTCTTTTATTAAAGCTGCTTCCTTATATAATTGGGATATTACAAAGTTGAGATCCAGCTATAGGGAGAAGTTCAAAGCTGGTTTATTTGATTGCCTTTCCTAAAGCTTTTTCTGCTAAGCCTGGCGTGTAGAAACTGTTGGGAGAGCAGGGAATGCTGTGGAAATGCTGCTGGGAAGATGAGCCCTTGGGGGTTTGCAGAGCTACAGCTGATGCAGTGTCACAGAGCTGGGATTAATGTAGCAGCTGAAATAACACAAAAATGCAGAGCAATACAAATCCTGGAAACTTTTGTACCTTCCTAGAGGTGATAGTGGTTCTAAACAAGCTGTCAGCACTTCCTGGGAGGATTTTGAAATGATTGCAAGTAGGTCTCTGAACTGAATGTCTCCATAGCAGGCACTGGTCAGAAAGGCAAGGGGTAGGTAAAGACTCTTGGAAAAGGGAATGGGAACTCGAGAGGAGCGTTAAGTCAGTGTTTGAATTTGAGACATGAGCATCTTGGGAATTGAGGGGAAATGTTGGCAGGACAGGCATATCCATTTTGAAGGGGATGGTGTAGAATTAGAGAAGGGATCAAAATAATCAGAAAGAGAGAGTTAGTGGATTCACAGCCTTTGTACTGAATTGATGTACAACTTGTTCAGAGTGAAACCAGCGAGTGATAAGGGCAGGTAGGGAAAGTGTGTCCTGTTTGTCATAATTTCTCTGAGTATCTGTAATGCTTCTATTGCTGGGCAGTGGGTGAAAGCAGAAGAGCAAATTCCCACAGGTGTATATGCAAATTTTGGAGTGGTGCATTGGCATAAATACTATAAATGTGTTTAAAAGCCTGCACAGACTTACAGAGGAACTAAAATGTTGGCTGGGACATTCCAGTGTGATGGTTACAATGGCAAGCCTGAAGGTGTTGCTTGTTTGAAGGTGGGATGTTTGGCCAGGACAGGGATTGTTGTTCTGTTGCAGATGGTGTTTCTTGGACATCAGTTCTTGGCAGTCAGACTGTGGGTGTTGGTCTGTCAGGACACTTAATCCAGGAGGACTTTGTAGTCACCTGAGTTTAGGAGCGGGAAGGGACGTGGTGGGTTGGTGGGAGTGGGTTCAGATTGTGTGTTACTCTCTGGTCTCTCTGTCTTTTACTGCTCTTAAGTGGAACTGCCACGTGTTTGTTTGTGAGACCTCTGGTTTTGTCCTGTCAGCCTCTGTGTTGAAATCTGGCTGACTGCTGGTGAGTGTGAGCTGAGCCCACCTGTGCTGCTGTACAATACAATAAAGTCAAGGTACCTGTTACAGAACACCCTTCTCCCTGCTCTGTTGCAGCACTTCAGCATATAATAAAACTTAAACCTAACTAGAAAAAAAGACATTTCATGTTCAGTTCTTCTTGTCCAGCGACATGTCTTTGTGTTCTTCCA
Organism: Serilophus lunatus; assembly: GCA_013399895.1. Classification (NCBI taxonomy): domain Eukaryota; kingdom Metazoa; phylum Chordata; class Aves; order Passeriformes; family Eurylaimidae; genus Serilophus; species Serilophus lunatus. The sequence goes on along the minus strand of VXBA01004859.1, from coordinate 539,320 downwards.
TGTTTTTGGGATTGGCTGGAAGCAGGGCCTGCTGTTCCCAGCACTGCCCTGGAGGAAACACAAGGCCTGTGAAGCCCAGTTTGTAGAAATCTTGCTCTAATTTTCATGGGAGGAAAATATAATGCTAATGTAGGGATATTACTTTATTACTTAATAACTTAAGCCTGGCTTAAACACAGGAACTGTTTTTATTTTTTTTTTGATCTATGTGCTTGCAGTAGGTGAGTAATTATCAAAGGAGCCCTCATTTGTAGAACATGTTTTCTGTGGACAAAGCTCAGGAAGATTATGGTGCACCTTGACCATCTGGAACTCTGGATTTGGGGGCAGACTCTCATTTCTGGGCATGGCTCTGACCTGTGGTGACACCCATTCATTGTTAGGAAAAACTCCAGTTTCAGCTCTCTGCCTCTTACTTTGCATCATATTAATTTCCCCAACCTTTGGTATTGAGGAGATGCTCTAAATCTGAACCAACTTATTGGCTTGGGGTTTAGAAAAACCCATTTTTTCTTGTGTGTTTAGATAAATGTGTAGGAAAAAGGGATTTCATGACAGCTCTGGGACTGGACAGTGGTAGAAGCCCTTGGTCTTCACTGCTTTAGATGTGGAGGCACTTTGGGGCTGTAACAAAGCTCCTGGTGTAGCCAATTCACCACAGAGGCGTTGGGAATTATTTCTTACCTATAGTATGGACGGGTAATAATTGACCTCTGCCCCAAAATGCCAGATCTCTTTGTGGTGGGAAGTGGGTGAATAAAACAGAGGCACAGCTGAGGAGGGAGATTAACCTAAATCATGACCATGTTGGGTTTATCATCAGTAGAATCAAGTCATCCATATTTCCTTTGAACTTTAGCTGAAGTGGGCAGAAAAGGTCCCTCAGCAGGTTTTTCTGGGGCCATGAAGACTTATCCAAGATTTGTATTAAAAAATCTCTTTATAGACAGCTCAGTGCAGGGACAAGTGGGTTTAGACACTGTAATTCCCTGGGGCTGGTGAACTTGTCTTAAATTATGTACTATGTGACCATAGACAACACAAGCCTATGCTGCTGGAGTCTATTTTCAACCCAATTAGGTTGTCCATAACATATTTAATGAGATAATTAAAGTATTTTCTGAAAATTTCAACTAAGAGGTTTAACAGCAATAAAAATGGGGTGAGTGAGGCAGCATGCTGGTGAAAAATTAATAATCCTTTCTTGACATAGGTCTCTAAATTGCTTCTCATGCAGCCTAGGAAATTGAATTCTTATTTTGATCTTCTACAGAAGTAAAACTGGAATTACAGAGTGGAATTTTTGCAGTAGCTTGGACTTTGTGGGGGGTTTTGTTATGTTTTTTTCTCTCTCCATGAAATGCTTGTATGCTTGTCTTGGATCTTTGGGATAGTAAGTGCTGTAGAAAGTCAAATGCATCGATTTATAGCACATGTTTGTAAGTATTGAACTGTCCCATCACTAAACCAGTCACTTGAGGCTGGGAGATCCCTTCCATGGCTTTCAGATGTGCCAATACAATCCTCCTTGGTTCGGAAGCTTCCTGAGGTGCTGGTCCAAGGCAGGTTATTGATGGATTTCAGGATCTTGTGCTAAAATGTTTCCTCTAAACCTTCCTCCTTCCAGTGCTGATGTAGCAAAGGAGTTGAATGATGAGACTTGGGTGGGACAGGGAAAGTCAGAGCAGTGTTATCTGCTCATGGGGATTGTGGTCCTCCAGAGGAGCTAGGGTTTGGGATGTAATGGTTTATGCCTGGGGACTTAGAGATCAGTAAAGTAAAAGTTTGCCACCTTAAAGCTGAGCAATTGGGTCTGATTACAGGCATACTGAGCCTGTGGTAGTCCTGAAATGGTCAGGAAAGGCAATTCCAGCTCTGGGGATGCCTGGTAGAGATGGAAATATTAAAATCCCTGTGTGCACCACAGGGAGATCTGGCTTAGAATGATGTGTGCAGTTCTCATTGGGAAAAGAAACGGAAAAACTTGCAGGGAAGGTGTTTGGGGAAATGAGCAGTGTGTTTGTACTGAGCCATTTGACAAGTTGGTTGATTTAGCAAAGACAACAAAGCCCAGAGAAGATGTGGTTGCTTTCTGTAAATACCCCAGTGCAGACACCACTGGGAGAAAACACTAATAAGCTAATGGATGATGCTGGCACAAGGACACCACTAATTCCTTCTGAAAATTAGAAGGCAATTTCTAACTATTAGGAGTGAGTTTCTGGAAGAAAAGCCTAATAAAAGGGTGTGTGCAGGAACAATTAGCTTTATCATGGCCTAGATAATGTCATTTCCCTCCCAGAAGCTGTTTGCCTGGGATAGCTGGAATGGGACACGGCCATCCAGGGTCATTCCTGCTGCATTTCTATGCTAAGAATGCAATACCTGGGAGCACTGTGTAGTATAAAATATCAAAATAAGTTTGATAAGGAAAACAAAACTGAAAATAATAAATAACAGGCTCTGAGTGGCTGTTAAAGCTGTTGCAGTTCACAATTGTATCTCAAGATTGATACTTGCCCAGACTGGCAGAACGTGTGAGGAGTCTCGGGCGCCTGCTGACATTCCAAACTGTTCTTGTGGCCATGTTCAAGAGGAGCTGCAGTGGCCCAATTAAGTAGAGGAAATAGTTGACTTCAAGGAGCAAAGTATTATTTTCCCTTTTTAATTGGGACACATTAATCGGGTGCTGGAAACCATTCAGAACATAAGCAGCGTGGGATTCAGACAAGGTAAGGGAAAAGCCTGGCAGAGGAATTAGAGGCATCCATCTATTAAATGACTTTAAAGTGGGCTTTCTTTGGGAGGATACTTAGCAGGTGTATGATGCAGGCTGTTGGGAAAAGGAAACGATGGCTGTGGATTGCTTTTCTTGCTCTGAGAAGTTTCTGGCCGCTGCAGAGCCACCAGTGCTGGGTGATGCAGGGCTGAGGTGTGCAAAGGGAGCTGACAGCTCTTCCCTCCCAGGAGCTCGTGTGTGACACATCCCAGTCATTACAAACATGATGTCATCTAAACCCGTGGCCCAAACCTGCCCAGATAGTGCTGAAGAACTTACTCGGCAGTGGTCGGGGAAAGGCGTGGCTGTTTGCCAGGGGTGGTGATGCAAAGAGGGCCCTGTTCCCTGCCCCAGGCTCGGGCATCCTCGGGGCAGCCACAGGAGCAGTGCTGACCTGGCACCGAGGGAAGCACACTCCTGTTTGCATTCAGCACAGTTTGCCACCTCCCTGCACTTGTGATCCTCGCAGACAGAAGTGGTTAAAACAGAGCCCCGCTGTGCTTTCTGCAAGTTCAGAGCTTGGCCGGCTGTGAGCTGACTCAGCTGGCAGGGGGGAACTGGGAAGATGTTTATTTTGATGAAGGCTTCTGCACAAGGCCTTTTGAAGCCAACGTTTGCTGCAATTTTCATTTATGGAGGGAGTTTGAAAGGTGCTGTGCCCTTGCAGTCAGAGCAAAGTCCCATTTGCCAGGCTGGCTCTGCATTGTTTAACCAGGAGCTGGTGTGCCCAGGGCTGCAGCAGCAGATGGGAGTGTTTGCGCTGCTAGACTGAGCTCCACGGGGGGTTTCTCTGTGATTGAATGTGTTTGGTGCACTCAGTGCTTTGTCGCACCACACACAATCTTTAACACCGTGTTGTGGTGTCCTAACTGCTAATGAGGTGTGTTACTAAGCAAGTATTCGTTTTTTTTCTAAACAAGCAAAACCACAACATTTTTTGTGTCACCTGAGAGCACTTTTTTGCTTGGGCTAGTGTTGATTCACTGCTGAACTTAGTTCTCATCCTTTCTTCTCAAGCATTTTATCCTCTTTCTTCCTTTTCCTTCACTACTGTGGTTTGGTACCTTGTCTTTGTTAATGGCATTAAGATCATCTCGAGAGGCTCCTGTTGGTGTGACTCAGGTCGTGAACGTTTCTTGCAGTATTCAGCATCTTGATACTGAGCTTTAAGTAACACTTAAAGTTGCACCTTCCAGCCCAGCGTTGCAGGGTATTGCAGTGAATCCTCGTGAGTTTTTCCTGGACTTTCAACCTTCTGTCACTCTCTTGACAAGCACAGCTGAGTCCTTCCAATTAGTTTGCTTGGCACTGGTGCTGGGATGAGTCAAGCTGAGCTGGTGAAGGGGGGTGGATGGTGGGTCCAATTTTGAGGCCCAGCAGCATTTTAGAGGAGTTTCAGGCACTGGCCTGACGTGTCCAGGAGCCACAGCAGCAGTGAGGGACTGTGGAAGAGAGCTGTGGCTCAGCAAACATTTCAGACTGTCAGTCAGGGTGAGGGTGGGCTTGGGGTTTGTTTAGTTTGGTTCTTCTTTTGTTTTCATTCACAAATTTTTCTGCCCCAGTGGGGAACCTCTTCTGCAAAGGTATGAAGAGTGTAAAGGGAAGGCAGGGTCTGCTGCTTGCCCAGCATCTTGGACTTCTTCAGCAAAGAAGACTTCAGTTGTGTACTTGTGGGCTTTTTGTTTTGTTTTTTAGTTCTAGTGTTGTTACAAGGGTATGAAGTCTAACCAGTCCCCAGCCTTTGCAGTGACAGCCACGTATATTCTTCCTGAAAAAGGAATGTCCTTCCATGCTGGGCAATGGAGACTGAAGTGTAGCCAGTAAAAGTCAAGTCTAACATCTGTTCAGAATTCTGGTGGATGTGGCAGCTCAGGTTTTCCAGAAATACCAATGTTTGGGCAGCAGATCCATGGCAAGGGTGATGGCGTTGCCATTCTTTTCCTTCATGCTTCATCCCCAAAAATTAAAGTTTGTTGCAGGTGATTTTCAATGTATCATCTCCATCTGGAATCTGATCCTTCCACCGTTCCTGTCTTGCAGTTGTGCTTATTGGAGACTCTGGAGTTGGCAAGAGCAACCTCCTGTCTCGATTCACTCGCAATGAGTTCAACTTGGAAAGCAAAAGCACCATTGGAGTGGAGTTTGCAACGAGGAGCATCCAAGTGGATGGGAAGACAATAAAGGCCCAGATCTGGGACACAGCAGGGCAGGAGCGATACCGAGCCATCACCTCGGCGTAAGTGGTCCCTGGGTGCTGAGGAGGGGAAATCTGGGCCCTTCCAGTTCCTCAGGAACTGCAAACAGGGGGTGTTTGTGTTTTATCAGGTGATATCCACAACCGGGGGGGGGGAGGAAGGTTAAATATAATTCAACCCAGAAACCTGATCTCATGTGTCCCTGCGCAGACTGATTTACCTCTCCGTGCTCTTGTGACACGTAACTGGGGACATTTCAAGCCTAAAACTGTAAGAGCTTTGAGAGACTCATTGCAATGCAAGTGAATGATAAAGTTATATCAGTGTTCCTGGAGGTTTTATCAGGGGTAACCTAAGAGCAGAAATACTCCTGTAGCAGCCAGGAAAGACTGCTCACTTTGTGTGCTTGTTTAATTGGAAAAAACCAGCGTAGCAAAAGCTGGATTTCAGGAGAGCTGGAGGGAACTGTGGGGTGGGAGAACACAGCCTGTTTCTTTTTGAACACATTACTGTGCTTTTTGGGCCCAAAAGAGGCCTTTTGTAAAGGGAGTAGATCACTTTGACATTTTTATGATCTACTGAGTCATTCTGTTGTCTCTTTATCACTCTGGGCCATGCCCGTACTGCACCCACGGTGATGGGTGGGGGAGACTTTTCAGGAGGTTGAAGGTGACAGAGTCCAGGGTTTCATTTTTGGGATGCAGGGTTCAAACACAGGGCTTGGCTTACCCCCAGACTCCGAGCTGGGCTGCTCCTGTGCTGTCACCTCACCTCTGGCTGCTGCTCTTCCCTGTCCCCATCCCGCACGTGCTGCCTCCGGGTGCTTTTTGTGGCAGCCCTTTCCCCCCAGTGTCACTGTGTGCCTGTGCCACGCTGCAGGTACTACCGTGGGGCCGTGGGGGCCCTGCTGGTCTATGACATCGCCAAGCACCTCACCTACGAGAACGTGGAGCGGTGGCTGAAGGAGCTGCGGGACCACGCCGACAGCAACATCGTCATCATGCTCGTGGGCAACAAGAGCGACCTGCGCCACCTCAGGGCCGTGCCCACCGACGAGGCCAGGGCCTTTGCAGGTCAGGAGCTCGGGAGAATCTCCTGCCTATGGCAGGCTGTTGGTGGGAGGGAAAAGGCTGCTGCTGGTCGTGTCCCCCGGTGGCTGATTCAGACGGAAAGGGAGCCTTGGAGGACACGCGGCTCTTAGGGAGGAGCTTTTACAGAGAGGGTGATTAGGCACTGGAATGGGCTGCCTAGGTGGTGGAGTCACCATCCCTGGGGTGTTTAAGAAGAGACTGGATGTGGCACTGAGTGCCATGGTCTAGTTAATGAAGTGGTGTTGGGTCTCGATCATCTCAGAAGTCTTTTCCAACCTAGTTGATTCTGGGATTCTGTTTCAAGAGTCAGCCAGAGGCACTTGAAAATTTTAAACCACATTATTCTCTTGCCTGGGGATTCTCCTCTCGCAGAAACTGTGCCTGTGGCTTTAGGCTTGAGTTTTTTGTGTGGTGGATATAAATTCTGGTGTTGGTGGTGTCACTTTCAGATCCCCTAGGGGTTGAAAACCCCTCAGTTTATTAGACTTTCTCTTGATACGTGTGTGTCTCATCAGAAACACTACAAATACTATCTGGTACAGAAGCTTTTCCAGATGGGAATCCGATATGTGATGTACCTCTCTAATTATAGTATTTCTGTCCACACAGAGAAGAATGGTTTGTCATTTATTGAGACGTCTGCTTTAGACTCTACAAATGTGGAAGCAGCTTTCCAGACTATTCTGACAGGTGAGTCATCTAGTGCTTTGTGTTTCAAGGGGGAAGGGCAGAAGGCTGCCCAGATATGATGCATATAGGCCTTTCTTTGCCTATAAAGTGTTTAAAATGTTTCTGTTTAATCATTCTGCATTAGTCCTGAGATTTGGAGTCCAGTTTCAAAGCATCACAGTTGAAAGGCCAGCCTTGAACTCAGGAGTGAATCCCTGTTCACTTTGATCTGCCCTGGGTTTCTTGTCAGCCTGGTTTGTGTTTCAGTTTCCATCTCCCATTACAGGGAGTGCCCACAGGAGGGAATCGTCTCATGCTGGCATCAAGTTGGAACAGCCATTGTTTATCAAAGGAGAAGTCAATTTAGTTTGTTTCCATCTTTAATGGTGACCATAGCAGTTGCCAAGGGAAGAGGGATGAAAGAGCAGAGGTCCTTCCTTTGAGACACAGTGACTCCTGAGCTGCAGGGTAGTTGCTGTCATTGCATTCATAGTCCTGCCTGGGCTTTTGGCCTGTGTAACATGTGACAGCAGTGAGTGCTGCATTTTTTATGCTCTGCAGATGAAGTACTTCCTTTTTGTTTAAAGCCTTGTTTAGATAGGCAAAACTTGTTAAGGTTCTGAGACACTCAGCTACAGCAATGTGGGAGACCTTAACTTAACCCTGGCTTATAAAGGCTGGGGTAAGAATTCACAGATGGGTGTGGAAATCACTGGCTGGCACTGGACTCTTGTGTTGCTCTGTGTCCTGTCAGCTGTAGCCAGGGCACAGTGGGACACAGTGGCCTGTGTGCTTTTGGAGCTTTCATCGTTCCCAGCTATGGCAAATGCCTCTCTAAATCTTCAGTCCGAGTTTCCAGAACATCTGAGATGCTCCTCTGTTTGCTCTGTCTCTGTTCTAGGTGTGTCAGGCAGTCTTTGTTTCCTCCAAGTGCCTCCAATGTGTTTTCCAGTTGCAAATTTAAACTTTCTCCTTCTCAGTGCAGCATGTGCCACTTCATGATATGCTTGGTATGAGCAGTGGCCCCACTTCTAAACTATAACTGTGTCTATGTTAATCAGATCTTGTTGCTGTGATGTTGGTACTTTGCTAGTTTTGGGGTTTTTTCCCTCTTTGTCAGCTATTTTAGACATGCTTTTAAAAACACACCACAAGTGATTTGGTAGCCATACTGGCAGTACAGGTGAGGATGGAGCTACAAGGTTATTTAGTGTAGTAAAATATAAATTCTGTGGCATTTCTTCAGTTGTTTGAAATGCTCTGTGGACAGCCTAGCAGTGGAGAGGGGTGTCAGACTGCTGGGATATGAGCTGCCTGTGTCCATCTGTTTCTTGTCTTATCCTTAATTATAATAGGCCTCTGATAGTTCTGATTCTGTTGTGGTTTTACAGTGGGTTCCTCCTGTCCAGATACCGGTTAAAAGTGTGAATAAAGAACTGATTTTCCTCTTTTGTTGAACCGTGTCGTTCCCTTTTAACTTCAGTGTAGTCATTTGGTTGTAATTGCACAAATTCAGAAAGACAAAGAGAGAAGTTCTGTTGGCTCACACATTTACTCCCTACATGACTAACTACAAGTGCCATCAGGGGGTGGATGACTAAGGAGTGGCTGAATGCAGTGATGTTGGGATGCCTGCTGCATTTCCTGTTTTCTTCACCTACCTAAAGCCAATCCTGTCAAAAATGCACATGAATTTTTGGGATGTGGATTTTTCAGGAGAAAGACATTGCTCACTAGTAACTGCTAAAGCCTGAGACTACTTCCTTCATGCTGGTGTCCTTCTCTCAGGGGCACCCAGACTTTGAGGTCAGAATCTGGCCTGATGTGCTGTGTGTCATGTAGAACAAACAGCTCTGGGGACTGGGGCTCTCAGATGTAGGTTAGTTCATTGATTTCCATACACCAGCACTAATAAAACAACATGAAATACCAGGCAGTGTCTGTCAGGCTGTCACAGCCAATGTAGACTGGTAACCTCACTGTCCCTATCTCCTGTTGGACTGCAGTGTTCTCTCAGTGGTGATGGAGAGGTGGGAAGTTTCCTGTGTGCCCTGGGCTGCTGCTTCCCTGTGACCCCCACAGGATGCACTGCCATTGCCATGGGAAGCAGTTCACCTCTTGGGTACAGCCTGGGCTGTTGCTTTATCACTCCTCACATGCTTCCAACAGCACCTTTTATTCCAGAAAATTAGTTTAGATTCTAATTTGTAGAGGTTTAATATTTCTGTAAGGACAGCAGTCTGAAAGGGTGAGCAAGCAATGAAAACCTGCCCTTGGTGGACTCTGACAGATTGCCAGGGCTGTTGCTTTTCCATGGATGTCAGTGTTCCCTGCATTTTTGTTGTTGCTGTGGCAGAGTTTGGGGTAAAGAGCTCTTGGGTCTGCCCACAGGATCCTTATTCAGGAGGGGTTGGTTCAACTGTGCTGGAAGAAACACTTGTGATTAGTGGGCATGTGGCTCTCTCCAGACAGGAGCTGCTGTTTCAGGGAGATAAAGATGGAGTAAGTCCTGCCTTAGCAGCAGGTCGGCTCCATCTGGGCTGTGACCGGTGTGCTGAGGACGCTGTTCTGCCAGTAAACTGCTGGATAACACTTCACAGCTGGCTTTTTCAGTTAATGGCTTGCTTTGAAGGAAGGAGGGGAGCAGTCATCCGAGGAATGTGGTTTGTGGAGTCACCCTGCAGATCGTGGGGAGTGTGCCCTGGCCCAGCTGCCTCCCAGCAGTGCTGGGGGTGGAAATCTTGCTGCCCTTTGGAGAAGGAAGTTGGCGAAGCCAACAGGCACTGCCAGCGGCTGGGAGCGGAGGTGGCTGACAAAGGGGCAGGATGTGCTGCTGCACCAGCTCTGCTGGTGTTTGCAGTGCTGGGAGCTGCTCCACAGACACCCCAGGCTGCTGCAGAGCCTCTCCCCCAGCTCCTGACCAGGGTGCTGTGACCAAGGTCTGCAGCAACCTCCCTTTCTTTCCAGCCCTCCTGAAGCAGGTCTGGTTGGGACAGTGTTGGAAGCTTGGGAGAGTCCTTCCCTTGGAGGTGTAGCAGGGTCCATGTTAAGCTTATCCACACCTGGATTCTTGGATTAAGCCACTTTGAATGGCTTTGGCTCTGGGAAATATTAATCCATTGTAGTCAGCACAGCCTAATTGAGTATGTGATCTGTTGCTACAGGTGGAAGAAGGGATAAAAGCTCTTCTTCCCACTGTTACAGAGAACTTTTAGAGGGGTTGTACTGTACATCTACTGGGCTTCCTGTCCTGCTGTGGGGTCCAGTTGAGATCTGGGGGACCTTTTCCTTCTGTGGCTTAGAGTAATGGTCCCTATCCAAATTCTTCTGTTCCAGGATGTCTAGACTGCCAGGGCTGATTGTTGTGCACACAAGGCTGCTTTGTATCATCTGGCAAATAGGAGAGACTGGTATTATGACCCCAGCCACTGTGAGCATTCACAGCAGGATAAAACATCCTTAAAGTAAACTGGAGCCTGCCTGGCTCTGTGCTGTCTCTGTTCACAAACTGCATTCTGCTGTGGTTTCATCTCTAAGAAATCCCATCACCAAGGAAACAACATCAGAGAATTAACATCAAAAAATCGAGGGATTTCCTCTTTTGCTGTCTCTGCACACCTGAAAATGAATGAAACCCTAGTGCAGCCCAGGCAGCAGTGTCACTTTTTCCCAGCTCTCACAGTGCAAGGCCTGTCTCTCACAGTTCCCCATTATGCTGTGGTGCATTCTGCTGAATGTGCCTTTAATAAGGTCTCATTCAGTTGCTGAGCAGAGCCCAAAGTGCTGTGTCTTCATTAAAAAGTGCATGCCTTCATTATCCCGGCACACAGTTCCAGTGGAGGCTTTGCTGCTGGGCACTCTGCCCCAGAGAGAGCAGCTTTAGGCTCTTCCCCCCTGCCCTGTCACAGCAGCACAGCTCTGTGTGGTGACAGTACAGCTCAGCCAGGGAAAGGCAGGTTTTGGGCTTTTAGGCTGTGCCTACACCAAGGTTTGCTCTGCAGAGGAGGGAGAAGCAGCAGGAGCAACGAACTTGGGACACCTGAAAGTGGATTCACTTGCAGGGCTGCTGGGGAGGCTGTGAAAGTGGGGATCATGGGAATATACTCCCAGAGCCAGAAGGGATAAAAGCTTTATCTGTAATAGAATTGGTGCTGTTCTGGTTGTTTTTAAGGCTTTGGGGCTGTTTGCTGAAGATCTTTGCTGTCAGATGAGGGTGTTGCACTGAGTGCCCCTGTGTGTGTCCTGGCTTACGGGGTGGAGGAAGTGTGTGACAGCTCTTGCAGGGACTTGTGTGAACTGGTTCAGGAAGTTCTCTGAGAAACAGAGAATTGTTGCTGCTGGAGGTGCTACTGGAGAGCTCCCAGCAACAAAGGTGGCAAGAGCCTTTTCCTGTTGATTGAGAGAGAGCATTGTTCTGCTCTTGGAGGTGACCTGACCTGGGGCAGGGCTTGTCCTGTAGAAGTGGAGCAGACCCAGCTGTACTCCTCACACACAGGCTCTCCAGGGCCAAGCTGATCCTTATCTGAACATTCCCACAGTGAGCTGAGGTGGCTTTAAAGGTCTGATTTCATGGGATTCACTGAACTTGTGAAAGTGTTTATGTGTAGGATGGTTGGAAAGAAGAGTGAGCTCAAGAAAGGGTGCAATCAGAAAATGCTCCTGACTGGGCAGCTCTTGTTTGGTTACCTCAGTGACTTGATCTGTCCCTGAATGCCTGGGCAAAATCCATTTTCTTGGACAGTTTGTCCCTGATGTGAGTGTGAGCTGTCAGTTTTGGAGGCCCAACAGGCAGATTCAAAGGTCAGTCCATAGGTACAGCTCAGTGTCTGTGAGACACTGTTTTGCCAGCAGTCCCATGGATTTGTGCAGCCCTGCTCCTGCTCTTCCTGGGAGCACGTGGCCTCTGTGTTGGCAGTTTGGATCAGTGCAGGTCTGTGGCCTCGAGGGGACAGTTTTCAAGCCTGGTTTGTCAGGGGCACTGTTTAGCTCCTCAGTGCCATCCCATCCCATGCAGAGCTGTGTGAGGATCTCTCTGCAAAGGCTGCTCCACTTCCAGAAAGGATGTCAGGATATGCATGAAGCAGCAGCTCACCAAAATTCCCACAAAGGCTGCTCACTGATGACAAGTTTCTGGTGGAAAATATGTGTCTTGGTTTGGGATCAGGCAGCGTGTGTGTTTGGACAGTCATTATCCAGCTGATATGGGACTCCAGGCCCCCAGAACTTGGATCTTCACTTTGTTTTGCCAGAGCTGCTTCTGAGCTCTGCTCTTCCTGCTTTGCTGTGCAGGGGGGAACTGTAGACACCCTGTCTGCAGCAGCCTGGGCTTTTCTGGAACCTTCTGGCAGGGCCATGAGTGTGGAAATGGGGTGACAGAACATGGGGAACTCAACTTGCAAATTTGAGTTTGAAAAGCTGCTCTGGGGGCTCTGCTGCTGCCACTGCTGGTGTGTTTGTTGCCAGCACGCTTCCCTGTGTGCAGGGCAGGACGCGGGGTGTTGTTGTGTCAGGGTTGGCTTTTTGCTGGATCTGAATCACTTCTGAGCTTTTTGTGAAACTGAGCTTTAGCAAGCTCTTTTTTTAAACTTTAATGGTTTTCAAACTCAAATTTGCAGTGAGTTCCCCACGTTCTATTTCTGGTGTGCTTTATTTCCCCTGTGGAGGTGAAGTGCTACACATGCTCTACTCCTTCTCTGTGCAGCTCAAGTAGGTGCTGCTGTAGCTGCTCTTGAGTTTATGTGCAGCACCATCAGCCACTAACAAACCCAGGATCTGGGCAGGGCTCTGGGTGCACTGCTGGGAAGGCCCAGGTGTTTAACCCCTGCTCTCTGATTTCTTTTCCTTTGGAATCTCTTAGTCTGGAGCCCATATTTCTTGTACAGCACATTTTCTAGAGGGTTTGTGTGCAGCTTGAGGGGCTGAGTCTCCCCTTTTGGGCCCAAATCAAACTTCTCTGAAGATTTAAAACTGCTTGGATGATAGAAAAGGTGTTGTATGAGATGGATGTGCTGAGAGAGAAGAAATTGTCCTTGTATTCCTATCAGGGAGAGCAATCTGGTTCAGTGGAATCCTGGTGTTCTCTTTGGATATGTCAGCAAACATGTGACTCTTGTCCATAGAGCCTAAACAACCATCAGGAGGAATGAATGGGCACATAATTTCTGATTCTTAGCAGTTAACTTTGTGAATTCTGTCCATTTACTAACTCTTACCTCAAGAGAAGCAAAACAGTTGTTAAAGCAATTTCTTTTGCAAAAAGAGTATTTTCCGAATCTAGAAAGCATCGCAATTGAACTTCTTGTGAATGTTTCTTTGTATTGCCTGTGTAATTCCAAATGTATGCCTGGTTTCCCCCAGCCCTAACCCTTGGGTGGCATTTTGCTGGTGTGCACATAATGATCAGCTCTTTCTCATCTTCCAGAGATCTATCGTATTGTTTCCCAGAAGCAAATGTCCGACAGACGTGAGAATGATATGTCTCCAAGCAACAACGTGGTTCCCATCCACGTCCCTCCAACCACTGAAAACAAACCAAAGATGCAGTGCTGTCAGAATATATAAATTGTTCATTCTTTCCTAAAAGGCTGTGTATATTCCCCAGGTCTGAGATTTAAATATATTTGTAATTCTCGTGGTTACATTCTTGTGTTTAGTCACTGCTTATTCCTTCTGAATCTCTCCATGTCTTAAACACTTTGATTTCAGTGTTTATAAATCTCTTACTTGGATGTGGCTGCAGTATTTTCCCAACACCGACTGGTCGGTTTGGGCTCAGTAAATTGTTTGGAACTCAACTGATCTCTTCCCAACGTGATGCCCTTTAGTCAGAGCACAGACACCTTTAGTGAGCACTTGAAGACATTATTCTGCTCCTCACAAAGCAGTTACTGTCAGATTAATAAGGAAAACATCTCTGGGCAGGATAATCCTTCCTTGTCTTAAGGTGTTGCCTTCTGCACCTAAAGCTTGGCGAAGCGCCCGTTGCTTTGAAGTGCAATTTTAATGTAAGTTAAATATTTTTTGGCTACATCTTCAGATTGTGAAGTTTTGTAGAATACTGAGGGGGGAGAAAAGGGAATTTCGTGCAAACAAGCAGCAGGTTCTGTGACTGAGGTGCTGTGGTTTGGCACCTGCTGCAGAGGAGGCTGATGTGAGGCAGAGCTGCTGGGACTGCACTGAGGTGCCTCTGAAGGAAGTGAGTGCAGGAGCTGCGTCCTGGTGAAGGGTCACTCCATCCCTGGATCCTGCAGCCTGTTTTTGTGCTGCCCAAGACTTGGCCTCCACAGTGCTGGTGGTATCAGGATTTGAGGATGCCTTTTTTTTTTTTTCTTCCGTGGGACACAGACTTGAAGGATGTTGCCACATATTACATGTCACAGCTCTTAATGCATGCCACATGTATTAATATATTCAAATGCTCGAGTTGGTGAATCAACAACTTCAACTACCTGGCCTTAGTTTTCTGTTCTGTTTGATCCAGTATTTTTGAATTATTCCAGTGGTTTGGTGTCTATTCTTTAACCAAACCATCTGGAGTAGTTTTCTTACTGGATGTGCTGCTCTCGTGGTCCTGTCGCTCCGTACAAATCCTCAGTGGGATCTGCCTGTTCAGGGATACATGAACTGTGCCTTCTGTCCCTGCACATCACTCTGTGCTGTCCCTAAACAGCCACCACTGGGGGCTACGGGCACTGCGTTCCTACGGATTTAAAGGAACTGTTTATTGTGTAAATGCCTGCAGTTATTTATGCAATTACAGGGAAGTGATGGATTGGAGGGGATGTTTCTCCAACTGTGATATGACCCACGTGGAACATCCAGATGTGGTTGGCTGTACCAGCTGTGCTCCATCCCAACCTTTCTGTCTCGCGGTGCTCATGATGTGTAAGGCACACTGAAGGCATTGCTGTAGTCGCTCACTTCTTGTTTTTTACTCCATTTCTCCTCCTGGTATTAGTTCTGGAGATGCTATTTTGATCTGTTCGTAAATTACTTTGTATTTTATGCATGAACTGTACTTTGATTCATTATTTTTTTAGATTGATTTAAAATATATTCATCCATGATTCTAATAAAGAATTACAGGGGACAACTCACTGTGGTGTTGGATGCACTTTTTGGGAGAACTGGGATTTGACCTGAAGGTTTTTACTTACTGGAAGCTCATGAGCCTCTTGGAACGGGCAGATGAGAAGATGCTGAAGTGGGAATGCCCCTGGAAAAGGAGCTGTAAGGGTTAAGTAACACGGTTTTCTTCCCTCAGTGCAGGTCTGCAGCTTTCTGGGGCTGCTGCAGTTCAGAGCCAGGGCAGCTTGGCAGCCTCTGGGAGCTCTCAGAGAATTCTGGAGGTTCACTCCAGTCAAACCTCTGAACAGCTTTTACAAACCCGTTTTTTTCCCACATTGTCACCAGTAAGAAAATCCTGTGGGACATGAACTGCTGCCTTCTGCAGGAGGGTGATGGAAGCTTTGGATCCCAGAGTGGTGTCCTGGTGAAGTGGTACCATGGGCACCCATGGAGCATGTGGGGCAGAGGCAGTTTTGGTCTGAGGACGAGGCAAAATTCTTCCACAGCAGCTGGAATTGCAGTGCAGCTGTGGGAGCACAAACTGCTGTGGGAGGCTGAGGACTTCCAAAGCAAAATCCAGTGGTGTATGTACAGAGAGGGAAGTGCTGACCTGGGAAAGCCCTTCCCTCCTGTGCTGGGGAGCTCTGCTGTTGTCCTGGGCTGTGGCAGCAGATCCAGCTGGACAGGAAGGTGCTTCCCAAAGTGCTTTGGGAGAGACAATGCAAGACATTATTCCATCTGAATGCTGACCAAAGGGGGGTTGTTCCTGTTCAGCTGCTCATTTATCACTCTGTTCTGTAATGGGCATTACTTGTGTACTGAGTGTCTCTTCCCTGATGGTGACAGACACAGCTTTGAGTCCTGAAAGGAGCTTTCTGAGATTCTGGGGACTCCATGTAATGCTGCAAAATGGGCTTTACTTGCCAAAGTTTTTGCTGTCATTTACATATTTGCAAGTCCCAACTTTTAACAATTATTCTGTGAGTATCAGGGATTCCTGTGTTTAATGGGAATTGAGGTTCTGATTCTTAAGCAGAAAGGACATGGAATTGTTGTGACTTAAAGACGTTTTTATTAAGCTAGAATTACTTATTCTATCAGTTCAAACCTGATGAATTTCCAGCCTTAAATAGCTTATTGAGAGTGGCTTGTCAAATAAGAAGATAACATGCTGGGCTTTAGTTAACAAGATTTTTAGAAAAATGAAGCACAGACGCTGAAAATCTCCAGCATTCATTCTGAAGGTGTTTCTGCTGCAGATCTGTGCTCCTGATTTATTGACTGGGCTCCTCCCTGGGCTGGATCCTCCAGGTCCTTTGTCCACCTGAAGGCCCAGGGCACTGTGACCACACCACTCAGATGCAGCAGGTGAACATCAGGGAGGGGTGTTGGCACCGGCCCCAGATTGCTCTGGTGGGTGTGGGGGGGTTTGTCCAGCTGGGATTGTGCATCCCCGGGACTCTCAGAGCTGGAAGGAAGGTGTGCAGAGCCACTTACCTTTTGGTTTAACATTAGGTCTTACCCAGGTTAATTCAGAATCACAGCACTGGATTTTTCTGAGCCATCCTGCCATTTCTGTCCTGTGCCTGTGGAGATTTTTGGCTGGGGGGGGGGCAGCCCCCTTGTGAGCAGCCACATCCCCTGGAGAACTCAGACCTGTGCTTGGGCTGGAAGTTTTGCTTTGTAAACGAGTACATTTGAGAACTACACGTTGAGAGAAATTCAATTTATTTTGTACAAGGTAGGATACCTTTGCACAGTGAACAAATATATTACAAATCTGTCTTGCCTTAAAAAAGTATTGCCATTTTGGTGCCTGTTTCCTAAGCTAACACTAATATACAAGAAGGTATTTTTTTGTTGGTTTTCCTTGGGTTTTTTTCCCGTTAAGCTCTATGCACATCATTGCATTTGGTTTCAAAATCCTGCTTTTAAAAAAAAAACAACTGAGCACATCTCTGCTCTCTGGAGTCTCATTGCAAAGGACAGCAACACACAAACATGGGTCAGGCTGGCAGCTGGGGCTGCTTGTGCTGGGTGTCAAGGTAGGTCTTAACAAGAATATTCCTTATCCAACTGCCTTTCTCTTGATATTTTTGAGGTAAGTCTTTCATGTACATAAAATATATTCCTGCTGGCCCTACAAATGAATTGTTTCCTTACATCTCAAATAAGGCTTTCCTGGAAAACAAAACTGCTATTGCTGCTCTGTCAGGGCCCCCATGCACACATGCAGCATTCGGGGAACGACGTGGGCGTGATCCTGTGCCATTGGCTGCTGTGGGAACCTGGAGGGCTCTGGGCTCACACTGGGGGTTCAGCCTCAGCCTGAGCACCCAGCAGGTCCTGGATCCAAGGCCAGGATGCCCAGGGACAGGGGCTGAGGCTGGGCCCCCCTCCGGGGCTCCGAGGGATCCGAGGCCTGATGTGACTCGGAGCAGGATCCAGCTGCTCCCTCCTCTTGCCAGTCCCCAGACCAGCAGGTCACACCAGTGCTGGGGCTGTGAGCAAACTGCTGGGGCTGTGAGCAAACTGCTGGGGCTGCTTTCCTTCTCTTCTGCTTCCATCACACTGGCAAATGTGCAACAGAATGTTTTTTTTTATATTTAAGAGGCATCAACTTGCTACTTCCACGTTTGCCTAATAAAATTACATACTTAGAGTCAATACTACTTCATGCTCAAAATCTACAAGGAACTAACGGCAAGTACTCTACTTTCTAGGTCATGAAGATTATAAATAAAAAAACCATCATGGTGGCTCAGTCCAAAACTTTACCATAGGTCAGCCCCCTGATAATTACTTCACAAACAGCTGCTGAAAAAGAAAACCCAGTTTCAGCTCCATTTAATGACATTTCAGGTAGAATCATCAAGGGATAAAGTTGCACTACATGGTAATGCACATCAAATTAAAGGGTGTCATCAGTGGCATGCTAACAGGGGAACCATGAGGAGATGGTCTGGAAAGATGGGAGAGAGAAGCTGATGTGGCTCAGCTTTGGGAAAGGAAATGAAACCAGGGCTGGTCTGTGCAAACCTGCAGCATCCTGGGGCAGGAAATGGAGGTGCAGCAGTTTACAGTGCCTGACAGATCTGCTGGATTTAGCCAACAAAAGAAAAGCTGTCTAAGGAAAATTACAGCCTGTGTGTGCCAATCAAAGTTAAATTGTGGTAAGGTGGGTGGCAGACTCATTGTGGAAACTCGTCAGGAGCAAAGATCAGGGGACATTTGGAAAGATTTTTAAAATGGCACAGAAAGTGTGTGTGCTAATATTCCTCAACTCAAAGTCTCTGGTACTGAATATAAAGCTGAAAATCTCAGTGCTAATTACCAAGCATGATCTGCACAGGTTGCACGTGGTAATGGCAGTAAATGAGGTTTCCAGACAGTGAAATGACAATTTTCCCTGCTATCATTCAGAAAATGTCCATTCCCATGACAAAGATGAAAATAAATTCCAGCATATTCCAAGTCACCTTGTTCCTAACAGTAAAAGGTTTCTTGATGCAGTTGGTAGAAATGTACATCTTTAAGTCCTTCTACTTAGCATGTTTTTGGGGTTTATTTTACAGCAAAGCCAGGGTTAGAATACACCCCACAGAGAGTTTTTGCCTGGAGCACGGAGACACCTTCCTGGGGTGACGTACTCCAGTCCCACGTGGAGGAGGTTCTGTTAGTTCCAGTTACCCATATAAAAATGTCTTTATAAATAACATCATGCAGCAGCAGTTGGCCCAAGCTGATGTCATGTTATGTCAGGTCCTTGCATAAGCCAGTCCTCGTCCGTCAGCATCCCACAGTGCAGGAAAGGAACGGCTTCTCCTCTGCTTCCCCACAGTTTGTGTTGGCAGCACAGTGCCCCAGAGGAGTCCATCCCTTTAAGACTGCTTGTCCCAAGAGGGCCCGTGCGTCGGGCTGTGCCTGACGGGGAGGAGGTCGTAGTGACCAGGAATGTGACTGTTCCTGGGCAGGTCGTATGGATTCTGGAGGTAACTGGCACTCCGACTGCGGGCGTCTTGGACTATGCTGACGGTGGGCTCTGGGGAAGCAAGACAAACTGGGTTATGGCCACCAGCAGCACTCCCAAAACCAGTTACAGTCCTTGTGTGTTTTGTCACAAGCACAGGACATTAGCTTCCCAAATCATCTCATCCTGCCCTGGCTTCACTGGCAGCAGAGCAGGGAGAAAAGCACCAAACAGGACCTGAGGGAATGGTGGAACTGTGTCAGGGGAGGCTTGGGTTGGGGATTAGAAAAGGGGTGGTTGGACACTGAACAGGCTCCCCCGGGCAGTGGTCACGGCTTCAAGGCAGCCAGAGCTCCAGGAGGGTTTGGACAATTCTCTCGGGCACATGGTGGAACTGGTGGAGTGTCCTGGGCAGGCCCAGGAGTTGGACTTGATGATCCTTGTGGATCATCCAACTCAGGATATTCACCACCACAAATCAATGGCTCAGGCCATTCCCCCACTGCCAGCTTCTCCCTGCCCTGTGCCAATTCCAGGCTACTTGTGCCAGGAAAGGGAGAAAACCAGCCTCTACACTAAACCCCCAGTTGCTGGAGCAGCCCTCGTGCCACCCACGGCTTACCAACTTCGTAGATGTTTTTATTGGCTGTGGATGAAGTTGGCATTTCGGAATACGGGGAGTCCCTGTGACCAGGTGATTTCATTTCCACGTAGCTGCTCTCGGAGTGTTTGCAGGTTAAAATGGGGGGGTCTTTAATGGTGGCATAGGGGTTTTCACTGCTGTTCAGGGAACAAGTGCTGGAGCTGCACACAGATTCTTTCATATAATCTGCAAAACAAGAGCGGAGTGGGAGCATTAGGGTTGTTAGCTTAACTCAGTTAATAACAACTGAGCCTCTGCAGGAAGGCTGGGGGGGGACATGGGGGCAGGGGATAAGGAAGATCCTTGAAGCATCCAGCACAGACACCCAGCGCTTGTGCTCTGGGTGTTCCAGACATTGCATCCACAACTCACTAGCAGGAGAGAAATGAAAACCTGCTCAGTACCGAAGGTTTTCCTGTAAAAGGTTCTAGTTGTCATTTACTGGAATATTTAATTTGAGGTGGCAATCCTTTCCCTCCCTCCTCTAAATCCTAAGGAGCTGTGTTTAACCCTGCAGATCCACGCATGGGACCATGAATCAGCTCTGCAGGCTGAGACTTGGGCTGCTGGGCCAGCTGCAGAGTGAGTGTCCTGGGGCTTTGGGCACATCCAGTGCCCTGTGTTGGAATGCACAACATGCCACAGGCTCGGAACTGCCCCAGTGCAGCCTTTGTGTGTGTGGCCCCTGAGAGCGCTGGTTTCGGGGTTATCCAGCATCCTACAACTGGGAATGCTTGGGTTTCCACAGGGGGCACAAGCCTCCATCTGAGCCTCGGTTTTGTTTTGCTTTCTCCCCCCCCCTGCTGTAAACATCTCCTGCTCCTCTCCCCTGGGCTGGAGAGAAGGAGACAGTGACGGAGTCACTACACGGGGAAAACAAGGTTGGCGTGAGAGCTGTGACCACTGGTCGGTGGCCCTGGCTGGGCTGTGCCAGCCTGCTGCAAGGTACAGTGCCAGTCTTGCTTTAAAAACAAAAAACAATAGAGAATAAATAGGTCTTAACATTGACATTCAAGAACGTGCCATTGCTGCTGTGTGCATCCTGCTGGGCAGTGCCAGTAATTTAGAATTAGAGCGATGCAATGAAAGATGAGGCATTTTCTTGTGCTGGGTTACAGTACAAAGGCAGATCCTGGTATATATGAAATACTCCCGGTGAAATAGTGGGACTTGCAAAATAGCTGCAATCCCAGCTGCCCCCGCTGTCTAGTATGGGAGACAAAAAGAGAAATTCAGGTTAAGAAATAGACAGACAACACGATATCGCTTCTCCGTTACACACCTCGTCTCCGAGCCCCATCCTGCTCCCTCACTCACCAGGTTTCCTCCACTGTGTGTGATTGTCCCTCCACCAGCTCTGGGGTTGTGTCTGTGTGTCCATCACCCCCTGAGCCTGATGCCCTTTGCCTTGGTTCAGCCCTGAGCAAGGTGCCAGCTCGTGCCCTGCCACCTGCAGCGAGGGGTTGCCTTTCTGGGCTCCAATTTCAGTGACATCAGCAAGTGTGGAGAGCTCTCAGGGTTAGTGAAACCAGCTCCACTCAAAGAACCCAACTGGATGTGCTGGGACCATCAGGGCTGGGAGGCTGGCAGAGACCTTGGCACCAGTGCAATGTTTATTTAGTTACAAACCCAAGAAACTCCTCATCTGACTTCAGCCTGGGTGACATTAGCAGTGCCTTTGCTTCCAAGTGAAACACGCCTGGTTTGGTACATCACAGGAGATGGGAACTGAAGCAACACCAATATTCCCTGGCTGCTGGATGCAGGGTTTGGCCCCCCAGCTTCACCAACTCCGTCCCAGTACAAGTCAGTGGCAAACTGCCCCATCCCAACCTTCTACAGAATGACTGAGCTCAGTGTTCTTGTCCTTTGCTGCGTGTGAGACTGGAATTCAGGTGCCACAGTCTGGGATCTCTTACTGTTGGAGGTGAGGAGACCACAGACAAAGACTAACAACTGAATTAAGCAGGTAATTAAAACCTTTATGTTGAAAAAAACTGCTACTCTGCCTGGGCCCCAGTCTTCAGTCACTGGGAGGGCTGTGCATGGGTGAATTCTCTCATGTGGGCAAGGAGCCAAAAGCTCCTGGTGCTGTGGACGCTGAGTGGGAGCACCCACTGCTTTGGTGACACGGCTGGATGAGGACTCATTCCTGAGGCTTTTATTCCATTTTCAGCCAAAGAAAAGGTTCGGCTCTACCCGCTGGCAAGTTACAGTTCCTGGTGGCTACTCCATAGTGCTCGTTAGGAGAGCCTGGACAGCCTCTAACGAGCCAGCTCTAAATTTTGGTGTGAGAGGACAGGGAGACTGTCATAAATTTCCTTGTCTGTCTCAAGCTGTGTTGCTGAGCAGATGCTCATGGGGTGAAAGGCAAGATTCCCTCTGTGCCCCAAGAGTCCACTACAAAGCATTCCCTGTGGCACCAGGGCTGGGAGGGAACAAATGAAACCAGAGCTAGGTGTAAATTAATAAAATGTTGCTTATTGTATTTAGCCAGACTACTGGCTACTACAGTAGAAGAAGAGGAGAGTGAGAAGCTCCTGCAGAGCTGCAGCAGCAGGTGAACAGCTGTGTGGGTCAGTGCTGGTTTGTTTATGAAATTGGGCACATCAGAGCTGGCACAGGCAAAAATCCCAGCACATCAGCTATTTTTTTAACTCCAGCTCAGCCACTTTATGTTCCTAAGCTAAAATTCACGTGCACTGCTGCCAGGGCTGACACTGCCCCCCAGGCAGGTGTCCCTTGGCACCAGCCCTTCCCTTCCCAGGACAGTGTTGGAAGATACCAGTTAAACAAAACTCAGGCTGCCCAGACTTGTCTGGCCTCTCCCACGAGTTGCCTTTCCCCACAAGATCTTGAGCAACAACGTGCCCAAGAGCTGATTCCTGCTGACGTAAATGGGAGCTGTGTGTGCAGCCTGGGATCAGACCTTCGCTCTGGATACAATATATTTTATGGAGCACCAGCATATGTTTGGGAATGTGCTGTACACCAGGGAGCCATTAGCTCACAAGAAACACTCTGTGCAAGATCATGGAGAATTTAGAGGATGGAGAAGCAGCTGAGTTACTTTGCTATTAAGGTAATTCGGGGATAATGAAGAAGTCTGGCATCAACTGTCACATTTCATTTTGTGAATTAATTTAACCAAAACAAACCTATTTAGAAATTCCCAGCCCATGGTGCTGGGCCATGTGTGAGCTCTGGCCATGATGCCTCCTCCTCCTCCCCTGTACTCAGAGGGCTCAGCTCTTGTGGAGGTTGAAGCTCAGCCCGACCCGTGGCACTGTCACCACAGTGCTGGAGCTCACTGGAAGGACTTGATCAGCTGGACTTCAAGAGAAATATGGGGAATATGCTCTAATTTTGAAGTCTCTGCCTTCTGCGTTGCCTGGATACCAATCACCAGACCTTTGGAGGGTTTATTTTTGCTAGCAGGGACTGGAAATGTCCCTCCCACAGAACGGGTTCTTCTCTTTTGCCCTGAATTTCCCCTGGCATCCTAATGACAGGCCTTGGAACCTACTGCCCTGCTGGAAGTGCTGAGGAATGGTGCTGCACACAGGCAGAACGTGCTGTCCTGCCATTTAGGGATGACATGCCTTGCTGGCTGCTGTCTCTCTCCTGGCCAACCTTGGCTGCTGTGGGGACAGTATTACAGCAAGGGCTCAGTGCTGCTTTTCAGAGTGACACAGGAGTGGGGACACATCCTGTACCACAAGCAGATGAACCCCACTGAACACAGCCCTGTGTCCCTGAGACTAGTGCCTCCAATGCCTGGGATTCTCCTGGCTGTTGTGCAAAGTGTAGGGGTTTTTCCTTAAAATGTTACTGCTTGAGGTCACATTATCCCATCAGTGCATCAGCATTCATTTAAAAAAAGAGCCTCTAAAAAATAGAAAAGGACTCAGCTGGAAGGAAAAGTTTGGAAATGGTATCACTAGGCACTATGCATAGGAAAGAACCTGCCCTGAAACCCCTGTGACTGTTCAGCCCCTGTCATCAGGTGCCACAGGGCTCAGAGGTGGCACTGTGGCATCCAGCCCCTCACTGCCCAAAGGTTCCTATTGCTGTCAGACACTGGAGCATGAGCTGGGCTTGTCTGGGAGTGACCCTGGCAAACCCAAACCTTTGTGTCTGACCCCCTGGACCTCCACTGAATTCCTTGTGTCAGGTTGCACCGAGAACATCCCTCTCCTGGGAAAGCCTTCAGCCAGGCCCATGGGGAATAGGCCCTGGTACCCCCCAGAGGAGAATGGGGGAAGTGGGTGGTGGACCAGGACCACCACAGCCTGACCTCAGCCTCAAGCCACAGGCCCCCCTGCCCCCTCCCAGGCTCTGAGCTGCTCCAGGAGCACCAAACATACTTTGTACTGCAGGACAAGCTTCCCCCAGTTAGATCACACTGGAGGGAAAAGATCCTTTTTAAAGTGGATGAAAGTAGGTAAAAACCAAGCAGCTGCCTGCCAAGTCTTTCTGCCAACAGAATCCAGGTTTTTGGGACTGGGAGTTTCTTTCTCTCCATCTTTCAGAGGAATTTAGTGAGTCAGGGCTAATGCCAGACCTGGCAGGGCAGGGAGAGCTGCATGCTGAGCATTGGGAACATTCCCAGCTCCTTTTGGTGGGAGATTCCCCTGGGACTGGGGGTGCCCATGCTGCTGCCAGAGCCCAGGAACTGACCTTCAGATGGGACTGTGGGAACCTTCAGTCAGCCAAAGGCAGCTGCTTCTGAGAAACCTCAGCTGCCAACTGCCTGCAGGTAAGCTCCCAAAAAGTCCCTGGGAATGCAGGTGTGTCCCTGTATCCCAGCTCCCTGCCCCTGTCAGTGCCAGCTGTGCCAGTGTGAGGCAGCTGAGCAGCACAAAGAACACCCCGGCTGTCCTGATGTGGCTTCTGGATCTGATTTTTCAATTTATAAGGAGATAAACATGTAAAAGAATGGTTCAGATCCTAAATAATAAATAAAATATGTAAGAACATAACATATTTCACAGTTCCCTGTCACTGTGATTCTTTTTCTCTGTCTCACTGGGTTCCCTCTGTGTGACTGTGCCTATGGATGGGAGCTCCTGCTGGATGTGTTTTTAGCAGCTTTTAAACCTTGTAAACACAACAATTTAGTTTAAACTAATGAAACTATTAGTTATTATCATCATAATAATAATAATTATTAGTTCTATGTAAAGAGAACAACTAGCTATAATGGTACAAAACGAGAATTTTTTCAGAGTTCTTTCCTGAAAAAGAGAATCACTGAAATAGCTGGAACCAGTGGATTGATTATATTGTATATCACAAATCATATATGATAAATGTGATATATATCATATACATGCATAACCCTTTTTAATATTTTAATTTAGCCTTATCAAGAAAGACTGAATTCTTGGTTTATTGGTTTCCTTTGTGATTCTGTGTGGTGAGGTGATTTTTTGGCAAATATTGCATCACTGTATTTTGAAAACAGCAGCTACAAAGTGATTATTGATCTCTAGGCCTGGCTGTAAACTGGTCATTGCTTTTCTTGTGGAACAGCCTCAATATTCCATGTTAGTTCAGACAAAGCTCTGACTCTGGAGCACCTCAGCCATGGCAGAGCAGTGGGTGTCTGGAACCCACTGTGTGAGGGCACTGCTGTGCCCACAGCTCAGCCAACACCAGCTCAAGGACTGGAGGAGGCCGTGTGGCATTGGGACCTCCTTGGCTGATGGAGGACATTCCCAGGCTTGTACAGACACAACACCTTGGATTCAGAACAAGGACCTCAGCCTGCACCCTGCCTGTTCCCCACGAGACAGATTCCTTGCTCCATCTTCTGGAGCACAAGTTCCAAGTGCTAAAGCCCAGCCCAACCTGTCAGGAGTTTGTGGGAACCACTGGGCCAAGTGCTCCCGTGGTCCAGACGTAACTGGAATGTTTTGAATGTAAACCTGGAGGACAAGTGAAATGTAAAACCAGTAGGCCCTGTGCTCATGACTCATCTGTGATCCCTTTTTAGACCTGCCCTGGAGTAAGTGCCCACAACTGCTCGTGCCATGTGAGGGGTCAATGCCCTCAGGGAGGGCTGGTCTCCAGCTCTGCTCTAAATCCCCCTCAGCCAAGGGCACGAGGCAGGGTCACCTTCTTTTCCAGGGGCTTTGCAGGGACTCACATCAGCCTGTCCCCAGCAGCTGCCACCAGAGCCTCCTTGGTGGCCAGTGGGTCCTGCAGGAGTGCCCCCTGCCCAGCCTGCTCCACCTGCCCCTCCTGCCCTGCAGCTCAGCCCTCCCTTTTTGCCTTGTGCTGCTGTGCCAGGCAGGAGCCTGTGGCCTGTGAAGCCTCGATCCATAATTCATGGCCCCAGGAGTGCTGCCAGCTGGCAGCTCGGGTGGGTGATGGCTCTGTCCCTCCCTGTCTCTCCCAGCCACTCTCCCAGGTGCTCCTATCTCACCTCTTCTAGGACACCCTCCTCACACCTGGGCAGGGTTCTGCAGCACTGGATACCATACCTTTGAAGCTTTTTTCCATTATGTATGTGTTCTGACGTCTATCCATCCCACAAGCACCTGCATAAAAATGATATATAATGGAAAACAAATAAATATTTATGTAAATTGGATTGCTTTGACTACTGAGCAGCATATATTCTTTCCTCTAAATTGTACATCAAGGCCCTCATTTAGGGAGGCTCTTAAGCACATCCTCAGCTGTGAGCACACACTCAGCTTCAGTGGGGAGTCTGTGCATGCCTAGAATTATGCATGTGCTTAAGAGCTTCCCTGAAGGGAGGGCTCTCCTCCAGCAGGGTTACCAAGAACAGCCACCCATCAGGAGATCAGCAAAAAAATCATCTGCTGGTACATTCATTACTGAAACACTGGGTTGGATTAGTGAAAGCAGCCTAACCCATGTCCTTTCAAATCTGAGTCTGTAGGTTGTGTTACATCCCTGTGTGACTAATTTTAGGCTTTGTTTTGTTGGTGGAGAGTGGGTTATTTAACTCGTAGCCTTAGACTCTGAGGTGTTTACATTCTGTTTAAATTACCTACTATAACTCTGCTCATAAATTTGCACAGTTCAATAACTGATGTGACAACAATCCCTAAGTGACCACTGTGGTCTGACAGTGCAGCACCACGAGCAGGGAACTGACAGCAACACTTCTGCCTTATGCAACTCCATAGGAACCTCCTGTTCCTCATGGAAACAGAGACAGAAGGGGATGGGAACCTTTTCCATTTTCACTACTGAGGATTACCTTCAATATCAATCAAAAGGAAGATCTAATGTAAACTCTTAAATCTCTTTAACTATAGAGTCTGGTATTTCCTATTGACTAGGAGAATCGATACAAATTTGGTTACTGAGCAATGTCTTTGTGGCCGATGGGATTCCCAGCCAAGTAACTCAGTTATGTTGGGAAAAGAGCCCTGCAAACAGTGTGTCCCAGAGGTTTTCCAGCTATTTGTCCTTGTGTGTCCTCTGGTCTCTGCAGAAAAGTTGTCACAGCCACAGGCAATGCTGTACTAGTCCCTTTTTCATCACAGCTTTGTTGTTTTGCTGAATAAGGAAAATGACTACATTAGACAATAAATGTGCTACTGGCACATCAAAGACAAACCAACCCTTTTGCTCTGGTTCTCAGTGCCCACCCCTGGGCACAGGAAAAGGGCTGGTGGTACATGACTGGCTCTCTGTGATGGGGCTCCTCATCTTCCGGCCAAGAGGGACCCCCCAAAGCACCTTCTGCTTTGTTTTCCACCACTGGTGCTGAGCCAATTCCCAGACACACTCTGAGGCAGAGGGCAAGGCTGACTGGGAGGTTTGGGAAGCTCTGTCACACAGCAGGATTAGCTCTGTGTTTTTTCTTTCCTGTATTCTGCCAGGGCAGAGTCCCAGGCGAGGAGGACGGTGCTAATTCATCCCCTGGCTGACATCCAAGGGGATGGGGCTTCCTTTTCCCAGCACTGGTGCTCCTCAAGGCCATCCCTGGTGATCACACGTCCTCCTGCCAGGGCTGAGCAAACCTCCAAGGGCAGGAACACCCAAGCAGTATTTGGGCAGCTTCAAAAGGTGCCTCCAGCAAGGAGAGCTCATACTGGGAGCAAGGCTGGAGTAGGAGCAGCTGGGTAATGGGGGGCAAGGGGCTGTGGCAGGGGAGCAAAGGGGATCCAGGCTGATCCATGGGGAGGGCACTGCCTTTGGGAGGGCTACTCAACCCCTCAAAGCCCTTCCCAACCTACTCCCTGTAATTCTGCCTTTAGTTTTCTCTTTTATGTGTTACAATACTGTGGTTTTATGACCCATTTTTGTGCATTCATTGTGTCCTCGGGAGGTGAAATGAATGATGGACACATTATTTTTTAAACTGCAGAAGCAGTTACTGTGGAAAAGTCCTAAACAGGCCAGGAATGTGGCACTTCAGGAAGGCCCAGGTTTAAGTTTGAGGTTAAATTATCTGCTGTGTGAAATCAGAGTCTCGGCTGGAAATATTTTTCCACATCTTTTGGCTTCGAGAAAAATGTAAAGTCAGCTGTGAATCAAACTTAGTGGCTTTGGTCCTCTGGAATAAATGTAGCTTCGAGTCACTCACGATGTGCTGCAAATCACACTTTAGTTTCTGCATCAAGGGCTGCTGCTAAAAAAACATTACAGGTAAACCCATTTTTGCCTGCAGCCTGCTGTGCACAGCACCCAGCTAACAAGGACAGCAACCTTTCCTGAACTCAGGCAGTGGTTTAGGAGCCCTGACTTGCTTGGGAGAGGAGCTGGAAGCTGAGCTCTGCCTGGACCAGAGATCAGTCACTGCAAAATATTCCAATTCTGCAACAGGAGATGGAGAAATGAGAGTGCAAAGCCAAGTCATTCCTTGAAACTAGGACTGGGCTGCCTTGGGAAGGCACTGACACACAGGGAGGTGTCAAAGCTGCCCCTTCTTGGCACCAGAGAGTCTCCAAACTCTGAAGTGTCAAGCCCACATCCATGGGAATTGCTTGTGCTCGTCCCTAGACCCCAACTCCACTGACCAGACACCATCAGTTCTCTGACAAAGCCTGATATTTGAAGCTTTCAAGCAAATGTGCCAGCAGCAAAAACAGAGGCTTTGTCCTTGCATTTCCCACTTGGAAAGAACAAGAACTTGGCAAACAAAGTCCTCCAAAAAACACCAACTGTCTGGGGAGATCCACTGGAATTAAGAGAAAACTCTTTATGACTGCAGGTTTTAGAAGATGAGTGTCTGAGTCAATTTTCACATGGATATTCTTACAATGTCCTTTCCCCCAACCATAATTCGTATTGAGGACCCTTGCAATTTCTAACAAGCCTACAGACATTTCTGTGAGCCTGATGCTCCTCATCTGGTTGGTCCCATGCTCTGGGATCACTGCCACAGTCAGAGCAGGCACTGGCTGAAGAACCAGGAGGGGACCAGAAGGGTTCAGGGTTTCCATCCATACAAATTCCTCTTCAATGTCTCTTCCATTTCCCTTTAAGTTCTCTTCCTCACCTCTAGCTCACTTATCTGCTCTCCAGGACATTTCACAGGTCACAGCAGAGGAGCTGTGCACTTGCCCACAGCTATTTTATCTGTTTTCAACTGAATCCAGCCCTGCCCAATGCTTGGCTGCTCTTCCAAAGTATGAGCTGGAGCATCTGTGTCATAAAACTGAGGCTGATTGTGGGATGAGAAGGTGGAACATGTCTTTAACTGTGGTACTTCCATGCATGGTGCAGTTTGAAGGTCAAGATTCCCTGTGTAATCTCACTGGGCTTCACTAATATTTCATGTTTAAAATTGAAAATTGAAGATTTTCACTTTCTTTCTGAAATGTGCACAAGTGGAATCTGCAGCTTTTCTTCAACAAAAATAATACCAAGAAATTAAAACATTTTACAGTTTCATGTAAAAATGACCTTGATCAGAGCAAGGATTCAACATTATGAAAGTTAGCATTAGCAGGCATTAATTCTGGTACTGAACAGGAAGGAAAAAAAATCTCATTTTCATCAATTAGTGTGAAAAGAGAAAGAAAAAGGTATCCTGGATGCAAAATGCCATGGGAAAAATGGAGTGTTTTGCTGGAGACCACTTAGCTAAAGTATTTATCACTTCTTACTGCAGAATCATTTGGCACTGCTTCTGCTGGTAAAATAAAATGCACGAATGCAGCACACATGTGGCACACAGGGGGCTGAGGACACAGCAAGATAAACATAAATAAAGCAAATACTGTGCAAAAAAAAGAAGCAAAATGGTAAAATTAATTTGATTTGAGAAGCATTTGGAAACCCTGTCCCCCCTCCCCCATGTCAGGTACAGATAAACACAACAGCAGTTCTGCAGGTTATTATACAGAAGAAAACACTGATGATTTGGAGGATGAAAAGGTTTTGCACTGAAGCTTGACAGGTTTGTGATTTTCCTGATGCAGGGAAGGCTTGATCTTTGGAGTGAGGCCTGGTGTGACCAGGAGCAGTGACAAGATGTGATGCCTGGTGCTGCCCTCTGTTCATTTCTTTGCCACATCAGCTGTGAGATAGTTGACCTTAAAATTCCCACAATACCCCTTAATGCTGCACTTTCCTCCCTACAGCACATTTTCAGTAAGATATTAGTAATCCCAGTAAAAGAAAGGGCAAATGCTTTCTCCCACTGACAAGCCAAATTCCAAGTGCTAAGATAGAAAAACAAACAGCATCCAAAACACTAAATCTGGGCAGGATTAAGAGCTGCTAAAAACCCTGTTAAAACTTAAGCCAGGGAGAACAAAGTCAAAAAAGGGAATTAAACTTCACTCTTGGCTTGGCTGCACTGGCTGGTGGTTCAGAATTGCCTGAAAACTGGCCATGGTGTGATTTACTGGGAGATAACAGTGGATTGCATGGCCCAGCTCCCACAGGGGCTCCACACTTCCATCAAGATGCCAGCATTTAGTGCTGAGCTTTATTAAGCATGAAAGAAAAAAAAAAATCTCAAATTTGAATTTTTAATGTCCTGGGTTAGTTCTTAAAAAAACATTTATGGAGTAGATGATAGTGATTCAACTGAGCAACCTTGAAAGGGAGACTGGAATGAATATTGACTCAGCTTCCCCAGTCTGTGGTTTGTGGTAAAGGAAACAATTTTTAATTCTCCATCTTTCACTACTGACAATTCTGATGGTGAAATAAAGACAACACCAATATTTCTCATTATTGTTAATGCCTTTATGAAAGGCTGACTTGGATTTGGAAATGTTGTAAAGTCTACTAAAGTGATTAAAGTGTTTAAAAATTACTGACCTAGTTCATTCAGATAGCTGTAGGGTCTCCAGTCTGCAGTTTCTCTGTCAAGGATTTTGTTACTGAGCTGTTCAAAAAGTATGATAATGGGTTAATGCTGGAAGAAACAGACACTTCCCACCCGAGACTACAGCCCAAGGATGTCAGGAATAAAATGGGAGATGGCTGTTACCTTGGCCTCTCATTTGAGTCTTTTTTCTGTATGAATTTTTTCACTAGCATTAGGGAAAATCACAAAGGAGAGTCACTTCACCAAACAATGAACACAAACATGCTGGAAAATACAGGATTTCCTTGGGTACCACGACTCGGATGCCTGTGGACATGGAGTGACATGCTGGCAACTCCAAAATAATGGCAACTCCAAAATAACTAATGGAGATGGATGGATCAAACCCACCTAGAGCAGCATGCAAGGAGGGAACTGCTGCTTGGAACTACGGGATCTGCTGAGACATCTGTGTGTTCAGTGAAGAGATGTGATGGCAACATGAGTTCTCTCAATTCAAGGAAAAGAACTTTGGCAATAACGAAGCACAAAGCCCTGTGCAGACCTGCCAGCGAAGGGAGGAGTCCAGGGCTGCCATCCAGGTGCTGCTGCTGGAAAAACACCTCTCCCAGTGTGGCAGGTGAGACCCTCTGTGTGCCCAGGGCACGGATTGGACACATCCCACAGCAGTGTGGTGGGAATGCCCGGGGAGGGCTGCTGGTGTATTGACCACCTGGATTTCTCTGCCATCTGCAGAAGCCCCCCTTGAGCAAGATAATGCTTTAAGCACAGCACCAAGGCAAGCAGAGTGTCAGCCAGAGGGATGGGAATTTGGGGCCCTGGAATGAGCTTGCTGGAGCATCTCTGTGGGCAGTCAAAGAGGAGGGGCTGCTGTTTTGGGGGTACAAGGCTCCTCTAGGCTGGGGCACCACAGCAAGAGGGGCTCTCCAAAACCCATGGTGACCAGATGAGTCCCAGCATGGAGAATCTGGGAATTGCTGTAGTTGCTAAAGCTGCTGAGTTTTCCACCTTAACATTTTTCCCTGGAAAGCCACACCTGCTGGAAGTATAGGTGGTCCTGAGGAACTGTCAGTTCAAGAGCAAATCCTAACCCCCTTTCTGAAAAATTAGTTATAAAGCCATCATTGCTCTCCTGTGTCTGCTTTCTGCTTCCTGCCTCTGATCAGAGGGTTCAGCTCTGCTATTTTACTGTATTTACAAGAAAATGTTCAACAAAAAAAGAGGTTGAAATTGAAACAAAGTGTTCAAAATTACCACTACATTCCATTTTCCTGATCCCTCATTAATTTTTGCTTAGCTTTTTCAATGGGTCTTTAGACCCGGAACAAAAAAACTCAAAACAACCCACTGATGTATGGAAGTCTATTGGGATATTAAATCCCAGCTGGCACCCAGCACCTGCAGCCACTCCAAAGGTATTTTCACTCACCTCCACAGTCCTATCCAAGAGTCCCCAGTGCCACAGCCACCCTACCTTAGGCTGCAGCATGCCCGTGCTGTCCCTGTGCCTGCAGAGATCCTGCTGTCCCTGGGCTCTCAGGAAGCTCTGCAAGAAGCCCAGAGTCCCCCAGCAGTCCTGGGAATATCTGACATGGCCCTCTGCTCTCATGACATGTAGTCTCATGTGTCCCCTGACTGTGTGGTCACAAATTTATGGTGCCACCAGTCCAGGAGCCCATTTCAAATCCCTCCAAAACAGGCTCTGGCTGAAGGAGACTCCACTGCTGAGACACCAGCACCGACCTTGAGCAAAGCATCAGTTGGGGTGGTTTGTGCCCTGTGCTGAGTGGGAAGTGCATCCAGATGATCCCCACGTCCCCTGAGGCCTTGCAGTCCACGAATCCATCACCAGACAGCTCCAGAGCGCCGTGATCGCTGTGTCCAGGCCTCCTCCTGCTCCTTCTTTTCTCTCTATCCCCACTAAGGTAACACAGGTCATCAGCTCAATAGGCACCAGCCACTCTCCTCAAGGACATGCCCAGAGCAGAGACACAGCTGACAAAGCTGCTTGCCTGCAGTATTTCCAGAGCAAGGACTGCCCAAGAGCAGTGGCTGTGACTGCACATCCCTGTTCCAGGCACGGACTGTGCGCCGGCATCTCCCAGTCGACAGCACAGGACTCATTTCCTTGTCATCCAGCAATTCCTTGTGCTTCCCCCAAAGTGGGAATGGAAACACTGAGAGCAGACACACGTATGGAGAGGTGGGGCAGTCAGACAAACAGCAGTGGCAAGAGGATGAGGAGCAGATCAGTTTGGAACGTGGTCTCTGAGGGAGGAATCCACCGCTCCTGCCCTGATGCACCTCGGAACCGACGTCAGTTCTTCACTTCAAAACTTGCAGCCGTAACACAAGGGCTGATTTTTCAACCCAGCTGCACCACTTAGAGCACATTTATTAAAGTCTTGGGGTTTCTATTAAAAGCTATGGGTTTGCAGGATTTATAAATCAGCTCACAAACCTAAAATTTGGCATGAAGAGCTATGGGCTAGAATTGATTTTTTTAAATGAAATGATTTGGGGACATTTCTAAGTTTTTCTGAATGCAGCAATTAGGAAGAAATGTGATTATGGCTGTCTCTTTGTGTGACTATCATTTCTTAACACGCTATAATTTGTTAACTTTTTTTTTTAAGATAGAAAATACTTCAATTTTTAGTGTGAAGCAAAATTGCTTTTCTGAAGGCAGAAATCCTTCATAGTAAACTTACTTATTAAAATTCCTAGCTGGTAATTTTAGCAATTTGGTTAAAACTACCTCATATCTGGCAACTTTTCCTTTAGGATCAACGAGATACCAGCATGAGTAAAGCAAAGTCATTATCTGCCTGGCTGAAATAGCTGGAGAGATGACAGTGGCCACCTGATCACCACCAGCCATTTGTCACTGCTCAGGTTTTTTAAGTCCACGGTGATTAGGCAAAGAAGGGCTGGCAGGAGCTCCATCATATCTTTATCCTCCAGGAGAGCAATCAATAAGAGCTTTGCCATTAATTTCCCTGACTATTGGCTTCCAATTTCCATGGTCCAAGCCAGTGCTGCTGTTTTCATGCCCATCCTGAATGCTCTGCAGCCATTCTCTGTTTGCAGCCTTCCTTTCTCTTGGGCAAATTTTAGTCAAAGGTACTTTAATGATGCTTTCTGTGGCTGAATTCCTTTTTATGAGCTGGGTGACATCCAGTCAGACCATTCCCAGTGACCTCTGTTTTGCAGTTTCTAATTTTATGTGAAGTCTTTGGTAGAATTTAGAACTTCCTTTAATAGATGTGAAACTGCTGGCTTTAAAAATTCAGGACATCTAATAGCAATTGATTTTTATGATGTCTGTAGAAACCAGCAACACATGGACTTGAGCTGCAATGCTGGAAGGGAGTGAGGGTGGAATTATGAGCTTTGCAAAAGCTCAAGGTGAGAATCCTCCATTTGCTTGTGACCAGTGCAGCAGCCTCAGGCTTTATACAGAGGATTCTTCACAAACTTTGCAGTGTTCAGTAAAAGTGAGATATATCCCTGCTTTAATGCACAATTCAAAAACTCAAATACAAAGCTGGCACTGAGAGT
Source organism: Serilophus lunatus (assembly GCA_013399895.1). Taxonomy (NCBI): domain Eukaryota; kingdom Metazoa; phylum Chordata; class Aves; order Passeriformes; family Eurylaimidae; genus Serilophus; species Serilophus lunatus. Next base: position 505,073 of record VXBA01004859.1, on the reverse strand, counting down.
GGTTGTGTGAGTGGTTCTGCCAAAAATCCTCTGAGCAAAATAGGTCCTCAGCATCTAAAATCTGGTCTTTAGCTCAAACAGTGAGAGCTTTGTTGTGCAGACACAGGTATGGAGTGGGTGTGAATCTCTATTTATCTGCTTTGGAAAATTTTGGTGCAGTAATTCTGTGGCACAACTTGAGTTCCTGTCTGATACTCCTTGGTAACTTGCAGCATCATTACTAATTGCCGCTGAACATATTAGAAAAAAGGCCAAACCTACTTGTAAGCAAAGGTCAAGTTTTGGCTTAAGCTGATAGTAAAATATCTCGTGACTTCAGTAGGGCCGTAGTTTCACCCAAGCTGACTTGGCAACCTCACCCACATGGGAAGAGCAGTTACTTGAGCAAGGTGCTGGTGGCACTGGGATGCAGATCCACTCTCCTGGACCTTCCACAGAGACAAAGCTCAGCCCTGCAAGCTCCAGCTGGCAGCTGGAACAGGATTTAGGGATACAGGGCTTTGATCACAGAGTCCCTGAGTCCTGCTGCCTTTTACTGCAAACACCCAGGCACATCATCCCTTAGATAGCTGATCAAGCTCCATTTTAACAGTAATCAGATTTCTTTGTCCCATTAGTCTTCCTGGGAAGCTATTCCAAAAATCTCACTGATCTGATGTTAGAAATCTAATTTCCAGCTTCGATGCATTCATGGCCAGTTCCTCCTCATTTGTTCTCGTGCCAGCGCTGTCATCTCACTTCAATAGCTCTCCTCCCTCCTCGTGTTTACCTTGCTGTATTTATAGATGGCAATCATGCTCCCCCTCAGCATTCATTTGGCCAGATAAAAGAAGCCAAGCCTTTTTTTAGTCTCCTCAAACGCTCCCTCTTGTCCTCCCACTTGTTTTTCTCCTGCCTGTGTCCCAGTCTGCGCTCCACTGGCACAACCACCCGGTCCTGTGGATTTTCATGCCTCCACTTGTATTTGTCCCTCAGCAGCTTCAATGATTTACCCTCAGGACATGTGCAGGGGCCTGAGCAGTGGCCAAATGTCTGTGTGGCAGAGGGAAATGGGGTGAGGTACCTTCCCCCTGTCCTGGGAGGGATGTGGGAAGCTTGGCACCGCTCCCATCCTGTGCAGACAGACCCATGTCCCAAACTGAGACCCCCAGTGCAGTGCTGGGCCCCTCAGCTCCTGCCTTCAGCCACCCTCACCCCCCTCCTTCCCTACAGAGGTACCACTGTGCCCCCTGAGAACAGCAGTGAACAGCCCTGGAGCCAGGGATCCTGGAACTGGCAGAGGGCTGGGAGAGGAGAGCAGGAAGGAAAACAGTGTAAAGGAAAATGTGTAAATCTGGGGGAGAAAAAAGCATGGGAAATGGGATATAAGAAAAAAAAGAGAGAATGGAATGGAGAGAACACCAAGGGAAGAGGGGAGAAAAGGCAAAATGAGGCACAGAAAGAGGGAAGAGGACAAGAGGAGCACGGGGAGCACACGAGGAAAAGCCCTCCTCAAACTGGAGCAGGGCTGCATCTCTTTGTACTTGGCCCAAGCTGTCTGTCAGAGCAGTGAGAGGGGAATGGCTCCGGTCCATTGCCTCAAGGCATGATCTCCTTGGAGCACAGGGAGGAAGGATAACACAGCCGGGGCTCTGCCTCAACACTTCAGAGATTCCTCTGCCATTTTTTTTCATTTTGCATCTGTGCTGGTTCCTTTGTGACCCCAGCTGGCACTAGAATGAAATGAATCCTCCAAGTACAACTTGTGCACATCTCTCTGCAGAAAGTGGGAATGGCACCAGGCAAACTGATTTGGAAATGAACTCGTTAAGGCAGCCAGGAGGGCTTTATGTGCTCCTTTGTCTCACTTGGCTGGAGAGCTGCAGACAGACAAAGCACAGTTTTGCCCATCCTCAGCTATCCAGTACTGCAAAGCACTCCCATTAATAAGTGAGACGGTGGAGATATAAAGGAAATATCATATCTTGTGATAAATGCCCTGAAAATACCAGATCCACTGGTTTTTCTTTCAGTGGCTATCAGGACAACCTGCTGACTGACTCTGGGTAGCCAGTGCTGCAGCAGGGTGAGCAGCTTCCAGGCCAATCCCAGCACAACACTTGGGGCCCAAATCTTTCTAGCAGCTTAATATTTGAAGTAGTTCTGTGGGAAGATGGCACTGCAGGCTGGGAATCCAGGAGGGGTGCTGGCTTTGACCTTTTCTGAATTCATTTAAATTTCTGCAACAGGATTACTGGTCCAGATGGACACTCATTTGAAATTTGACATGATGAGCGTTTGCACTTTCAATTTGGGGAGTAAAAATGCATGATGCAAGGGGACCATCTACATCAGAAAACATATTTACACATCTGTCTAAATATTTCTCTGAGAAATCTCTGGAGCCAGCCTTTTTATTACATTTTAATGAGATTTTCTTTTAATAACCAAGAAATGACTTACGGGAGCACATGTAGAGATATTTTTGCTTGTCTCACACAATACTGTCTTTTTTGCATTGATCTTGTTCCTATGGCTTTCCAGTGAGCAGTTACATTTGGATTAAGGTGACAGAGCCTGCAAATACCATCATTTTTAAAGCTGACAACCTTGATGAAATCAATTCCATTTCCTTTTTTCCCAGCTCTCTATGCTTTGCCCCACCTTGGTTTATTAAGGCTACAAAGGAAGAGCTGTTTTGCTATTTACCATATCTAAATCTAGTGCTAAAGTGATGGATTCAGTCAGTGTTGTCCATGAATGGTCTGAGAGAATCATTAGCAACATGTGATAAGGAAGGTACTCCTGGAGGTTGGAGCAATTCAGTGGGAATAGCTCTTCTGGAGAGCCAAGAGTGACAGCAGAGCTCCCAGAATGTCCCTGCATGAGTCACAACAGTGCTCAGAAGCACCCCAGGAACCTTCTTGCATCTATCTGCTTGTCTGTGTCAGTAGGGAATTTGTGTGTCTGCTGGTCTAGGAAACAATGAAAAGCAAAGTGAGATTACTGACCTAATGCTTCATTGATTTACTTATGTTCCTTTAATGGATAATTATATTTATCTGGTTATTTATCTCTTCTGAGAAGCAAACATACCTTAAAGTTGCTAAGACACCAAGCCTTGCTGACCCAGACAGGCATGTGCTGAGACTCCAGTCACCATTCCCAGAGACTGGGAAGACACAGGGAGGGAAAAGCCGACCTTTCCATATCTGAGATGTCAGGAATGCTACCCTGGAGTTTTAAATAAAGCTGGCAGGATCCAACAGACATTGCTTGGGTTGATTTCCTTGAACTGATAAGAACATTGCTACAGTGGGATGGGGTAATATCTACCTTACTGGAGCTGTTTCCATCCAGATTACTGGGAAAGAAGCGTGAGGTCACACCACATGAGAGAGTGTGGTAGCTTGGATTGGAAAAGCAATGTACACTGCTGCTACCTTGAGATATATCTGGGAAGAAAACAAGCCATCACAAAATACTTTGGAAGCCAAAATAATTCTTAAGAAACTGAAAACATGGTAGAGACAATCTAGTTTAGAAATCTTTGTTAGAGTTCTGGGTGTTGTAAAACATCTGCAGATACAATCTATCCTGCATTACCAGGGTGTGAAGCTCTTGACTATTAGCATTAATTATAGGAGAAAAAAAGCAAAATATTTAATGAATACAGTGTTATCTTTTTTGAAGATGTTAAAAAAGTAGTTTCTGACAGCCCAGCTGCTTTGCAAGTGAGGGAGGGAATGCAAACCTCAGGAAACGCATGGGCTGCAATACATCCACTCCCTTAGTTTAAACCTACTGAGCAGAATAACACTTGTACTTATGAAACAAATGAAATCTTTTTGTTACAAGAAAAGGCAGCTAATGTCAGAAATCAAGGTGCTATAACTGTACCAAGGAGCCCAAAAAAACCCCACTTCACATTTTGTGCAAAGGGTTATTAAAAAAGAAAGATGGAGCCCTGAAAGGCAAACCTGGGCAGTTACATTGTTATGCTCAGAGATATTTTATCTATTTCCTCCGTTTAACTTATAAACACATTTACCAAAACAAAATAATTTACCAAGAAAGGCATCATATTCATACTGGCAGATCTAATGAAAACATCAATCCCAATCTGGTTCCAGCTGCATAACAAATTGATAGATATTTCAAAGTATCATCAGAAAAAAGGATGGAAAATTTAAACTGGAGCACCATCGTTTGAACAACAAAGCCCTGTAAGAATGAATGGGTTTTAATAAACCACGGGCTCACACTGTAGGCAGAGAGGTTGGTTACAGGGAACACCTTCATGTGGAAAAGGCAATGAAGTGCTGGGGTGGCAGTTGGAACCCATCCCATCTTTACTGAAGCTTGGCAGCGATGGGTGAGGCAGGACCTGGCTGGCACTGAGGGGGTTCCCAGCCACTATCACCCCTCTCTCCTTGCCCTCTGCATTTGCCTTACTCTGAACATGCACTTTGCTTTGCTGACATCTTGTGGAGATCTAGATTTAGCTTAATTTACTGCAGAATCCCCCGTTTCAAAGCAGTGGGTTTATCTGCAGGGTGTCTCTTACATAAGGGCTGTGGCACAGGGCTCAGGGGAATCTGCTCGTGCACATGCAGATCTGACTGAGCACTTATTTTCTGCTGAAACAGCCAAAGGGATTTTCGAGGCCAGCTCTGTTTTGTGGTAAGTGCAGAGCCTTTGAGTCTTAGTTGTTTTCTGGGGTTGTTGCTAACAAAGTAGATCAGGATGTGATTCCAGAGCTAGAGTCTTTCCACTGAAACATCTCCCAGCCAGGCTCTGCCATCTCCCCCAACTAATTTTTGCAGTCAAATGAACAGGAAACATGTATCTCTTGGGATTTCCCAGTGAGAACTGGGGCTGGAACCCACACGTGGTGTCAGTGTGTGCCCACCACAAACGCAGCCCTGAGCCTGCATCATCCACCCTCCTCACACACAGCCTGTGGTCCCAGTTAAATGTGGACACTTGGATCCCTGTCTTCCTGCTCTGCAGGTGAGTGTTGATGGCTGAGTCACTCCAGCTATGCCTTTCCCATCCCTCATCCATCATGCCCTCACTCAGCTGAGGACAAGGACCAGCTGACACATTACAAGTTCCCCCCCAGCTTATCTGGCCATAGCTTGTTTTCTGCACCCAAAATGAGCTGCAATAAAAGTCCACCAGACTGCCCTGCTACTTAGCACAGTGCTGAATTAATGACCTGAGCTCGTACACATCACCCAAACCTTTTTCTTCCCCACCCTGGCCTCAGAATTACTCCTTCTACACAGTTCCATTTGGTCGATACTTAAGTACCCACCCAGGCTGATTTACCTTGATAGCACAGTCCATTTTCTACACATTTATTCATGAAGCTCTTGTAATTCCTGGCTGGAAATATTCAATCAAATTCAAACCTAATGCTAGCCCTGCTTAAAAATCCAATGAAAGAAAACAACTCACAAAAAAAACCCCCCTCTCTTCCCAAAGGTGAGAATTTTATTCTGCTCTGAACAGTAAGGAAAGACTTAAATGCCTAAAAGTGAATTTTTTAAATTAAATCAAAGCAAAAATAGCCCCAAGGTAACATTAATGTTACAATGGGGAGACCAGACCTGTGAAGGGACACACGATGGCAGAGTCCTGCTGTGAGCCCCTCAAGCCTGAGGCTGCTCCAGAGGAAGCCCCATGAGGTCTGGATGAAGGTTTCTCACTTGATAGACTGAGCTCCTGCTCCGAGCCCAGGCCATGGGGTGACACAGGGTCCCCATCCTGCAGCAGCTGCAGGACAAGGGTGTGGAAACTGGGCATAAGGACAGCCATGGAAAAAGGGAATGAGTGAGCACTGCAGTGAATACAAACTCAGACTTCTCAACTGCTAAATGGAACTGCTTTCTGCTTTTTGTGTGGGTCCTCTCCGCCCATACAGTGTCAGTGAGACGGCTGAAGGCTCCAAGCAAGGAAGGTTCACTCTGTCACCTCCCACCACACATCAACTGCAGATCATTTCTGGAAGTGTCTTGTCTAGGCTTCAGGATCTTTATTTTTATCAAGCTTTGCTTAGCTCTTGACTCTCAGGATAGGATTCACCCATAGCAGAAAGTTTGTTAAGACCCTGAGAAGACCTCAAACATCACTTCAGCCCATACCCAAGTCTTTGTGAAAGTCCTGATAAGACATCTTGTTGCTCTCCAGCACTGCCACACAGTTTTCCCTTCTGTCCCCATCTCCTTGAACAAAACAACCTGCACTTTAAAATCTTTTTTGGATGCAATGCACTGTTTTCATGCTGGGGAGCACCATTTTGACTTCAGGCTTATTTGGGAAAGTCTGCTCTCAGATCCATGTGCTGTGGATAAGCTCTCCCAGCATGGGTGGTTTTCTTTTCCTTTGGCTCCTGGGCAGAGTCTGTGTTTTGCTGCCACATCCTTCATCCACAAATGCAAAAGAGTCCAAGGGCTGCCCAGGGGGCTCCCCTTCCTTATAATCTCTCTCACACATATGCAGGGATTATCAGCCTCAGAAGAGCTGAGGACATAAAGACAAAAAAACATCCTCCAGAAATAAATTAATGTTCTGGAAGAAGCTGCTGCCTCCAGGAGCTTGAGATCTGTGTATGTGACTCTATTCCGAAACAACAGCACCATTACCCAAATGAGAATATACAGGCAAAACAACAACTGGTGATTCAGGAGATCCATAATGTTACAACCCACAGAGAGCTGGGTACTGCAGCCATCCAGGTGGAACTCCTGCCAAAGCACACGAGTTTACATGAGATTATATTCATTGGACAAGTACATCTGCATAGTAATCTGCCCTTAATCCAAACACAAACGTCCAGGAGAAGGTTGGAATCCCCGTTTCCTCTCTGTAATTCTAGTACTGTCCTTCAGCATCCTCTGCAAAGCACACCTGCACTCAGATACACACATGTTGTCTTGGCACCCAGATATTTTTTATCTGTGATCATGTCCCATTTCCTCCCGAGAAAGATGCTCTTCAGCACCTTCTCCTGTCTCTCTGCTCTGTGGAGCTGAAGCAGCATTGGTAAGGGCAAAGCTGGGATGGTTATTCCTGATAAGTCTCAGTAGGAGAACGTACTGGAAGACAGACAGAATTTGGCAGGGAGCTTTCAGAAGCCCTTGTCTGGAATTTGTAAATGCCTTTTTAAAACAAAGACCCAAACTTGAAACAATGCTGATACCTGCAGGCAATTTATAACGAGATGAAGATGGAGCAATGTTGTTTCCAACCTCTTACTCTTCCTCTGCAAGCTCAGATGGCAGAATTTCCAAGGGGGAGGAGAAAGCAAACTGTTCTTGTGACCTCCAGAAAGAGATGGTTGACCCCACTTTGCTGCAGCTTCCTGAGTGATAAAATTTCTATTGCTACAAGGACTGCACAAATCGAAAAAGAAGAGAGAAAAAGCCCCAGAAAAGGCCCAGTCTCTTCATGCCCATCAGTGACTCAGATGAGCAAGAATGAACCATTATCCAAATTCTTCCTAGAGAAGCCCAAGCAACACCACTGACCTGGTACTGTTTAGGATTGTGAGAACCTGGTACTTCAGGGTTTTCACAAACTGAGTTGACATAGAGCAGCAATGCCACAAGGGCCAGAATTAAACTCACTGTCACTGCCCACAGACCAGAAGAGATCCCAGGCTCAATGCAGCTGAAGGATGTGATCCCTTAGATACTTATGATGTAATTCAGCCATCCCTAAAATATTTTTTTCCCTCATGAACTTACGTACCATCTGGTACCATGAGCTCTGGGATAGGTGGCTGCACCTGAGAGGAATGTGAAGAACATTTTAGAGGGCGAGGCAATGCCAACAAAGACATAACCTGCAAGGACAGTCCTGGGCTACCAACACCTTCAAACATCATGGCTTTCTCTTCATGGCTGAGGAGGAAAGTCATCTGGTTGTATTAACTTTCCAGGATGAGAGGATCCTTTCCCAGCATTAGCCTTTTTTCAGACTTCTTGCAGAGGGTGAGACTGGGGCACCATTGGGTTCACTGGGAAGTCTCCATTCACAGTAAAATAGAGAAAAAGCAAGTGAGATATTTTTGTTCCCTTGTCTGAAAGGAGCAGCTCAATAGCTCCACTCAGGAACTCTTAACAATAGTCCTCTCCTTACTTTAGAATCACTAAGTTGTGGCTCTTAAGCCCTGTGTTGCACATCCATTAACCAGAGAAGCACAGAGATAAATGAGATGGAGCAGGCTTTGTACATAGATGGATAAGGTGCCAATAGGATAGAAATGGATCACTGAAAAGTTCAGGACATTTTTCCATGCTAGTGGCTGTGATCTGCTCTCTGGGAACTCAGAGCCTGTGGAGATGTGCCACAGTGGTTTTTTGCATGTTCACAGTCTGGCTCTTCAAATGATGTTGAAATGACAAATTTCAGACCAAGTCGTGCTGGCAATTAGTCAAGGATTAGATGAACCTCTCTGTCAACACTGTCATCTATTTCTTACCCAAATGGGCAGCTTAAGCAAGAGCCAGCAAAGCTAAAATTCAAACATGAGAAGAAATGCAAGCAAAGCCAAGGATTACTTTTCCCCCTATCTTGTAGCTATCAGAAGGAATGCTCTAGTGTAGACCTGAGTGGTCCAAGCATGAATTTGGTCAATGGTGTTCATGATACTGGCCAGAGAGGAATGAATGACAGTGTTAAAAAGGAGATCAAATCCTCCAAAATTTAGCCAATCTGTCCTGAAAAATCTGACATTCACAGCAGTAGCAGAACACAGAACGAAGGAGGAATGCTTTGACCCTTCCTTTCCCTTTCCTCTCTCCTGCCTTCATCAGCTCCTGGGAAGAAAATTCACATCAGCTGTTTAGACGACAGGGCCAGGTCTGCACAGAGCAGAGAGTGACAATGAATAGGACACCTCAAACCACAAACTGCAACACACACAAACCCAAAATCTTATGATTGACCCAGTCAATCCCATTCCTCAAGCAGAAAAAGGCTTCTCCAGGTTTCACAAAGGGAAAACTCCTCTGCCTGCAATAGCAATGCAGACGATTTAAAATCCATGCAGCATATTTCTTTCCTGGGTATATTCTGTATTGTGCTAAGTAAACTTCCACATATAAGGCAGCTGAAATCAGTTTTATTTGCTTTCCTGTCCCTGTTGTGTGTTCAAAGATCACGATATTCAGGGAAGGACGGAAGTGTCATTATTTCTGAGGCTCGATAAAACATGTTACACATCACAGAAACTTGTATTTCCCCAACATACAGGAACACAAGTCTTTATTTGATTAACATAAAAAGACCCTTACCAGAAAGTGAGTAATCTGTATTAGTCATCCTCATGGCTGGAGTGTAAGATACACTTGGCATGTCATGGCCCTTCTCCTTCTGTTTCCGTCGATACCACACAAACAGTGCCAGCAAGACCATAATAATTAGAAGGAGAATAATAATTCCAATGATTGCTCCCACTGAGTGCCTCTCTGATCCAAGAGCAGGACTAATTTTAGTATAGGGGTTTAATTCTTCCATCATAAGAGCCGCTGTTAAAAGTAATTCATAACATACTGTAAATTGAATCGTGCATTTCATTTTGGAAAAACTGGTTTTTTAAAGCAAGTACATCATTGGTGAGGGAGAGAGAGATAAAGAGAGAGGGGAGAGGGATTTTACAGACAGAATTCCACTGTACCTTGATCACACCGGATTCCCTTGAAGCCTGGACTGCAGTAGCAAGTACCTGTGACATGGTCACACGTAGCATTGTTCATGCACTCACACAGTTGTTTGCAACCATAACCAAACGTTCCTGGGGAGCACTCTGAGAAGCCAAAGAAAAAGATTGGAAAGAATTATGCTGTTTTCAGGAATGGGTGCAATGGAAAATTCAGCCAAAACGTGTCCCTGGTTTCAGGGTCTCTAGGACAACACTCTAATGTTAGATGATTATTATTATTCTGAACCAGAAGATAAATGTATTTCTTGTACAGTTTGTTACTTATTAAACTGTAACTTTCTGGAGAAGTCATATAAGATTTCACAAGGATGAAATCAATAATAGGTACAGGTTCTAAAAGGCTTCATATATATATATTACAAATGTTAAGAATTTAACAGAGCATGAGCTCAGAAGCTTTAAACACATCTTGAAAGAGCTTAGCATTCTCCACCAACCTATTTTTTTTTTAAAATGAGGGTAGTGGGAAAGTAAAGTTTTAATGAACCTTTATACGAACCCAGTAGACTTTTACCAAACAAATCCCACAAGCTTTCCTACTCCTCCCTACTAGTGCCAGGAGGTGAATAGAACATTGTAGGTGGAATTACAGAACTGAGCATCTGAACAGTTTGATTTGCTTTGCTTCTGTAGCAGGATTCCTAATACAGAAGGAATTCCTTCCTGTCTTTGTACTTCTATCAAAACCAAAATGACTGAACGTCCAGCTGAGAAATGTATTCATACAATTACCATGATGGGCTATTACAATAAATCTGTAGGCAGCTGACTATACTTCTGGAGGCATTACTCAATAATAAATTGAAAAAAACAATGTCTGTCACATCCTACTTATTTCCATGGAGAAGCAGCATTACTGAAAGCATTCACACTTGCTATGATACTATAGAATACATCTTGTTTAAGATGTGACTCCTTGTGTGTCACTGCAAATGTTTTGCATAGCATGAGATACCTCCCCAATGTCAGTCTCTAAGTAGCTTCTAGTAGCCAAAATTTAATACCTAGTAATGAACTGTAGCCAGTATCTGTATGATTTGCAGTGTGTATTAAAGTTGTATCTCTTTCTTTCATCTGCTGGTCCTCAAACAAGGAAAAAAATAAATTAATGTAATTCATGCTCATTCTGATACAACCCTGTAGCCTAAATTTTGGGACTGCACCACAGAAATGATGCCTGCAATTAGGCATTTCATCTGCAATGCAGTGTGACTGCCCATTCAGCAGGATCTGGAGAAGGAAGGAGTCTTAATGAAGAGATTCTTTAAGATTAAATAGTAGAAAAACAAATAAATAAACGCATTCATAGTTTGCATAGAAAAGAAAGCCTCAGGCTTTGTACAGAGGTCAAATTAAAAAGAAGCTCTTGTATAAAATCTGCTATTGTGCAGTTTAACTGTGGGAGTTTTGGTTTCCTATTTTGATGGTGATTGCAGTAAGGCAGTACCCAAACTCACAGTAAGTTGGCCACTTACAGAGTCACAGTGGTGCCCCATGAACACACAAATATCCTGAAATACTCACTTTGCTGAATGCACATGTGTGCAAAAAGATGTCTATGAATTCAGTTGAGTGTACAAATCCTTTCATAGATATCCTTGCAGTAAGCTCTAGTTAAGAAGCCTTCCCTTGCAAATCTAGCAGGAATGTTACTGTATCACCCTCCTGCCAAAACCAGGAAGGGAACCCTGTGGAATTAATGCCTTGGAAAGGTGAGATGGATTTCACGTTTCATTCAGAACCAAAGCAAGTCTGTGAGAATTTTCTTGTGACTTACTATACAGGACAAACAAGTAATAACTCAGCTACAGAACACCCAACTCCCACTACCCTCATTCCCTGTTCTTTAAAGAAGACATTTGGCTTCTAAATGTGCCAGAGGGACATGGACACCAATTCCAGTAAAACATGGCAGATCCCTTACGAGGTAACTGGGGTTCATGGTTATCACTTGCTCACTGCTCAAGCTAAACACGGATCCTGTCCAAACTGGCAAACGACATTTTTCCTTCATCTGCTTTCATTGTGAAGATGAATCTTTACTTGCTCCACATCTATAGCATAACAATTTATGTAGGAAAGCCTCAGTATACCTTGGAAGGCAGAGAGCAGAAAGGACTGCTTTTAATTCTGTCTTCCTTCATGCCTTGGGAAACCTGGTGCTGCTGCTTTCGACAGCATCAACAAGGCATGATGCAGCTTTAGGGCTGTTTTTCTGCTAATTAGGTACAAGTTGCTTGGGAAGGCCCCATCCAGTCAGCACTGAGTGCAGCGACTTCCTTTCTCTCACCTAACTTTATCTTGGGAATGAAAAGGCCCAATTTGCAGAGGATTCACTATATTTCTTTATGCTTAGACTGCCCAGCTTCCCAGAGACGCCCTCTCCTCCCTATGGATTTTGTAAGGTGCCTGGGGTCACTGTCTTGCTGACATCAACACCAATATGTGCAAAGATTTCTGAAATACATCCCCCTCCCAAGAGGAAGAGAAAACTGAGGTCATGTTGGTACTTACTCTGCTCACACTGTTTGCCTGTAAAGCCAGTCCTGCAGGTGCATTGGCCAGTGATGTGGTCACAGTCGGCTCCATTCTGACACTGGCACACATTGGCACAGTTTTTTCCATAAAAAGCAGCTGGGCAACCTTTCAGGAATCAGAATGAGGAAAGACTAAGAAATGAGCTGAAACCCAAAGTCAAGATGCATTATCAGCACAAAATATGTGGGCTTATAAATCAATGGATTTTCAGCCTCTGTATATTTAATAACATTTATTTGATCATCTAAATGCAGAGATACTATGACAGCCAATTTTCCTGAAGTAATGTTTCTCATCTCTTACAGAATTGCCTCTTAAGTGTTCTAGAAGAAAGAAAACTTGACCCATCTATACAAGTTACATTTTCAAGTTGTGAAAGAAGATGCTGAACAGAAACTCTCTGAAAGACCAGAGATCAATCAATTACTTGCAAGTGAAAGACCCTTCTTAAAAGCCTCACCAGAATTGGATCTCCTTTTTGTACAGTGCTGGTAATTTGGCACCAGGATGAGAAATTCCATTTTCCTATAGCAGACTACATATACTTGGGGCTTAACAAGCAGGAACACTGCCTGTGCAAATTCTGAGAATTAATCAATAATCTAAATGATTGGCCCCTCCGTTAAAGGCATAAAAACGCATAGAAAGCTTCAGGACTACTTTCTTTGGGGTGGTGTGAGGTTATCCCGAGTGAGGAGCAGGTGGATTTAGAGGGAAGACTGCAGTACTTGGATGAGACACGAGGTAGCAGCACATACTTTGACAGATTCCCTGTCTCTGAAAGGCTTACGCTGAGTGCAGTAGAGCCCCGTCCAGCCATGGGTACATCTGCACTCTCCATCGTAGGGGCTGCACAGAGCTCCGTTGTGGCAGTTGCAGGAATGAAAGCAATCAGGACCCCAAAACCCCGCGGGACAAGCTAGGAAAATAAAAATACATTTGTCAGCTGACAAAAAGAAAGGCAATGATGCTGTGTTAGTGCTGTGGAGGAACAACAATAAAGGGAGAACCTGTGAGACAACAGCAAAGGCAGAACCTCTCACTGCAGAGCAGCGACTCCTGGACAGCAACTGGCTCTTCCCAGACAGTGACTGGTCCTTCCATAACAGAGACTGGTTCTTCCTGGACAGTGGCTGGTTCCTCCAAGACAGCAATTGCTCTGCAGACCCTGGTGCCAGCCTGTAACCTCTCCCATGCTGTAAAGCCCTGGCCCAGGGATTTCTTCAAGCAGGTTGAGGGAGGCGATTCTTCCCCACCTGCAGAGCTGCCTCCAGCTCTGGGGTCCAACAGCAGAAGGGTGTGGAGCTGCTGGAGTGAGTCCAGAGGAGGCCATGAAGATGTTCCCAGGGCTGGAGCCCCTCTGCTCTAGAGACAGGCTGGGAGAGCTGGGAGTGTTCAGCCTGAAGGCTCCAGGGAGATCTTGGAGCCCCTTCCAGTGCTTCAAGGGGCTCCAAGAGAGCTGGAGAAAGACTTTGGACAAAGACCTGGCATGACAGGACAAGGGGAAATGGCTTCCCACTGCCAAAGGGCAGGGATAGATGGAATAGTGGGAAGAAATTCTTCCCTGTGAGGGTGGGCAGGCCCTGGCACAGGGTGCCCAGAGAGACTGTGGCTGCCAAATCCCTGGAAGTGTCCAAGCCCAGGTTGGAGCAACCTGTGACAGTGGGAGGTGTCCCTGCCCACAGCAGGGGTTGGAACAAGATGAGCTTTGAGGTCTCATCCAACCTAAACCATTCTGTGATTCCATGATTCCCTGTGCAGGTCAGGTGGAAGGATCAGCTCTGCACTGAGAACCACAGAACCAGTGACCCTTGACACAACGTTCCTCTGTGCTGTCCCTGCCTCACTGGCATTATCTGTGAAGACAATTTACACAGAGTTGTAAGATATGGAGGTAATTTAATTTTCTTTCTGACATACTGAAATTCTTGCATAATAAACCCCAGCTATTCAAGTTTACTTTCCTATGCAATCAACCACTAAAATTACCACATTCAGTTGAAGCACAGAGTGCTACTCCAATTACGTAAAAATGTAAAGAAAACTTCTTCCACTATGAATTCCCATCCACAAATTCAGATTGCTTTTGTTGATGGGCCCAATATTAAATTAAAATCTCCAGGTCTATTTTATATTTCAACAAGTACAATATTAATACATTTTAAAAAGTTATTTTAAGCCTCCCTCCAAAAAATGAATGCAGTAAGTTACAGTTATTAGTGCCAGACTAAAAGATTCAAAATGATGATAGCCCTTCAATGTAACAACTATATTTTTGCTTTAAAAAGCACTTTCCATTGCTGGCTATTAAAGACATGAATTAATAAGGCACAGTTCCCAGGAAACCTGAAAGTACAGAAACCATGCCTACTTCCACAGATGCCAACGGCTCCAACTCTGACAATAAATGCAAGTTTCTGGCATATGACAAACACCTCTAAGGCCAGAAAGAGTAGCCAAAAAAACCCTGCCATGACATAAATCAAACAAAAGGTCACTGAACTCACACAACATGACTTCCAGCTGAACAGGATTTGGCCTAAAGTATTTGTGCTATAAGCAACCAGAAATAGAATCACAGAATATGCTGAGTTGGAAGGGACACACCAGGATCATCCAGTCCCACTCTCGGCCCTGCACAGACACCCCAACAATCCCACCCTATCCCTGAGAGAGTTGTCCAAACACTCCTTGAGCTCAGTCAGGCTTGGTGCTGTGACCAAACCCTGGAGAGCCTGCTCCAGTTTTCCAGTTTTCCTCCCTTTGTAAGGCAGAGCTGCAGGGCCCGTTAGTGAATCCAGAGCTGGCTCTGGAGTTGGAGCTCAAATTGTGT
Organism: Serilophus lunatus; assembly: GCA_013399895.1. Lineage (NCBI taxonomy): Eukaryota > Metazoa > Chordata > Aves > Passeriformes > Eurylaimidae > Serilophus > Serilophus lunatus. The sequence continues at coordinate 489,990 of VXBA01004859.1, read as the reverse complement.
CCTGTGCAGCTCCACCTCCAGGTCATTCCAGGTTAACTGGAGCAGAGTGAGATCTGATGGAAATAGCTCGGGAGCTGAGGCCAGGTGCCCAGGGGAGCCTGAGGTAGGCCAGGATCACCTTGGGAGAGTCACAGCCACTTCACAGGGAGGTAATTGAGGAAACAGCCTCATTCCCACTCTGCTCATCCAAAGCACAGAGTAGCAGTGGCCAGGTCCTTCTGCCTCCTACGCTGGCAACGGTCGCTCTCTAAGAAAAACCATCTTCTTTCAAGGTTAACAGAAACTAACAGTCATTTCCCAATTACATGGCTAAATATAATGGGGAATATGTGCAGCTTGCTGTCTTTTTTTCTTTCTGTTTTTGAGTGACAGCAATATTCTGCCTGTGGAAGACACACAATAAAAGCAAAATTACAGCCGTCTGTTTTTATCCGATTCCTGCTTTATCACTTGAAGTTTAATATATTTTACTCTGGAATGCTGTCTAATATACTAGTTGTATCCTGAATATGAAGTAACATTTCTGAATGATCGGATATTGCCTCCCTCTGTGATCTAGCTTCAATTAAGGGATGCTCTCAGGAAATGACACTTTGGGATCAGCAAATGCCAATCTTCTACCTGGGCAATTTTCAAGAAGAAATCCTTCATCCCTCCAAGCCCACGTTGACTTTTACAATTAAATTACATTTAATAGAAATATTTCAGCTGCCTAATTTCTCAATTCTGGGGGTTTGGTACATGAAAACATTTACTGGTTAATAAATTCTAAATGTAATAGCTGAAAGAAAATGATTTCAAAAAAATAAATAAAAGGGAATCCAGCTGGAAATTAAAAGGGAGCATGGAGCTTTCTTTTCTGATAAGAGCTTATGACCTCCCTTTCCTGGAACCAAAGCCAAGCCACTCACAGCTTCTGCAAACTCCAAATGCAGAAACTAATTCAATCCAAAGCTAACTTAGATTAATTAAAAGAAATAAGCTATAAAGGGAGTAAGGCACTGGCTGTAATACAACAGGGATTTCCCCAGAATCTGTCTTTAACCTTCAGAAAACACTAAGTAAACACAAAAATATGTTCTTTTAAAGCAGACGTGGAAGAATAACACTTTGCTTACTCTGAGAGCAGTCCATCCCTATCCAGCCTGGGAAGCACTGGCAGGATCCGTCGATGGGATTGCACGTCCCGTTCTCGGTGCACTGACACACCTCAGCACAGTCCTTCCCAAATTTCCCACTGGGACACACTGAAAACACAAGGCACTTTACTGAAGGCTCCTCAAAAGGAATTTGTGGAACCAACAGGATGTAACATTTAGCAATTAGAGACAGAAGTAATTGCAACATTTTTCTGTGATGAAGCCAAATGGGCAAAATTCTCCTGGAAAGAAGGAAAAGGCAGAAAGTACTCAAGTCCTTTTTTTTTTAATTGCTTGCATTCCAATCATAAAAACAATAGGAAAAAGTAATCTCAAAATCCACTTTGCTGCTGGAAAATGAATCTAATATAATTAGAAGATTTCAATTATTAAAGGGCAATATGGAATGATGAAAAGAGGAGAGACAAACAGAGAAAAGGCAGAGGAAAAAAACAGGAAAGTTGAGAGTTCACTGAGTAGCAGCAAACCCAAGTGAGAGGTTGGAAGGGATTGACCTGGGGACTTGCAAAGGGGAAGCAATTAGGTTGCAAATGTGGTTCCCAAGGATTATATATATTTGTTGGACTGAGAGGTGTTCAACAGACGTGCTGAACCCCAACAAACCCCGTGCCTATCACTGTGTGCCCACCCAGCTTAGTCCTGAAGTTGGAAGAAAAGAAACTCTAATTTTTTTCCAGAGTCATCTTCTAAAAGCCTAAGCACAGTGACAGAAAACTAATAGACATGTAGATCTTCAACCTCCCACCAAATTATTGGAAATCTTTAACGTTAAAGTTGATGGAGAGCTCTGCTCAGTAACGAATGAAATGTTTCATTTCTGGGCTCTTATTGGCTGCATTCCCTGACAAAAACAGATGTATTTTCAAAACAAGATAAAACATACAGTCCATCTTTGCAAAGGGTGTAACAAATGGAACTGGACTTGCATCCTGGTAAATAATAGCAATGTCAAAAAAGTGATTAAGGCACTTCTCTGAATTATGCAGCTGTTTTACCACTTCAGCCTCTCTCACTTTCTCAAAAGTAGTCTCTGCAGGTGACCTCAATCTATCCTGACTGTGAATCAGCCACAGATTGAAATCCTGAGCTGTGATTCATTGGCTTTTATATAATATGCCATCTTCTACTCTTACTACAGCAGAAAGCTAAGAATGTGCAGAGTATTGTTTTCTGCCTGCATTTCTATGTACTACAAACTTATCTGTAGGAGTGGATAAAGTTGGGTTTGGCTTTCAAATGATGTGCTACACAGAGTAGTTCCTAAGAGAAAAGAGATAAAGCTAAACACAATATACAGCCACAATGAAAAGAACAATACACAGACACAAAGAGAAGGAAAGCAAAGCCCCCATATCACAGGCAGAGCAAAACTGAAATGATCTGTGAGCCCAGATCACACCATTATTCACTTGCAGCGTTCCATATCCAGCAGCTCCATGCACTACTCATGGCATCTTTAAGATGGAAATAGATAACATCACCTCAATGACTTTTTATATGTACAAAAAAAGTAGTTCTCAAAAGACTTTACTTAGAATAGGAGCTGATTTGTACTGTAACATGGAATACTAATGGATCAGGACAAGGTTTGTGATCCAAACTGAGCTGCTGACAAAGGCACCATCCTGACTTTACAAAAGCACTGCTTTGTTGCACACAGGGAGAGCTGGTTCCTTCCCTGGGAGCACCTCTCTCTGGGAAATAGGATGATGCCCTGTGGAATGCTGGATGACAAAATGGTTGTTCCCCTTAACTGAGACAACCTGGTTGTGAATTGACACCCCGAGTCTTGTGAAGATGTGAGATCCAAACACAAGCACTTTTAAATGTCTCAACCATCTTTAAATAGAGCTGTAAAGGCCTAGTGCTGCTGTTCCTGAGGAGCAATCTGATTGTACAACACAGATAGTGATGTTAATTAGCTATAAAAGCTCTGAAGTGGGACTCCCAAAGTCCCTGTGGGATGTCGGGTGTGTCCTGGCAGCAGTAACAGGTTCTTATCAATCCATCTTGCTACACAATTGTGAAAGGTATTCACAAAGCAGCTCTTTAATTGTTTGCAGTTTGGGATCCACGTGTCAGCCTGGGCAATTTTGGGGGCTACACAGCTCCTCGAATGCATGTGCTGCTGGTGCAAGAATGTTCCTCCTGCCAGAAAGGAGGTGGCACAAGGAGATGAAAATTCCAAAGTGAAATCTTCATTTCACATATTTCTAATGGAAATCATTAATTAGCATTTTTCTTTCTACAATACAAAGTTACATGTTAACTCATTATGACAAACTGCAACACAAATTGATTTTAATTAGGACATGAATATTTTAAAATTAATTTACTGGATAGATCAACATTTCAAAGTAAAACCAGAAGTGCTGAACATCTGAGCAAAAATAAAATAGTTTTCTTAAGAGGATAATTAGACCTGCTTATGCTTTGAAATCTGGCTAACATTTCACATAAAATGGACAAATTCACTGGAATATGTTCATTTTAATAAATTAATTGGTATAATGCTTAGTTGACTATACAGTACAGGAAAAAGAAAACATGGTTATAACTTAATCCATGTTTAATGATTTTGCCTAAATGCTGTTTGCAATTCCCAGCTTACTGAAAAGCAGGTCATTAAAAAGTGTCACTCAGCTTTTGCAGGGAGGGTGACTTCACAGGGGCAGTTGCCATTAGGAATCACCTCTTTTAAAGATCTGCGTAGGAAACACCCACAGCAGGATGCAACCTCTGAGACTGCAGAATACTGAATGATGTTGTGGGTATTTTTAGGATATTTCAGGAAAATGAAACATGGTTAAAAGTGGAGTAACTTTCAAAGGTACAGAAAGGGGATGGACATGAGGGGGAGTCGAGGCTCCTCTTCACCCGCGAAAATTAACTCACTTGGCCTCATTGCAAACATTCCTGTTTCCTCCACTTGTGTCCATGATTTCAGCTACTCCCAGCCAGGTCCTACACAGTGTAAATGAGGTGTAAATGCATAACTGGGTTTGTACCTGTGCACCTGAGCTGGCCTTCACCTTAACCAGCACCTACACGTCCTGCTGCACAAGATTACACCAAGGTGCCATCAACATTCAGGGGAGGAGAGGCTGAGCAGGAAGAAAAATGAACCCATTGGATGCTGATGTATTTACAGCAGGTGTCTCATTCCATAGTCATTTCAATCCAGCACTGCAGACCTGGATTTATGAAACCAGGAGCACATCATATTTGCAAAAGGGTGACTAAGTACCTATTTGCATTTTCCCTCTGAAGTAAAGAATTTCTTGTGATCTAAACTGCTGAAACAAGGGGAAAAGGCAGGAACCTTGTGATGGGCCTTACTGCAAAGTCACACTTAGGAAAGGAGGTGGAATTTAGGGGTCCTGGGCTCAGTACCTTGGTTGCAGAGAGGGCCAAAGAATCCAGGCAGGCAGTCACAGTGTCCCGACACGTGGTGACAAGGGCCATTGCTGTGCACACACTGGGGACAGGGCTGGCCACAGTGGTGTCCATAAAATCCAGGGGGGCAAACTGAAAACAAAATCAAATAAGATGTCAGAGGTTTTACAAAGTTTTCTCATTGCTGAGAGCTCGAGAATTCTCTGTTCTAATCCCAAACCATTATTTCTTAACTTATAAACCACAATGTTGTGAACAGCTGAAAGAATGAAGCCTGTGGGATTGTTCCTTGTCTAACAAAGGGCAAGCTCTGAGTAAAACTGCTTTTGTGTTCAAACATTTCCACCCTCCCACCTCATGCAAGTCCTTGGCTATTTAATAACACAGTGGAGTTCTCAGCAGCCTCTCTCTTTCAGGACACTCATTTGAGTCCCTCTACCCTGACCCAGATAAACTCTAACAGACATGGGAGTTTAAGATGTTTGAGACCTCAGAGTCTATTGCAGATATGGATAATAACACATATTCCAAAGCTTTTAAGACAGGTAGGAAATGAAATACACACATGTACAAACAACAGAAACTCAGACCACCATTTCCTTTGGAAACTGAGTTGAGAAATCAGAGGTGGTGTATCAGGAAACAATATTTTTGGTCTAAACAACTAAGCCAAAGGCTGCTTTCCAAATCTATTGGGTGCAATACCTGTGCTCAAATGGGGCAGTGAGTTTATACATGTCATGGCAGGAACAGCCATCAGTGAGGAACAGAATCTGAAGATGGTAATTACAACAGCAGCATACAAAATCACCTGATTTGCATCAGTAATGACACCAGAGAGCTGTGTAAACTTGTCATGAACTGTGTGCTTAATTTGCCTAAAACCTGGATTGAGATTATTATAGAAATGGTACATAGAGTAGAGAACCAAGATTATGGCTCAGTATCTCTTCTAAATGCAGATTGTTGCTTCTAAGCACATGTAGAATGAAGAACCATCCACTGTCCAAACATTTACTGCGATAGATAACAACACAAAGAAATGTTAAATTGCAGTGACTGTAAAAATTACTTTGTACATTTTTATTTTTACCCCTGTGATTCTCTGTTCTACAGTTCCAGCCCAGTGGTTGCTGTATCATGTCCATCCTATTTTTCCACCAAATGAGAATTTTCTCTTGGTTTGTGCGTTCACACAGGGTGTCAGGCTCTTACACCACTGCACATTTCCAGCTGGAACTTAGCTGACAGGTTTGTTGATGATGTACTAGCTATAAAACAACCTGGATCATTTCTGGAGACATTTCTGCAGGCTTAAGAGCACTAAACTATCCCAGTGTCTCATGTAATCCTGATTACACTGACAGAACAAGTTGGCTGAGAATCATCTTCAGCATCATCTTCAGTGCTGCCCTGTACAGGCTAAATTCTGTTCCTAAATGAATTTCCAAGAGAAAAATGTGGATGATTTTGAGAACAAGCTTAGCAAGCTAAAGCTGCCCTCACCCTTAGAGTTGTCCCCTTCACCAGTCAGGCTTGAGCCTGAATCCCACAGAAGAGATGGAAGCAAGCTGAATTCCCATTCCATGTGCTCACAGAAGCATTTCAGCAACATGAGGAAATAACAGAAGCAGCCACAAGGAAGAAAATTTCTCCCCACTAGATCCTTAGCAAACGTCCTCAGGAAGCAGCCTGATTACTGGGCTTGCAAACTGGATACATGGTTTGCCTCTTGTAGCCTATGTGTCATCAACTGATAAAACTAAGCTGATTTTTTTCATTTGAGAAAGGTCAGAAACTATTAACTTCTGGAAGTTTTGCACTCTTAAGGTTTCAAATTTGTAAAACATTTTCTTCCCCAATTCCCTGAAGCTCTGAGCACCAAATTTTAGCCTTGGAGAGAGGTTTTACAGCTACACAGATATGCTGAAGCACCTGGAAATTGGGGTTTGTAATGGAAATGCTTATAGACCATTAACTACAGCAGTGCTAGAGGTCACTGTTATAATGGCTTTAAATAAAAATTGTCAGCTACAAATTATTTTTAGAGATGAGTGTGTTCCAGTGTCAAGTGTAACTGGTAAAATCAAAGGGGATATATGAACTGGGCACGCAGAATGTCTTACAGGAAGAAGAAGAGGAGCTGCTGCAGAAAAGAAAGACAAATCCACTTCTTGTTTACATGGGTAGGTGATTGTGTGTGGTTTGGAACAGTGAATTGGGGTCCCTAAGGGGCAAATGCAGCTTCCCAGATAAAGTAAATGAGAGGATTTTTATCTGCTCATCACATTTTAATATGTAGCAGCAGAGCATCAGACAGCAGCTATTTCAGGCTGCTGTGTTTCTTTTTCTGGCATATAAGAAAACATTGCCTTGTTATTTTGATGCCAACGCTCATCCACTTGTCATTATGTGATGGATCACAGCTGACTCTGTCTAAAAGGTCTCCCTGACTCCACTGCAAACCTGTGTCCTGCCAGGTTTGGCACATGAAAGTGTTGCCCCTTCTTTCAGGTCACTTGTGACCTCCAGGTCAACATCAGAAGAAGCCCAAGGCAATGCAATGAAGCCTTGACTTCTTGATCCAGAAGCATTTTTCAGGCCATCTTTTACCCTTAGGGAGTTAAAGCAGCTCAGAAACTGGTTTCCTCTGTCTGGTGCCACAAAGGAGCAGTTCTACCTGCTTTGCTTCTGCCATCTATGGAGAATCTTACTTCTCTGGCACAAGGGCCCCCTGTATCCCGGTGCACAGTCACAGGTGCCATCCTCTGGGGAGCAGGATCCCCCGTTCTCACAGCTGCAGGAGATGGAGCAGTTGGGTCCCCAGCGGCCCTGGGAGCAGATGTTGTCACAGTGGATGCCTAAGGATGCAAAGACACACATTAGGTTCCCCACAGCTCCCTCTGCTCATTGATCAAAGGGATGTGTGGCTGGACTGATGCCTCCCAGCCCCTCACAGAGCCAATGAGGGAGCCTGGGAAGGAAACAGCTCTCCTTTTATCTGCTTAATAAAGTGAAAATTAAAAAAACGTCAGAGAGGTGAATTCTGTAGGTGTTAGTGGGCTCCTGTTCAGTCCTCAGCACCATTAAAGAAACCCTGCATGTCATCTGAGAGATGAAGGTCAGGAATTGCTTTAAAGTCACAAAATAGCTCAAATAACTGGTCTGGAAATAGGCAGTTGATTGAAGCCTGATTACTTACCTGTTGTGAATTGGAAGACCAAAAAAAGAAAAATCAGAGTTCTGCAAAACATGCTCAGTGTTTGGATTCTTGAACACAAGTAAATTCAGCTTTATGTTGTGTTCTGTTCCCTTCCTGGCTTAAAGCACCGTGCTCTGGGTTTTGTGCACATACCCACGTCCACCCAGAGCTCTCCAGTTCTGTGATAATGAACTGAGTTCTGATCCAGCAAGTGGCCATATGTGAGCACAGGCTGATTATTTGCATGTTAAATGGAGACTGAGACCTGCCAATCCAGCTCCCAGTCATTCCCAGGGAGCTTCTTTGATATTTATTATTATGAAAAGCAAAGCTTGAAAACACCAAAAGAAGCTCAGAGCCAGGAAACTTAACATGAGGCTTCTGGAGTGGTTTCAAGTGGTTTTGTTTTAACTAATGACTTCTAAAAAACAACCTTGTGCCATGGCTTGTCACATACAAATGTGATCCGAGGACCTTATCCTGCACACAGTGTCCAAGAGGCTCCTACTCCACCAGGATAAGGCAGTACCAATACCTGCAATTAGCAGAGCCATTTGCATGATCAAGGGCTCCTTGCATGGAAAATGGCTACAGGATCATGAACTAAGAGAGTCATTAAGCAGTGCCAGCTGCAGGGAGTGGCATTGGCAGGAGCTGTAGAGAAAACAGGAAAAATGAATCATAGTCTGGGCTTGGAAATTTTTCCTGACAACACGATCACACCGAGTGCCTCACAACTGCTTTGGTGGCATCCACACGCCTCAGCTGGGCCTTCAACATGAAGATGTTCTTTATCATCCATGCACATGTCCCTGCTGGATAATGGGATAAAAGCATCCGAGGGCTCCAGGAGCCCCCGCCGTGGCCAGAGGTTGGATTAGTGCCTCGCTCTGAGAAACACAATCCCGAGGGATTTCCTGCACCTCTGATAACTTCATCTGGATGCTACAGGTAATGCACTGCGGTGGGGAAGCTGTGATCTGTACAGTCACCAAACTTTGAGGATTATTAGATCAGCTAAAAGTCATTATAAACACACTTACAGTGCAGTTTCACGTTGGTTTTATAAATCTCCGAAGTTAATGCAGTAAGAAATACTGCAGAGCCAAAATTTCCCTTTTCTGAAGATTAATCACACAATTATAATGTCCCTTCCTAGAAAATCTTAACCAAGTCTGGCAAAAGTACAGTTTGAAATGTGGTTTCTAGTAATACATGATCATAGCTTTATTTATAAAGAGGTATGGTCCATGCTGTAGAGCTTAATAAAAACCACATTAAAATACAGTAAAAACTTAATACAAGCTCAATTCCTTCCTATCTAAGTAAATAAATCTGAAAAAAGGGAGTGCAAAACGAGATGAGGAATATTTGTATTAGTAAAATCAAGAAAAACAATTATTTTAAAGTCTTCCCTGCTCCCCTTGAAATCAAATATATCCTTGGATTTCTTAAACAACAAATGCTTTTTGAGTGCATTTATGTAATATATCTATAGTGCTCTGTAATTAAAAAGTCAGACAATATATCATAAATAAATGCATTTTGTATTTATAAACACACATATACGATCACTTACAGCTTTGAGAGTCTCAGCATGAGTTCTCAGAAATAAAATTCAGACAACAAATGCAGGAAAACGTGTATTTTTCTTCCCGATTGCAGCACTAAAATTACAGCTCTGTTGCTCTGAATGGGCTATTTATAAACAGGGACAATTAAACAGCATTATTTCTTGTCTCTCTTTGACAAAGTTTGGGGAAGAATGACACTGGCTCCTTTTTCATGGAAGGTACCTGAATTAAAATGCCAGGGCTGTTCCTTGCAGCAGCAAAGTCCTTCCTTTAGTAATGAGTAATGAGGGATGTCTTCCCACTCCTAACGAAGGGAATTAGTCATTGTGGAGCTGATTGTTGTAAGGAAATACAAAGGGGGGAAAAGGAAACCTTCTAGAAGACACTGACACCCATTACAGCACTTCTTTATTTCTACATTTCCAGAAGACACTTGAGATGGGGCTGCAATCAGGTTTTATTACTTTATATTACTCTAAGTTAATTCTCATGGAAGATTTCATTTTTGGAGGCTCCTACACACATAGAATTGCAAATGCAAATGAGAAGTTAAAATTGCACCTGGACATGCATGTCTTATGGAATTGTGCTAGAAAAAGCACCTTAGTTTTACAATTCCCTGCCCTGACAGCGTATGAAGGGGGAGTCCATCCCTCTCAGCTACTTTACAGTCAGAATCAGTGAAGCAGGAAGCTTCTGCAATGTAGAACTTTCATATTTACTTTGGAACTTGCTGATGAACATTTCTGATAAGCAATTAGTTTTCAATTTCCAGAACTATAAAAACTGCTGAAGTTGACACACCTCTGCATTATCTCGTGTCACAACCACAGACTCCTAATTTATGAACAAAATCCTGTTTTCACAAGCGTGATGTAGAAATTAGAAAGCCAACTATCAGAAGAAGAAGTCCTTGAAGCTGCAGGAAGCAGTTCTATACATAAACTCCGTTGCCTGGATTCCAGGGAATTATCTTCCAGCCTGAGGCTCTAGTTCACAATTGCAGACACTGGTATAAAATTACACTTCCAAGACCTTCTTAAACAATGTTCTGGGGGTGAATTGTAAATGAAATTCACATAACTTTTATAAAATTGTAGTTATCCACTGGATATGGGCAAGGATATTGCACTCTTGCAGTGAGGCAGAGCCCAGGGAAGAGGAGAGTCCACTGTTGCTTCAATCCAGTCTGTGACACAGCAGCCACAAACCCCCCTGTCCTGCTGTGGGTTTGGGGTATTGGATTTCTGCAAACACTGGCTGCTCTTCAGTGAGATTTCTACTGGTACCCTTTGGACATTTAGCCAACAGTCCCTGGAGTGGCTTCACTCCCCCTTCCCCACACTGACCTCCTCCACACACAGTGAGTAGGGAAAGCAGCCCTCAGGCCTGAACTGCTGTGGAAAACACAGTCTGGGCTGAACTTAACCCCCCAGAGCAGTAACAGTTGTACTGTTCCAAGGGACAGATACATGAGAGAATTGTTCCAAGGTCTTTCTCCTTACAGGCTCTTCCAGGAAAGGAATTATAGAATAGTGGGGTTGGATGGGACCTCAAATCTCATCCAGTTCCACCCCCTGCCACAGGCAGGGTTCACCTCCCACTGTCCCAGCTGGCTCCAACCTGGCCTTGGACACTTGCAGGGATGGGGCAGCCACAGCTTCCCTGGGCACCCTGTGCCAGGGCCTGCCCACCCTCACAGGGAAGAATTCCTTCCCAATATCCCATCTAACCCTGTCCTCTGGCAGTGGGAAGCCATTCCCTCTTGTCCTGTTACTCCAAGTCTTTGTCCAAAGTCTTTCTCTAGGGGCTTTGGAGCCCTTTTAAGCACTGGAAAAAGCTCTAAAGTTGCCCTGGATCCTTCTCTTCTCCAGGCTGAACACTCTCAGCTCTCCCAGCCTGGCTCCAGAGCAGAGGGGCTCCAGCTCCTGGATCAAATTCATGTCTGGCAAGAGCATTGGCTGAAAACTCATCAAGTCACATAAGTTTTATCCCAATAATATATTTCATGTATCTTAGTCCAGTTCTGCTGCAAAGTAGCCAGAGATGTGGGGTTTGGTGTCTCAATGCCCCCAGTGGAGCACCTTCAATTTTTACTTGATGAAATGCGTTCTTTGTATTAAAATTTACAAATCAAGCTGGGACAGATTAAGCTAAAATCCACACAACCACCAGGAAAAGGAGCCAGAAAAGGAAAAAACCCCCTCCAAGCCATAGAACTGGGATGTGAGGCATCTATAGAAGAGCCCCTTCATAGGCTACTTCCATTAATAATCTTCAGTGGCCTCAAGAAAGTTTGTCAAACTAATGCAGATTTAGTGATGCCTGTAACTGTATCACATTGAAGGACTTTGGAGGGTGAAATTCCTGAAAGCCAGATATAAGTAGAATTCCCTTTTTTCCCTCTCCAACTTCCTTCTGCAGTTGCACTCGTGCCTGGGGATTACATCTCTGGCTCCTAATAAAGGAGCCATTGTTTCTCTGCTGTGTCTCTGGGTAGTTGGAAACTAATACTCCAAACACAATAGAAGAGCAAAAATGGATGGAATAAATGAGAACCAGTGGCCTATTTTTGACCACTGCTATCCCCTTGACAGTAGCCTCTGCAGCAGTGCCTGTGTGCTGCCCAGCATCTAATTATTTTTCAGGGACGTAGGAATTTGATAAATTATAGGATGTAGCTCCCTTCCCCCCATGTACTTTAATTTTACATCTACCAGTGTATAACTGTAATTATTTCTCTGAATAAGATCTTCAGCTTTTTTTTTTTCCCTCAATAGTCCCAATCTAAAGACAGATGCAACATCAATTAGGAATGACAGGAACGATTTCAGCAGACGTTTGAATCCAACACAAACATTGTACTCTCCTCCACCTGTCTTTCAACATGACACGAAGTCATAATAATCTCTTATTTCTGGCATTTGAATAGCTTTGGAAAGAACTGCTTTTCATGCAAAAATAGGCACTGGGTTTTGCAGGCAGTGCCGTGGAGGCCTGAGTTTGGAGAATCACACTTGGCTGTGATCTTTGATATTTGATCTTTTAACCTCATTCTCTTCTCTTTCCCCAGTACTTATTGCTGTTACATTGTTCCTATAAATTCTATTTAAATCAGCTTGGTATTTGAATTTAGATCCATCCATGTGCTTTCCTGTTTTGCTGCCTCAGCCTATAAAAGGTAAAAGAAAATTCCATAAGAACATAAGACCTGTCCAAGCTGTGGATCAGCTGCTCCAAGGTGTTATGACAGTGGAAGAACAAGAGTTCACAAAGAATTCTTGATGCTTTTCTATCACTTTTTGCGTCTTTATATTTATTCCTACCTGAGGCAAACCCTGAAGTATTTGACTCAGATCCAGTCAGAAGCTCCACAGCACAATTCCTGACAGCTCAGCATTTAAGAGTGCTGAAGAATGAGAAAGTCAGTGTGGGGAGGGCAGCAGATAGAAGAAAACATAAAAGGATCTCTCATAAAATTAAATGGAAACATTAAGAATTGATGGCTGCTCATCCAGTCTGCAAATAAGCTATTTTTGTTTTTATATAGTGAAACTACTCAGCAGAGATAAGAGCAGCCACATTCACATTATCTATGAACTTCTGTGGTGTTCTCAAATGCTTTCTTAACTGATTTTTTTTCCCAATAGGTGCCATGGAGCCCTTCCTTCCCTTGCTAAGCATTGTTCACTGGTGGGCTTTGGAGGGGTGACTTCTGAGTGTAGCAGCCCATCAGTCTAAATGAAAGCTCTGTGATCTGGTCCTAAATAATGAAGAATAAGCCTCTCCCTGCAGCCAGTGAAACATTCTAAATTGTCCCTTCTCTCATCTTTGCATGGGCGATTTATGCACCCATTAATGGAAGTGTTTTGCTGCAAGTAATATACTTAGAGCCTAATGCACCTCTGTGGAGCTCTAATCATACCCCCATTTTTAATTACCTAGAGAAATCTCCAGATATGAATCATCCAACACGGGGAATTTATGCAATAAAAGCTTTTAAGGCAAGAGACCTACCTCACAAGAAATTAGGTAAGTCAAAATGTTTGCTAGAATTAAGGATGATGTGGTTCCCTTTGCTCCAGGATACTCTCCAGGGTGCACTACTGCAGGAGAAGAGTTGCCATGAGCAGGAAGGGCAGAACTTGGAAGAAAATGGTGCTAAAAGGAGTCAAGACGTACACAGCCCTGCTTCACCCTTGGAATGACTTCTTCCTACTTCTCAAAAGCTGGACACAGTTTCAGGTCAGGAGGGAAGAGAAACCTGGGAAAGGTCCAAGCAGACCATCAGCAGGTGAACAGGAGGAACTTTGAATGGGAAAACCTGCACTGCTTTTCTGGCTGGAATGTGTGACCCTCAAGCTCAGTCACAAGTGAAGAACAGTTTAGCAGGAGCTGGTGTACAACTGAAACTTTTTGTGTTCAAAAATGTTGGCTCAAATTCACCCTTTTCTCCGTGGTGTACAACAGAGAGGGAGATGTTTGCAATGTTTTTCAGGGCAAACTCTTTCACCAGTAGTACACATATATATCTCTCATTGAATCACATAATCCTGGAATGGTTTGGGTTGGAAGGGACTTCAAAGTCTATCTCATCCCACCCCCTGCCCTGGGCAGGGACACCTCCCACTGTCCCAGGTGGCTCCAACCTGGCCTTGGACACTTCCAGGGATGGGGCAGCCACAGCTTCTCTGCCCAACCTGTGCCAGGGCCTCCCCATCCTCACAGGGTGTAAAGAATGGTTATATTTTTTCTAGTATCCCATCTAACCCTACTCTCAGTCTGAAGCCATTCCCCCTTGTCCTGTCACTACCTGCTCTTGTAAATAGTCTCTTCACTATATATGTACATACACACCCCATTTTAGCTTGTAGGCTGTTTACTGAGTGATCTTTCCCTTTCTCCTTTCACACACAGCATGCCAACATCCAGGATTTTGTCTGCTGAAATGTGCACAAATAATTTTTCACCGTTTCTCCGTTTCTCGCCCACATTTATTTATAGGTGACTATTGTACACACAGCCAAGCCTATATATAGAATGGCTCCATATTTAAATGGAAAAGGGTTGGTACCTCTAGACTCAAGTTTCATGTTTTTAGAACCCATTAAATTAGCATCACCCAGGATGCCATCCAAGCTACATCTTTTCTCATAAATTTAAAAGCTGTCCTTTAATGAGCGAAAATAAACCCAAAAATAAATACAAGGATAAATGAACTTGTATTTCTTCTGTGTTTGTAAGATTAACACTGCAATGATTTGCATACATGCTGAAGTTTAGCAGTAGCCTTACTGCAGATGCTAATTATAGTCTGAGGGTCTGATCCAACTCCCACTGAATGAGTGGCAAAAATCCAACTGATTTCACAAAAGGTGAAATATATACAAAATCTGGTACAGGACAAACACAACCAAACCTCACCCAGAAGACAATCAGGAGCCCCCCAGACATCTGCCAAGGAAGGCACAGATATAATTAATGTCAGGACATCAATGAAGTCTTTGATACAAGTTCATAATTCATATTTTTGAAAATTAGCCCGATATCAGTAGGAACCATCCTTAAAGGTTCCTGTCAAAGAGAGAATTTTTAAGCACAGCCTGACATTAAAATCTTATCAACTCACTTGAAATTAAGTCAATGAAAAATTAAAGCTAATTTCTAATGAGCTTATCTTACATTCATAGACTAAAGGGCACTTGTCGAATCCAGAGAGCAAGCACACCTTTCCATATGGAAAAGATTTCCACTTTGGAAAGGCAGAGGCCAGAAGAGAGCCTGAAATGCACCATTTTAGACTGACTCTAGAAATTTCTAGTTTTCTTGTCTGTTTAAAGCTAATGTAAGGATACAGAATAATCACAGAAATAAATTATTAATTTAAAAATCTGGGATAAGACTGCCAAAAGTGATAAATGCAAAATATGGTGCAGATAATGGGATTAGACATCTAGAAAATGCATGTTTAATAGGAACTTACTATTGCTCCATTCTGATATTTCAGGCTCTGTGTGACAAACCAATGGTATGAAACAGTCTGATGTAAAAAAAAAAATGTCAACCCATGACATTGTGAATTTTAAAATACTGTAGATCTTCAGCTAAAACCCTGTAGGGGCATGAAACAAGTTCTAGATGTTTTTCTGGTTTTAAGTACTCATGAAAAAGTCAGCTCCCAATTATATCAACATGCTGGTGGGGTTGATCTATTAACGACAAGAGAATTATCTGGGCTTCAACCTAGTACAGCTGAGGACAGGATTTGGCTCCAAGATTATAAATTGGATACAGCTGCAATGGAAGAAAAGTCATATTAATACAAACAAAATGCATTTTATGGAAAGGGGTTTTTTTCCTTCAATGATTTTTCACCTTCTTGCAAAGAACTCAGAGAATGTTAAACATACCTTAGTGCTCCCTGTCAAAGTGGTCACTGTTTCTTTAAAATTCAAAAAGGTCTTCCCTTGAGTAACAGGCTTATCAGTTTTTCTGAATTAATGTGTCCACAGGAGGGAAGAAACATGTTTCTGTGTTTGAGTGACAGTGCAGATGTCACTGGCAGCCTGCAAATGCTCACCCCCACACCCTCCCTCAGAGCTCACCTGACCTGTGACCAGTGACCCCAGTGACCCCATTAACTCCCCTAGAACATCACACGTGGAAATCCGACAACTCCAGACTACCACAACTACTGGGCTGTAGGTCTGGACATGAGAAGAGACAATCAGGGTTTATGTTGCTGGTAATGTATGAAAGTTATTGAGGTTGTAAAGGATAGGGAAATATATCTCCTGATTTCCCCTATGTAAGAGCAAAGAGGGAGGCTGCTCCTACGAGACATGAATGAGGCCTGAAGGTGAAAAGCACCAAGGCAATAACAAGGTGTTTGCTCCTCACCAGCACAATCATTTTCATACCTGTGTTTGCCATCCTGATTAATTAAGAAAAATCTATGATGGGACCTTTTATAATTAACTATGGGATGCACCCTTTTATGTTTTCCATTTCACAGCTACAGTACCACTCTATTTTCTCTACACATCTTTAGGATGTTAAAATATATTGGATAAACTTTGGGTATTGAGAGAAGCCCCTGAGTAACCAGCTCGGAGGATAACAGACAGCATCAGGACATCAGTGCTCTGCAAAACCAGAGCATCATACAGAGAGGCAGAACAAGCAGCAGATAAGACAGCATTTCAGATGAAAGGAATTGAGATAAACAGGTTTTTAACTGGCCTTAACATTCAGAGGAATTGAATATATCCCCCTGCAGATCATTTCCTATTTAATCCCACTGTAACAGCTGAAAGGTTACAAAATACACACTTGCCACAATTAACCTGAAGCACAGACTGATCCCAGGGAGGAGCAGAGCTGGGTGTGAAGAGCAGCCAGGCCTGTGGCTTTCCTTCTGTGATCTGCCTGGGAGTGTGATGTCTGACTGGAAAAAGGACAGACTGAGGTCTGAGAGGCAGGATGGGCAATGGCTGGGTCTGGCTTCCCCAGAGAGTTTTAACCTGGCTCAGGTCAAGCACAAAGGAAGCACCTCCAGATATAAAAAGACAGGCCAGCAGCTATGACTAAGCTAATTACTGAGGTTTGTACTGAGTGAACCAGCTAAAGGCCATGTAGTTTTAACCAGCTGGTATCTGTTCCTGGTACAGAACATGCTGCCAGCAGCTGCCTTGAGAAGGGAGGACCAAACTGAGGGGGCTTGCAGCTCATCCTGCAAATCCCACACAGCTTGGCTGGAGCTGTCACCTCCAGAGCCACCAGCACTGCACGAAACACAGGAACACCCCCTCATGTTCTCCCTCCTCATCCAGCAAGGCCACCAGGGCAGCACATCCTTTCCTGTCCAGTTTCAGGTTTTTTATTCAAGAGGAGCCCAGTTGAAATGTAGGACCTTATCACTATCACTGAGCATCCAAGAGAGGAGGTTGCACCTGGGAAAGATGAGGCTGCTGCCTGCTTCTCCAGGACCTGTTTGCTTGCAAAGGCCTTCCAGGAGCTGCTCCACCACACAGTGTTTCTGTGCTTCCATTCCCTCTGTGGGTTCAGTGTGTGCAGGATCTCTAAATAACCAAATGCAATTAGCACTGGAACACTCTGATTTCAAGCATTTTCATTTTAACCTGAATGTACAAAAAAGTAACACCTCTTTCAAATGACTGGTATGTCGGGAGTTCTAAGGTACCTGTGCACACACACAAGCACAGCAGTGTCTGCAGCTAAAATGCTCAGCAGAACTGGAGGACAGAGAGAGGCTGATCAGTCGAGATTTGATCCTCTAAGGGCTACACTTTTCCTTTTTAACCCACCATTAGATATGAACCCCTCTTCTTCAGATTTCCAGGGTACTATTTGTGTGGGTGAGGTTACATTGATGCAGTACTGCTGCAAGCTGGAGAATATCCAGTGCAGGACTGAGCCCTTGGTGTTACTTGCATCCCACATTCTCTTCCTGTGAGGGAAATTCAGGTCTGCATCACATCAGCAGGTCACAGATCTGACTCTGGCCAACATTTGAACAAGTTTCACTTTGTTTGCACCACATGAGAGCCTTTTTCCAAGGTGGTTTTGGACCTTCAAGCACAGATGTCCTGCTTGCCGTGCTTCCTCCAAAGGCATTTGTGATTCCATGTGCCTGTGTACTTGGCTGGGTAATTTTCAGCAATAACATCAGGGTGCAATCATCTCTAGATCTGATTTAACTTCTTCCTTTGGCTTCACATGTGCAATTCCCCACAGAATTTAGTGGGAAGGGTATCCGCACGTCTCGGAGCAGCTTGTTGCCAGTGAGCTTATTTATGCATACAGCTGGTTTGCACAGCTTTGTGATCTCCTGGTTGATATGTGGGAATCTCTTCATCATCTTCCCATCTGCCAGGCACACTCAGCTCCCAAAAATTATCTTCCCCCCAGCTGGTACCCACAGAAGGTCACTGTCCTGAATAACGGTCTGGATGGGTGGCAGTCATGACACAATGAAAGGATGGCAGACTGCTATTAACTTACATTGTGTGCTGCTCTTGACATGCCTTTTTCCTTCCTTTCCCAGTCCTCCTCCATGCCCTTACCATCTATCAGTCCCTGAAGGTTTATGTGAGTAACATCTCGAAACCACTTTAAAGAAAATGGGTTCAATCTTCTTCTTGATCTTTACATAAAACACCAACATCAAGAGGGGGGTCCCACGTCTGGGATGAACATACAGAATATGCTGTTTTCAGATGAAGTTTTGTGGCTATTAGGATCAGAAAGCCACGTGAATTCTGTTTGGTGTGTGTGGGCAGGAAAACCTTCAAATGTTCCATGATCCTGAACTTTTCTGATCTTTTTCAGGCCATGCCTAATTAGCACCAAATTCAGAAAGTAAAAATTTCAACCTGAATTATTTATCACCCATATTTATAAAATGCACTGCAATACACATCATGGCCCAGTTCACAACAACTACAGATAAATCTTCCACCAATGCCATCCTCTTTAATGTGAAAATGTAATTATCTAGCTGAAGAGTTTCTTAAATTACATACTTTCAAACTAGTATGAGCAGAATTTATCCCTGTGTCTGGTGCTAAGCCAAGTGGAAAAAATATTGGAAGCAGAATTGGCAAAACACATGTTGGCTCTGTCTATCAACATTTCCACCTTACACAGCCTTGTCAACATCTCAACTCCAACCTGGTCTCAAATATGAACAAAGCATTTTCCCCTCTGAAATGTGATCCTGAAGAAGGAGTTCCAGAACTGCAGGGGCACATGAGGGATAAAGTGCTTCGGTTGCAGCTAATCTCCTGCAAGGTAATATACATTTATCTTGCCCAATATGAAAATTAAAAGAAGAAGGACATCAGAAATTACTCTTACCTCTACTTAGAATAATTAATATCTGCATCTGATGCTCATTTACAGATGTGCATGGGAGCAAGCAGAAAGTATTTGGTCTAAATGCCTTTGAGAAAAAGCCACAGCTCCAGTCTGCATTCCCTGCAAAGTCCATTTCCTGCAGTTTCCTCTGGAATGCTACATCCAGAAGAATGTGTAATAAACTTCCAGAGTAAGTGTGTATAAATACCTCTCTTCAATTTATTGTCCTTTTAAACCCCATTTTCTACCTTGAAGAAACTCACAATGACTCCAGGAAAGCCCACCAGCTGTTTCTCTGCTGATCATCAATAATGCACAGTAGAGTTTTAAAGCCTGATAGATGGATGTATTGATGGCAAAGAGAGATGAATGCAGTCCAGTGAGCGAGGAAGGCAAGGGGATGGAGGAGGAGATGCTAGTGAGCTTAGAAAATGGATTTTCTTGGAGGGGGGAAATGCCCTGTTCAGGAATACATGCCCAGTGTCTTTGAAAAGTAGCTTTGTTGTAAGCCACGGGTAGAACTTCCTATTTTCACATTTTATTTACTTATTAAAAGATTATTTCCATTGTATGTTCTGGGCATAATTTTGTTGCTTTTGCTTCATGCTGCTGGGAGCTGAGTGTGTGCCTTCTCCATTACAAACAGAAGTGTTGGTTTAAAGCACAAACGAAGGGGAAAGGTGACAGGATCCCGAATGTTGGCTGTCTGATCAGCCTGCCTTGCTCCATACATTCCTTCAACTTGTGCTTGTTTGAAAAACAATTACATTTTCCAAATGACTTGCTGTTAATGTAAATGCATTTTGACTGTCAGTGCCACTGGTGGTGCTGCAGTTATGGGCAAGAACAGAACTTTATCTGCCCCCAGGGCCTCGACAGAGAGCAGAGGGAGATTAACCAGTGTTTTAGGCAGTAAGTGTGAAATAGTGGTGGGGTCAATAACTTGCCCCCAACTGCTGTTGTGTCAGATGTCAAGAGCTGGCAGAGAGACCATCAGTGTGGAGTCAAGTGAAGGTCTAATTGTACTGAGATCTCCAGCCTGGACTTCCTGACTTAACTCAATATTCCTCTTTGCTGCTGTGTCATCATGAGAGCTCTGTCACAGCAGCATTAATCTCTCTCTGTAACTGCTCTTCTGTGTGACAAAAACATAGGAAAATGGGAAAAAGCTGACTTTGTATGATGGAGCAGCTGTAACAACTCTTAGGATCCAGAAAAGCCCCACTCCAGGCATGATGGTCCCAGGATTCACTGTCCCACAGCTGCACCTCTGTGGAAAGGGCTGTTCAAGGAGAAAAACTCTGCAGGATTTCCAGCTGATCTGCATTTCTCCTGAGGATGCTTTTCCAGAAGGCTAACATCTGGCTCCAGGTTTGGAGCCATCTTTGACTCATCTGAATACAAATTTAATGAATGCCAATTACTGTCACCATCGTGAGCGATTTAAATACGGGCAAGTTCAGCTGAACTTGTCTCAATCTATTATTTAAAAGTTTGCAGTCACAGGTCCAGTGCAACAACCAAAGCAAAACAACCCTACAAAACCCCTAAAATCAACAAAGCCCCAAAGTTTACAAAGGTAATTCTTAATTTTACCTGTCCAGCCTGCAAGGCAGCAGCAGTAACCAGTGACAGGATCACAGCCATCCGCGTGGTTACAGTCACAACGCTCGCTGCAATTGAGACCATATGTTCCATCCTTCAAAAATACAAACAAAAAAGCCTCTCAGTAATCAGTTTTTTATTCTGAAATGTGCAAAATCATCTATCATGTCCTTCTTAATGCTGAGTCGCATTTTTTAAATTAACATACAGAGAAGATAGAAACTCAGTGCCTAATGTTTCTATATAGAACCAAATGAAGAATCACTTTAAAAAATGATGTTCAAGAAAATGCAGATAACACAGCAACAGCTCTGATAAAAGATAATGCAAAGTATAATACAGCTACTCGACTCTTAGAACCTCAATCTGTTATTTACACATGATTTCCTTCAGACATCCACACACAAAATGAGTTGCTGCCCTACTGTGTGTTCAGCAGAGCTGTGTGGGCTGTGGTTTAAAGGGGGTGCAAGATCAGGGCAGGGCACAGAACTCTCCTAGTTGTACTCACAGGGCAGGGCTGCTCACAGAACTCCCCCTGCCATCCCGGGGAGCAGAGGCAGAAGCCATCAGCTGGCCTACAGGCAGCTCCATTGGTGCAGGAACATGTCTGGTTACAGTTCAGACCCCAACTTCCACTTGAACATGGAATAGAGCAATCCACTCCTTGCCACCCTAAGGAAACAGGTGAGACAAACAGCATTTGGGATTTTTTCATGAAGAGAGGTTTAGACAGAAAGGAAGGAAAGGAGGCTGCAGCTCTCTGATTCTAAGACTAGTTTTTTGGTATAAATTCAGACTACCTCGAGGTCAAAAACTTTCATTATGACCTCCCAACTTCATCTCCAGCCTGTGCACACCCAGAGGGGGGATGTTGGTATCACTGTATTTCCTGTTAAGGTGTCTGATGCCTCTCTGGGAACTGCTGGAGCAGCACAGGGGGAGCTGTGCTGTCTGTCAGTCTGGAGACCTGCTGACCCACAGGGATGCAAGAATCTTGCCACTTGATGTTGCCTGTTTCCTACTTCCTTTTTTTTTTTGACAATTCTATTTAATCTAAAGCAGCTATTACATCTAAAAAAAGACCAAGGCCATCATTTCTAGCCATTAAGGCTCAAATCTTAACTAGCAGCTGCACAATGACTTTCATTACACTGCAGCTGTATGTAATGGAGTTGAGCAGTAACTCATGGTTTATACACCCTCATTAAATGGGGTTCTACAGTGATCCATTAATTCATGTTTGAAATGCCAGATTTTATCGTTATTTGCCTCACTTCTGTTTTAGGGCTTATGTATGTCATACAGGAATAGCTCAGGTTGGGATTCTGGGGGAAGAACATAAGGGACACTGTGCTATGGAGCAGTGCAAGATTTCTCAGGTGATTTTTGGATATATGGACTACTCTCACCACCAAGCACAGGAGGGAACTGTGGACACAAGTGTGAGAAGAAAAGACATTAAGTCTTGCAGAGAGACTCCAGAGCAGGCAAGAGTTCTTGTTTCCCCAGACCCCACAACCTCATGCTGGCTCAGGAGACAGAGGACACCTGTACATGGCCCACCCCAGAGTTCCCAAGTGTAGGGCTGGCAGCTGGGATCAGCCAGGAGCCCAGATCAGCAGGAATGAGACCAGCCCAAGGTCAAGACGGGCAGGAAGCCTGCAGGTCAGGTCTGGTGAGGATAAACTTGGCCAGGCACAGCCTAGAGCAATGGGATGGAGAAAAGACAGGCAGGAAAATTCCTCTGCTCCCATGCCCAGTGCATCACTCCAGGCACAGAAGGAGAACAGGGGCTTTGGAGAAACAGGGCAGCAAAGGGATAAAAAAAAAAAACAACTAACCCAAGGATGTAGGGATTGCTTTGCATTTCCTCTGGAGAGGAGCCATGGCTCTGCCAGCACACTTAATTCTGCGATCTGCAGCAGAGCAGGGAAGTGTGGCCCCTGTTCAGGGCAGAGACTAAACACCCAGTCAAGCTCCCGTTGAGTTTGGATAGTTGGGCAGACAAGAAAATAGTGGAGCTACTGACTGCACAGCTGTGCTACTTTAAAGGGGGAGAAGCATCGGTGCCAAATTGCCATCAATGGTTAAATCTGAATTTTGTTTACCTTCTTTGCAGAAGCACAGACCATCCACAGGGGAGCAGGCACCATCATTCTTGCAATTACAAACCGAGGAGCAGTTGGTTCCGTAGGTCCCTGCCATGCAGGTAATGGTGCAGTCATCTCCCTGCAAACCAAAAAAGCCAGAGTCAGCTAAAGAAATGGGGATTGCAGGAAATTCCCATCTCGGCACGGGGAGGCTTTCTCCCTCCACACAGAGAGCAGAGAGTTGTGAGCTGATTGCTGAGTCTTCAGCACTTGAGCAGTCACTGCTGCTTCCCATGATTATGATGCAATTAGTGCTTTGATTGACTTGGAGGAAAGGGACAAGTCTCTGGCATTCGTTCAGCAGGAGGTGGGGAAGTTACAAAAACAAACCTCCTAGAACAGATGTTAGATCATTAAGCAAAACATCACTTATGAAACACTAATCACAAAATATACAGTCTGAAACTGTGCAAAGATTGCTCTGCGTTTCTTGAAAAATATATTCTAAGAATAGGGTCGTTAAAAAGTTAAAGGATCTCATACATGCTCATCTTCCACAGATTGGCAGAGAGGAAAATGATACGGCAGGTGCATCAGACATTTTTGATGCATACCTGGTACCTACATTTGTTTTCGATTAATTTGCATGAGATTGTGATTTTAGGAAGAAGGTTGAACAGGAGTAATGTGCACGTCAGAGAGAGGAGGCACACAGCAGAACACAGAAACATGCTCCCTGTCCTGTCTCTGCTCTAGGTGTGGGGAAAGGGAGGAAAATGAGAGTAAATACTTCTATTTTATAGAAATACAGAATATTTCAACACTACATTCTGGTGCACTGTGTGCAGCGATCAGCTCGTGTGGTTGAAAGGAGAGACACAGTTCTTACCAATACTGTTCATCTGATACAACAGGGAATTAAAATAAAAGAATTGTGGTTTAACCTCGCTAATTGAGGTTTAAACCTTACTAAACTTACTAAGTCCCATGGTTGGATCCACACACATTAACATATCCAAGGTATTTTTCCTTCTGTGTGTAGTCCTGACTTTCGTATTGCAAATTACCTCCTAAATTTACTGCTTCACTGAGTCAAACTTCAATAATTTAGTTCTATAGCAGAGAAAGTGAGCCTACTCCAAGTTAAAAAGTAACTACATTGCACGGTATGACCTATACCATAGCTCAGGGGAAAAGATATTGGTCAAAATGTGCTTTTGCAGGTGAGAGGCTTCACTGTTGGAGAGGAGGATCCATTCATCAGGAGATAAATGCACACCATGTCAGCTTCCTTATGCCGTGGCAAGTACCTCCAGGAGCCTGTATATCACACATCAGACACCGAGACAGTAAAAGGGAATATGAACAGATTTCTGAGCACCACAACCCCTGATATGGCTCTGCCTCACACCACAGTGACTCATCCTATTTTATACTAAAACCGTTGGGTTTGGGGGAAGTAAAGGAAATGGTTAAAATATGTGCTGCTCACAAGTAAATCCTGCAAGCCCCTGATTTTTGAGTGAAGGCAGTATCTGTAAAAGATTTTATCTTTGACCTTGGTGGAGTAAAACAAGTTCTCCTGAAAAGGCCTGGCAGGGAAAGATGCTGCTTTGACAGCCAGCAAATCCAAAGCACGCTGCCCCTCATTACCCTGCCAGCATGCCTATGGAATGAGCTCCAGGAACCCGGGCTGGCAGAGGGGCACTCAGTCTCCACGCCTAATCAATCCTCTGCCTTTCTCCTGTATGTGACAATTAGACAGCCAATTAGTGCCACTTAGGAACCCGGACTGTGTGTGAATGAAACTCCCAACTCATTTCATGTACAACACAGAACTGCTGGTACTGCTAATAATTTCTATGACAACTGACCTTATCTGGATCTGAACTAGTGATCCAGAAGTAAAAAGAAAATTCCTTTGAAAAGGAAAATGGAGCAGAGTGATGTGGAGTTAAAATATCCTCTTGGGAAGCAGATTAATTAACTCCAGAATCACAGACTCATCAAGGTTGGAAGAGACCTTCAAGATCATCAAGTCCAACTGTCAATCACCCCTAAACCATATTCCCAAGTGCCACATCCAGATGCCTCTAAAACACCCTCTGGCCGGGGGTAGAGGCAGCAGATGGATTTCCAGTTCCTCAACTGAGGTTCTGCATCCACAGAGCAGCTAGTGTTGGCCAAGGGTACAAGGGTGGATTCACTGATTTTCTGCAGACAACCATTGGAGACATTTTGGGTATCCCAAAGGAAAGGGATACAACTCCCTGAAAGGAGGCTGAAGTGAAGTCAGTCTCTTCTCCCAGCTCACAAGTGACAGAACAATAAGGTGAAGAAATGGCCTCAAAGCAAGGAGGTTTAGATTGGACATGAGGCTGTCAGGGCAGGGGTGGAGTCACCGTTCCTGGAAGTCTTCAAAAAACATGCAGACATGGCACTTGAGGACCTGGTTTGGTGGTGGTGGTGGGTTGATGATTGGACTGGGTGGCTTGGAGGTCTTTTCCAACCTTAAAGATGATTCTATGATTCTTACAAGGTGAACATCAGGCTGTTCCATCTTTATTCACCATGGCTTTGAGTTTTGGCATTTACTTTAATGCACTTTATGGACTAACAGGGCTGGGCATTCTGGCTGCCGACCATCTACACATCTACTTTGCAAACAAAGCTAAACTGAAAAAAATACCTGGCTTAATGAGATTTCTATCCCCAGGTTTGACAAGCGAGACCTTCAGAGCTCTCTGAGTGACAACTGCCAAATACACTTAACTTCTTAATTACATAAGAGGAAAATGCACTTGAACTATAGCACTGGCTTTAAGATTTTATTAATTATAAATGCACAACCTGTTATTAACATTTTGAACTTGATTTGGGAGAATGACCTCTGAAATTAAATGCATTCAGGTACTGTTAAAGACATGTAAATTCCACCTCCCTCCCACCACCTGCCCAAGTGGATAATGCTGCAGTACAAGTCTATCCAGCTGTTAATGAGTTATATATTCTAATAAACTGATTTCAGATGTGGTGTATTGAATCTTCATTCTCACAATATGGTACTTTATATTTCTATCCTATTTAGTAAAATTAATCAACAGCTGTGCTCCTTATGTTGATTATTCTTTTTTTGTCTATTAAGATCGGGAGGTTAATGAGGACAGTGAAATGCCTGGATGTGGTGTCCGTGCTAGGAAGGAATAGCAAATCCAATCAAATTGAAAATGTTAAAGTTATATTATGAAATTGAATTATAAATAGCTTGATATTTTTTGTCTCCATTTCCCAAGTCACAATGACCCATATGGACATCACAAACGTTCAAAAGTGTTTCATTTTCTTCAACATTTTCACTTAGAAGGCCCAGTTTATCAAAACACATCCCTGAAATCTTTCCCATGTACTATTTCTAATTTTAAGGGGTCAAATCTAACTTTAAATATAAATGATGGAAAAACTCTCTTTATAGGATGTGAGGTCAGGGTCAGCTCTGGGAAATGTCCCACTCCACGTGGAGCACCACATTCCTGCCCTCTGCTCTGTATCACACAGCTCCCAACGTGGGAGATGCCACCTCAGTGACACCAAGGATGGGGTATCCCATGTCTTCCCAGCTGCTCAGAAGTAACACCAATGAGCCTCTTTCTCTTTGAAACCCAGACCTGATGGGAGCAGCCCAACCCCTGTGACCCTGAAGGTGACTGCCAGAATGAATGGTGTCAGGGACGTAAGGAGCCCCACCTATGACCTTCCACACCTGTAGGTACTTCAGAAATACTCTTTTGTTGCAGGAACCAACAGCCCTTCCCAGCACCTCAAGAGATTTGGGCATCCAGTCCTTGTTATGTTTAATTCTCCCCTATGGATTGAGGGTGAGGTCCAAAGAACCAAATTCCATTAATAACTCAGGCTGCCAGCTCGCATCCATCAGCATCAAATATTAATAGACTCTGAGGCCCAGCACATTCATCTTTGTGGATGGCAGTCAATAATATGTCTTGTTTCTGTTCAGGGAGAGGGGAAGACTTTCTTCCACCAAAATTATTATTGTTCAATATTAGCAGAGCTTAAAGACACAGTGCTGCCTTAGGTGTTGGCTGTGTTAACAAGCTCTGGCCGCTCCACAAAGTGTTTTCCCTGGATTAATGTTGCTCTAACAGATTACATTACTTGTTCCTGTTGAAAGTACATTCTCGCTGTAAACAATGAACAACTCCCTTTAAAATCCTCTTCTGGTGATCAATCCACAGATTTCTATTTATTCCTGTACATTTTGGCTCAGGCCTTTAAGTCTTGAAATGCACTTTCAAGAGGGGAAAAAAAACATTCCAGACCATAAGGGAATAATCCAGCAATGGTCAACAACACCCAGCAAAGTCTGCACCCAGGCCTGGTCTGTCTCAAAGTTTGATTATTTAAGGATGTAAAACTTAAGGATTTCAGAAGCAGCTACAATCTCCAGGAATACAATTCCCTCAGAGGCCTGAAGCCTGGTTCCACTGAAGTCAGTGGCAAAACAGAAAATCAATTTTTCAAGGCTTCCGCAATGCAGAAGAGTAACAGAATGTTATTGGACTTGGCCTCAAGTTTGCATGACAAAGACCTGTGTGACAGGTTTGCTCTTGAGGTTTAATCTGTCAAGGTGCTGAAAATCCTCCACTCCTGCAGATATTGGGGGGGACTGACAGCACTGAAAGGCAAAATATTGGAACCTTTGGTCATCTGTAATGGGACTCCAGCTAATGGGAGATTTTTAACACAGTGGCTGATTCCCTCCCTTTCCCCCTCCTCGTCTGCCTGTGCCAGGTGAATTAGAGGTGCAGCCTCTGTCACTAGTCCAGGAAAGCTCCACGGTGCTCAGAGCTGAATGGAAAGCAGGGCACGGTGCAGTGCCTTCTGTATGCAATGATACACAGGATCAGAGGCACAGAATGCTGAGGCTGTTTGTACCTGCTGCCTGTGTGTCCAGATAAGCTGAGCAGTACGGATTTAGTACCTAAAAGCATATATTTCTATGTACACACATTCCATGGGACACCAGCGTGCTGGGACACGGTGTCTGTGCACTGATGCAGAGCACAGACACTTCTGTATATTTACTGATTTAATTGTGACATTTACAATTAACCCAGAGTGGTTCTCCACAAACATTCCCTCAAGGTAAACATATGGTATCCAGCAACACAAACTGTCAGAGCAAACTCATTTCCTTAATGGTGTTCAGTGGAAATCACTGTGCTCTTCAGCAGCAGGAAACTTTGTACTTGCATCAGGCTTGTCCTCCACCCCAGACTCAAACCATTTATTCATGACCTTACTACACAGCATCTTTAGTTTTCCAGACATAATGATGTCCTCTGGCAGAATTCCTCTCCCCTCTGGGTGTTACTAATTACTCCCTGAAGAGGCTGTTATTGGTGTTAATGATAAAATGCAGCAAAAGGTTGGGGAAGGCTCCCGTGGCCTGCTCAGTGTGCAGGTATCACTGTTACTGAGGACTGACAAATGTTCCTTTACCCATGATATGATGTAGCTGTGCTGGAGTTTGATATACATCTAAAATGACCTTATTCAGACTCCTTTTCCCCTCGCCCTTTTCATGGGAAAGACAGGGTAAGATGGAAAGGATGGGAAGGAGTTTCTCATGCTCAAAAAGGGACTTCACAGCCCATGACTCATCCAAAGACACAACCATTGGCAGCTTGAATGCCAGAGTCTTTCATGAAATCAAAAACCCCTCCAAGAGCCATCTGCAGAGCTGCACCATGTGCTCTGAGCACACTGCAAAACGTGAATGTGCCCTGTGGACCAAGCACAGATGCCTTTGGGAATGAGCAGAACTCCCACCATGGCTTCCTATAACCTTACAAGGATTTACAAGCCTTTACAAATGGATGTCAGCATTTTATTTCACCTCTGAATTTGTGCTAATATGCTAATTCATACAGTAAATTTCACAGTAAATGCCAAGTTCAAAATTAGTCAGCCTGGTACTAATTCTCATATTCGACGTTCGATCAAAATTATTCAGCAAAAAATGCACACAAACAAAATGGAAACTTCACTTGTTTTGATTGATCTGAGACACATTAGCAGTGTATTTGGGTTCTTTTCATTTAAGCCTATGGTCCCAGGGCTGCATGAATTTCAGAGCAACAATTATCCATCCATTTTCCCATCCCATTGCCCAGACACCTTGGGAAGCCTTTGCCACAGCTTAGGAAAACCTTTGAACAGGATTTGGCTGCCTGGAGAATAGCTTGTACCTACCAAGATGGGAGAATTTGTGCAGCCTTCCACTCTGAACAACATACATGTAGAGCTGGAATTAACTGGGCATGGTTTCCAGCCCAGCAAATCCCAGCTGTGAGGGATTTACTGGGATCTGTGCATCTAAGGAATCAGGCACTGCATGAGTGTCCTCTCAAACTGGGAATTCATCCTTTGCAGTGGAGGGTGCACAGAATTCCACCACTTTTGTGCCCTCCTGCATCTGAGCTCCAACATGTACCACAGAGCCAAAAGGAGCAATGCTCTGGCACAATACAACTGATGAATAAAGGCAGCAAATTCCAGCTTTGGGAAGTTTTTTCCTCCCTCTATGAAATCAAGAGAAAACAAACACAAATAAAACCTTCATTAAAAAAAATTGGATTTTGCATAATAAAAGTCAGCAAACCTGGGCTGGATTTCTGTCAGTGAGCACAATAATCCCCCTCACCACCAGGGAACAGTTTTCTACTTTGCATTAAAAATATGGCCAATACCAGTCAGTTATCTGCAATTAAAAAAATCCATTCCTACTGTTCAAGTCACCTAAATATGGGCATTAAAAAAAAAGAAAGACAATCCAATAAAGAAAGCAGGCAAGAGATCTCACACTCTCTCTCTCTTCCTGTAAATCAAGACAGGACTCTTGCTGGCAAAAAAAATCTAGATTAACTTTACAACACTTGAATATCCACCTGGTTTAGTATTTAGGCTTAACTGCAGAGCCCTTCAGTGTCAGTGAGGCAATGAATACAGCATCATATAATTAAATGTATTCAGAAGGAAAGTAGTGTGGAGAGTAATAAAGATGATCATCAACCTCTGAACATGACTTTTTTTATACAGTCAGCACTTTTCACCTAATAAAATACCACAAAACACATCTACCCAGGAAAGACCTCTCCAAAACCAGGGGATTGGATTTAGACTGGGTAAAGCAGATGGATTATCAGGGCAGGCCAATCATGTCTGTACCAGGATTACTGATGTCCAGTGTGGGGCCAGCTGGGAAACCAAGTCCTCTGTACTTAAAGCAATTGAAATCTGGAACAGGACCAATGGAGGTTTAAGCTGGTGGGGCAGGGAGTAAACTCTCAGGAGATTTTAAACTGAACTCTGGGGAAGCTGTAAAGGGGCTCATTGCTGCCACTATAACCAACTTTGATCAGATGCTTTTCTAAAATTCTCCAAAATCCGTGGCCAGATCCCAGTTAGATGTCCCTAAAGTTAAAATGGCTCAGTCACCACATGCATTATTTCAAGCCAGTGGGAATTATTTATATCCCTGAGAAAAACATCCCTGGCACATGTGCTTTTCATGATGTACTGAACAAGCTACTTGTGCCCAAACTGGGGGACAGAAGCTGGCTAAGCATGTCCAAAGATTAAATCATAGCCCTTGAATACTAGTGACAAAGATAAAAAAAAAACCAACCTGTTTTTCTTCTGTTTTTTCAAATGAAGGCACCTGAATTTGAGGCATCTGAATTGCCCCAGTTACTGCTGTGGCAAAAGAAAGATTTTAACACACTATGTGCAGCTCTATCATTTTCTTTCCCGGATTGGGGCAGCACAGATCAGTGGGAATCAGGAGTCTAAGCTATTTGGAAATACAGATTAGCATTCCAGTGTCCTTCTAGTGAGAACTCAGAGATGGCTCTGACAATTCTGCCCCAGCTATTTTATGGAAATTATTTTACGGTTTCTGCTCTGTCCGCACAGCCTGAGTGGCACAGTCCAAGGTGCACCTTGTAGAACAACTGTGGCCTCCTGACTTTTTTTGCAATAATAAATTTGGGCTCTGGCTGTCAAGTCTGAACAGTTCTCCAGAAAGGACAGTAGCTGAAACAGGAAATAAAAGGTATCATTTATAACTTCAACTTCTATGATATCCTCTGGCAAAAAGATTCACAGTTTAATTATAAATACAAAAGAAAAAACATCTTTATCTGCTTGCTTCAAACTCACTGCCTGATTTTTAATTGGGAAACTTCTTACACTGTGATAAGCAGCAAGCAAGCCTTCCCTCTTGCCCTTCCCCTGTGGAGTGAGAGGCCTCTCACATACCCACCCTTGATGACCCCTTTTCTAAGCAAAATCATCTCACTTTCTTATTCTCATTTTATGGGAGCCATTTCACAATTTAATTACACATTCTGTGAAAAGCACTCTCTTTGTCTTCAGACCTGCTGTGCAATCATTTAATTGGTTGCCCCCTGTTCCTGTGTTATTAGAAATAGTAAATAACCATCCCTTGTTCGTGTTCTGTGCACCATCCCCAGTCCCACAGATCTCTATCGTATCCCTCCTCACCCATCTGTTTTCAGAGCTGAGTTTTACCTTATCAAGTGACTCTCTATAGAAGCCATTCCATATAAAAGATGATCTTTGTCACTACTTCCATTCTCTCCTTTGTAAGCAGGAATCAGCCAAGCTGTGTGCAATAATTTGGATACATTATGGATGCACACAATACCATAAAAATGGGTTTTCCATCCTGTTTTATTCTCTCCCTGATCATTCCAACTATTTTATCAGGTGCTCTGGATTCCTTTGAGCTTTTCAGACTCATTGAGGGTTTGAGTTTTCAGAAACTACTCACAATGATTGCCAGATCTCTTCCCTTGAATGGTAGGAATTAAATTAGAACTCACCTTTTGTGTATTTACGCAACATTATTTTCCCATCTTCTATTAGTCTGAATTTTTAAACACTGAATTTCAACATTCCCAGTCACTCAGTAATAGGAATCTTTCCCCAAATCTGCTGCACAGTCTCAAATCGGTCCAGCAGTGAACACCTGGATTTGTGTTCACACAAAGTGATGGACAGAGTCCAGGAGGAGCTAAATGTGCTGGACACAGCAGGAATCAAGGATCAAAGCAAAAAAACCAAAACCCATCTAAATAAGAAAAGATGTCAGCTTTATCAGCTTTAAGCTAAGGGGCTCTGCAATGCACACTCTGAAAAGCTGGTAAATAACCTGGCAGCCATAAACAGGCAGAGAAGAGGCATCCCCTGGAGCTCCCCCAGCTATTCCTAAATCCAAAACCCTATGGAAAAGAGTTCAAGATCTGGTAAAATTTCAGTTGTTCTTTGGCATAAGAAAACAAAACACAGATTTTCCATTTCTACATGTTTGATTATAAAGGATAAAGGCTTTTTCTTTGACAGTGTAGTTGCACAGGAAATGATATGGCAAACTAACCTGTGACTTCAATCCTATCTTTTGGTGTTTTTAATGATTTCAGTTTGCAATTTGAACTAGCAGGAGAGTTAGTTACCAACACTGTTATGCACAGACCCACAGATAGGGAGGATAAAGATATATACATTTAGAAGCCTCACAGATGAAAGGAGACACTGCTATTGGCAAGCAGTTTATTCCTCTGCAAAATTCAGATCAAATAACTCAGTCTAAACAGAATATTGAGCTCCACTGGTTCTGAATGAGGCTACAGGAGTGGAAATGCAATTTGACACAGCCACATTGCCAATTAAGGATAGAACACATGAAATATGTCAACTAGCAACAAAGGCAGAGGCTTTCAGGCTTTCTGTACCAAGTTGGTTCCTTTGGACCCACTTACAAAAACTTTGGAGTTACTCAGGTAAATAAAAGTGCAGCAGAGCCCAGTAAAAGTAAATATGAGAAGAAGGAGAAGACTTGGGACTTGCTCAGAGTTCTTATCAAGTTATCAACTCTGTGTGTGACTGAATAAGTTCTCATTAGTAGAGGCAGACACTGAGGCAAACTCCCCTCTTGTGTGCCTGGGATGTTCCCACCGAAGGCAGCAGCTGTGTTCAGGTAAACTCGGGCTGACAAAGAAGAATTTGAGCTGTCACAGACAATTTCTGGAGCTTGTGCATTGACAAGACAGTGAGCAAGGAAAATGAAATGGAATGGCTCCTAAAAGGTTCTGAAAAGTTCCACTGAATTCAAAGAAAGGGATGCAGTTTCCACAACTGAGGGAGAATCACTGTGTCCTGTGCATCCTGTGACCTTGTTAGATACTCTGGTACAATAGTTCACCTGCTCAAAAGCCTCCAACAAATGCCCTGAGGTGGGAGCAGAGCCTTTGTTACAGCTCCTGCAGCCAGGTGTGACAGAAGCACTGTCAGGGTTTGGGAAAACACAGGCTCCCAAATGCTGCAGCTGCCAGTGCTCCCACAGAAATCCCTAATTGGTCAAGAGGAGCTCCAGGGGAGAACAGCACCGAGCCCAACAGACTGCACTGACACAAAAAACCTCTTTAAAACTGATATAAAAACCAGATATCAAAATCCACAGGGGAGCAGCTTGGTCTGAAAGCCTGGGAATACACAGGTGGCCTCCCCATAATGACTTTCCCTGTTGGGATCAGAATGGGGAATAAGATCTTCTCCTGTAATTCAGCAGAGCCAGAAGAATCCATTTGTGAGTTGTCATTGAAACCCTGGGTTTATCCCACATCCCTTGCACTCAGCTGATGTCCCTTCTTTCCTAGATGACACACGACAGGGCCACTTCAGAGGTGGACTCACTTTTCCAACTCCACCTGTCATTTGGGAAAGGTGCAGGACAATCTGTGCTCTGTGCCTTCCAGAAAAACTCCTACAAGGACCTTGAAATGGATCACACAGCCAGGCCACTGAGCTTGACCCTAAGCAATGGCTTGTGAAGGGAGAATGCTAAAAAGGCTCCGTGTGCCAGCAAAGTCACTGGTGGCTGCTGATGGAAACGGGGGGTGTGATGATCCACTGGAGCTGGACTGGGACAAAGTCACTCCATGCAGCCACTGCACAGCCAAGGGAAGATGGTTCTCAGTCTGTACTGACCTGGCCTGGATCAGAGTGAGAACCTTTGGGATGCAAAACTCCTTAGTCCCAATAAAAGCACAACACATAAATACATTCTTCTGTATGCATGGAGAAGTGAGGGAGAAAATTTAGAAGCCACCAATGAAAAGGGATCTGAAGATGTGATTCACAGGCAATTTTCATCTGATCTATGAATCTGCAAAAATCCTGATAGGTAACAGCTCTGTTTACATGAGGAATGTACCAAAACATTGGGGGCGAGGAGTTCTGATTTCTGTTAATAAACTCAGACTTCCAACTTGCAGCCCAGCTGACAGAAAAACTTCTGTCCAACAAGACAGTGGCAGTTCCTTCATTTCAAGAATAATTTCTCTGCTGACTCCTAGGCTGTGTGGAACACAGAAGGTTTTCTTGCCTGCTTAAGACTCACTTCTTGTTCCACATTGCCTTGTGAAGTAATTTGTGGGCTTAAAAAAAATATCAGATGAGCTTTCAGGCTCATTTCTACCCAGAAGACATCAAGAAAATGCAAGTTAGAAGGACAGTGTATTCCTTATAGACCAAGCCCAGGATGCAGCCACGGCTAGTACAGAGCACCCAGTTGTGTTGTGACTGATTGCCTCACAATTATAAGGATTTTTATCTTTATCCACATTTTAAATGCCAGGTGAATATAATTTTTAACTTCTCCCATCATGTTTCCCAGGGCACAGCTACATCTTCCACTTTTGTTAAAGTTATTTTAGTTGACTTTCCCATATCCATGTATTTCATGTCACCCTCAACCTCAAGCTGACACTGATATCTGTTATCAAAGAGGCTGCATTTCCTCCTTGCTGGCTTTGACAAAATGAAACTCTTAAACCTGTTCAGAACACTTTAAATCTGCCAAGTCTCTTTGCTGTTTCTTGAGATGCATCTCACCACTCCCTGTATCCAGAGACTTTCCCTCTTGTGCTGTTTCTTAGAGCACCAGGGACAGTCCTCCTGGGTTGGCTTTGCCTTTCCCTTGTCTGGGTCTCTTTATTTCCAGGATAGCTGTGGAATTAGTCAGGGCTACAGTGGGATATTCCCAAACTTCTGCAAACTAACTACATTAAGAACTTCTGGATAATTGAGGAGAACTAAAGGACAAACCAATAAATGGGAAAGAGTTCAAAGGCTGGGAGCATGGGAACCCATTTCTTCCATGTCTTGACTTACTAGTCAATATTTGTTGAAGAAAAATCCTTTCTTTTTTTTTTTTTTTTAGGGAATGTGATGCATGGTTTGAGATCCATGAGCCCACCTGAGTGTTTTTTTCCAGGTAAAGTGTCATGGGAGGCCTGACTGTGTCACAGAGTGGGAGAGACCAGGGGACTAAGGACAGAAATCTGTGGCAAACAAGGCTCTTGTAGCTCCACAGCTTGTTTTACTTCCATTATTAATTAACAATCCCTTCTCTGCCAGTGGCATTCCCTCTAAGACCCACCTGCACAGTGTGGAGGCCCTTCCTTGTCCCCTCCCCTCTGCCCCTTGCCCTTCACCAGAAGCTGGAGATGTTGGGTCACAAACACAAATGGGAAAAGTGAGAAGGAAATGCATCTCCCTCGTGCACTTGGGTAATTCATGAAACCAGACTGGGGAAACCATCCCTGTTGCCTGTAATACTCCAGTTAATTGGACAACTGCTGTGCCAGAAAACCTCTCCCCCACCTCCAGCAAGTAAAATTTATACTGGTGGCTGGTAACAAGAACATCTTGATAAAATGGCTGAATTTATTTTATACCTAGAAATGAAAAGAGCTCTTAACAAAGGGGGGTAACTGATATGCTCGGTAAATCAAGGATAAAAGGACACAGACTCTATTGAAGATTTTTTCCCCTCGTCTTTTCTTTTTAAACCTTTTGATGAGGTGCCCTGTTGCTCTGAGATGAGCTTCCACTGAAGTACTTTTGGAATTATCTCAAAGAGAAACGGATCATTTAAATGAGTTAAAGCCCCCAAACCAGATCTGCTATCTCCAACCTTAGGTTCATTTTTTATATGAAGAGTTTTGTGAAATTTATAAAATAATTTAACTACTGAACCAGAGGCTTATAAGACAAAGAAGTCTCATTCATTTTTTTTTTTTGCTTCCTTCTGAAGTGGTGAAGAATGATACATTTAGAATAAAGATGCAAGTAAATATGTTGAAGAGAGGGAATATTCTGATAAATTTGTACTTTGTGTGTTTAGAAAACACCTACAGGCAACAATTCTTCAAATTCCTCCAGACCTACCTGGGACTTCAGCCCTTCAGGGAAAATTCAATTGAAGATAAGGTGCTCCTTTCTATTTACTTTTCTCTTGTTTTTTTTTGCTGTTAGACAACAGAGGAAATTTTAAAGGTATAGGACAGGAGAACAGGCTTCCACTTTTCTTAATAGAGAGGGAAAGATTGTTTTTTCTCTCTTGTATGTTTTCTTCAGGGAACAAGAGATACGGCATGTGTCAGAAGGAAGCCAGTTATGGGTGGAATATTCAAGGACCTCTATAGGTAACACATAACCATGGTCCTCCTCATTTTTAGGGGAGAGTAACTGGTCACTTACTCACTGAGTAGGCACTGAGCAGACTAAGACTGGCCTGTGTGTGTCTCTTTGTACTGACTGAGACATTATCCAATACCAAGTTGGTTACACACTTGCTGTGCATTTCAATGGCTTTAGAGCACTATAATACATACTTATTTTTACTAAGTGCTCCAGCTATTCTTTATTGTGTGTAACAGGGGCTGCCTTTTACTCCCATGTGCAGGTAGGTTGTAAATTTTTTTCTCTGGCGTAAAGCTTGGAAGCAATTTGTACCCCTGTGATACAGAAAACATTATGTTGAGAAATTCTGGCATGCCAGACAAAATTATGGACTTACAGACCCAGATTAAGCCTGTGTTTTAGTCCTTAAGTGCTCAGATTCCCACTGAGTTCAGCCAGAGATCCATACACGTAAGCACTTCTCTAAGGATATATTTGAAAGGCATCAATTATGTTTTTAAAATGCAATTTTGATGCAATGCCAATACAAGATGCAAATGGCTGTAGATGCACAGCACTGTGATAAATCTTGTAAAGTCTTAGGGAATCCAAGTAACATTCCAAAAGCTGAAAAATCCTCTAGTTAGAGGTCAGCACTTCTATAGTTTCCATCCTTTGCTGTATGTGATTGGCCGGTGTGGGATCTACCAATATAGTGAAGGAATAGAGAAATGTCAAAATGGATTCTTTCATTTGGGTGATGAAGTGCCTGCTCTGCTTGCCAGCATGCAGGGTTCAATAAAAGCAGACAGGTCTTCAAAAAATAGCAGCATAAATAGATGAACTCTTTAAAGTAATATAAGTTCTGTCATCTGGATGTGAAATATAGACCTAAGTGCCCACTGAAGTAAAGGCTGACCACACATTCCACAGAGAAGTGTTAAAAGTTTTCTCAGAATGTCTTGGGCTGAGGAATGTTTTAACTACATCTCTCCTTGCCACAACAGACAGAATGAAAGCATTTGAAGTTAAATCCATTTTTTCAGAAGAAGAAAACAAAGCATCCATAAAGAAACAAAGGCATATCACGGGATGAGGTCTCCAGATAGCCACTGTTTTCAGGGAAGTTGCAATTAGCTGTGCAATGGAGAAGGTGAACTTAGTTGTATTTCAATAGCATTTATAATGATTTCAGCAGCTAAAATGCTGATAGGTACGTGCAGGGGGTTGGTTTCACGATTTCCTTGTGAGACACAAGGTCAGGATTCCTGTGGTCTCCTGTCATATTTAATTCATATCCTCTGGTCTTCTTCACCACATTTATTGAATTACAGGAATAAAATTCAATGAGCCAAAAACAAAAGAAAAGAGGACGTGGCAAGTCCTGATTTCTTTTATGTTCCTCCTGCACAACTGTGCTCAGTGGACTTGTAGAAGAGCATCTTGAAGCAGAATTTTTAGGAAGGGGAGGTACAAGGAAGTAAAACCCCTCTCACCACCCCCTAATTGCATCCAAGAAATGTATTGCAAGGAGTGACCATTTGCATGTGGGAGTGAGGATCCAATTTCTACCAGTCAAGACTCTCCCTGTGTACTTTTTAAGGCTGATCTGGGCACTCCCTGTGTGTGTTTATCACATTCCTTCTTGCCACAAGTGAGATGGCAGTAAATGGCTTTCCAAAACCATCCTGCAGAAGAGCATCACATCAGTGCTGAGAGGCAATACTTGAATATGGTAAAATAGCAGTTCCAGGGAAGTGCCCTATTGGTGTGCTTGTAGTGATGATTCCCTGCAATCGGCTTAGTTAAATTAATCCAGCCTTTCTCCTCCCTTCACAAATGGGACACAATAAGCTCAGCACTTCCAACAGGCCTGTGGTGTGGCCTCTGCTGCCAGAGCAATGGGGAGTAGCTTTGTGATTTGGGGGAAGAAGATTTTATTGTGCCTCCTATACTCCTATTATCCTATTTGTACTGCCCTGGATGCTGCTTCCAAGAACTGGATGATTTGGGTATAACTGTGGATCACTCAGATTTCCCAGCTACTGTTTCCAATCTACATCCAGTTCTGCCCTGTGGTTCAGACACCCCCAGAGTTAAAACAGAGCCATCCCTCGGTGTGAGCACAGTCACATCAGAACCTCACACAAACACTGGTACCCAATAACATCTTTACAACAGTGTCATTCGGTTTTAGAGCTAGAAATGTGCAAATCTGTTTGTTGAGTCTGACCCGAAATATTCATCAAAAAAAATATGACAGAAAATGTTTTGAAATGCTGTCCAAAACTGCAAGCTCACCACTATTTAGCTCTGGCATTTGAATTTTTGGAAATGTCACAGTTAATAAATAATTTTTTTTTTCCTAGGCTACAATGTACATTTTTATTTTACAACTTGAACGTGCTTAACTTCCAAAAATTTAGTGTTCTGCTCACGTACATGTCAACCTATGGGATGGCTGCCTTTCCACTTAATACATTTAATAAAGGTGACCAGATGCTTTGTGTTTTTAATGGCTTGTTCTGCATCCCAACAAAATGTCCCTGTTTTGGCTGCAAGAGCAGATGATTCATCCTGAAACCCAGCCCAGCTGCCCTGACACAGGGAGCAGATAAAAACACGCCATCTGTGCCAGGGAAGTGGGATGGAGGAGTGCTGTGTCAGGAAAACACTGTCCTTTCTTGGGCACCACTAATCCCAAAGTCTATGGGTCCGACATCCCTGCTTTTGCAGTTCCATTTTGCAGTTGTGTCCTATCTCCCACGATATTCTCTTCCTCAGAAACCTCTCAGCCTGCTCTGCTCTATCATGGGTAGATCAAACATTTCTGTAAAATATTAGATGTTGCTCCTGGTTTTATTCTTTCCAATCACATGGCAAAATTCCTGACCATGTGGCTGCGTCAGCCAAGCCTCGTGCTAGGAAAAGCAAGAGGGATTCATTTATGGCTTTTCTGAATAATTAGCTCTGCCCAGTTCTGCATTAGCATCACTCCATTGTCAGCTCTGCCAAAGGACACATCCTGCACTCAGGAATCACTGCTCCCACGCTGCTGAATCCAAGGGCAAAATTCTGCCCCCAGGCAAAGCTCCTGCTGCCTCAGCAAGAACCAGGCAGGAAAATCTGAAGGGAAAGTCTGGCTTGGAGTGTGTCATTGAGAAAAGGCACTTCCAGCCTTGAGAGGGTTCTGGCCCCACAGCATCTCCCACATGCAGCCAGTGGTGCTGCCTCCTTCCCCCAGCCCAGGAGCATTCCCAGTGGCACACTCAGGGGTAGGAAGCAAAGGTTGCTCTCAAGTTTTCTGTATAGCTTCTGTTCTGCAGCATTTGAAAGAACCATTGCAGCTCAAGTCATCTGGCATGCACACAAATGACAAATATGCTTCAGAGGCAATAAATTAGCAATTTCAAGGCTTTACTTCCCCTCATGGACTAATTGCCAGAGATTATAGTATATTATGTGAGAGCAATGATACTAATGCCTAAATATGCTTCAGTGATTATAGAGCTATCCTCAATAACCAAGCTGTTTAAATGTCAATGCAAGAAAGCTCTTTATTATGAGATTAAATATTATTTTGAAGCAATGCTATAGGAACTTCCCAGGCTTCCTGCCTGCAATAATGCTGCCTTAGGGCAATATATATTGGACAAGGTATGCTTTTTAAAAATGTGTACAGGAAAGGGTCCCAAAGTACTTTTGTGCTGCAAACTTGAACAGCGTTCCTGGTAAGAAGAAGGATGTTGGCTTCTTTTTATTTTGTATTTGTTACTAACACACTGCTGCCTTCATCTTTCCTCCACTTGCGTATCACCACTGTAGAGAAAAGATAAATTCTTGTTTTCTGTTAGTATGAGTTGGGAATTAAACCTCAAAGCCTTTTATTCTTTTTTTTTTCCATCTCTAAGTACCAGTATCTCGCACAGATACTTTTGAGTCCTGCCCCTCACACCTAAATAAATCTGTTTATACCTGGCATTGAGAAGACCCCCGTAAATGAGATAGAAGCTCCAAGTTCCAGGTTCAGCTCCTGACATGAAGCAGAGAACAAACATGTCTTTAATGCATAATTCCAACTGCACAGCTCTGGAGATGCCAGTTGGTGATTACAAGCTCAGGTGTGGACTTAGAAGGAAGGGAGGCTTGAAAAAGGCTTTTATATCCCTAATGTAATGCCACTAATCTCATGTAGGGCTCCCACACTATGGATCTTGTCACACAGCTGTGCAGCTTGTCCCTTAATTTCTAGTAGACTTGGTAATTATAACTCATAATAACATAGAAATCATATAGGTAGGCATGTGGGGACAGATCATTTAAAATGAAGGACACAACTGCTCAAGAAGTTGTGGTGGAATTCGCTCTTGAAAGTGATTTTTTTCCTTTAGGAAGCATTGTTTCCTAAACACATTCTGCACTTCTCCTTCATGGTGTGCTCCTGAAGTGAAGAGAAGCTTCATATGTGGATGACCAGGGAACTTACAAGTGAGAATTCCATTTGCCCAGCTGTAGCAGGCCTGGACACCTGGATCCACGTCCTAAGACTTTCTGCTGCATCCTGGCAACCACTAATTCTGAATTTTCCATGTTTCATCTTGGCTGGTTTCTCCAACCATTTTATATGTCTATAAAATGTAATGCTTATTTACCTCAGAGTGTCTGCAGCTCTTTCTGCTGCTTAGGTAAAAGACACCTGCCATACAGGCTCAGAAAAGACATAAATTGCCCTATCATTTGTAGCATTTTAAAATATCTTCATCTATTAAAATCAGAGTGTGACTGACAAGGAACATGCTGAAAGGCCATGAGAATTCTTCTGCTGCTCTTCCAGGCAGACAATAATCTGACATCCTTTTTGTTATGTCTTAACTTAGACTGTACTATGGGAAACCATGTCTTCATCCTTAGTGATAAACTTACAGTACTGATGTTCATAAACACCCAGGGGTAAGAAGCTGACCCTGCTCAGAGGAGAACGATGCAAACTTACCAAAAAATGGGGAAAAACCACCCGCGTTTGGCCACTTTTGTGCAAATACGATTTGAAGAGGGGTTAAAATCCTCTTCCATCCTTTGCCAGAAGAATGGGAGGCCCCAGCTCTGGCAGCTGCAGGGACTCACCGTGTAGCCAGGGGCGCAGGAGCAGCTCCCGGTGACGCTGTCGCAGTCGGCCCCGTTGTGGCAGGGGCAGGGCAGGGCACAGCCCTCGCCGTACGACCCCGGGGGACACGTCTCGTTGCAGTAGAGCCCAGCCCAGCCAGCTTTGCAGCTACACTCTCCAGACAGGGGATGGCAGCTAATGGACACACAGACAGACAGAGATGAGACGTGGGCAGGGAAGAAAAATATAGGCCAGAACATTTACAAGCAGTGCCAAGAGTCACACCAAGAACGGGACAAACCTGGAACTGTCAAGGATGGTGAACACGAGAAGCTCTGTAACTTAGGAAATGTATAGGGAATATTGGGCTAAATACCAGCCTGGAACACCACTGCCAAACACCTGGGAACTGCCACAGCACCGGTTATTTTACACCTTGAAGATTGTGCTCTTCCGTTCTCAAATCAGTGTGACTTGGGTTACTGACATCAACCACCCCACAATCAATCAATCCTGTCAGCTAAGGATGTTCAGGGCTAGGAGAGATTCCAGTGGACGGAGGAAACAACCAAGAAAGGTGAGAGGACAAACCTGAGTTCTGGGGCATGATATTCTATTCTATTCTATTCTATTCTATTCTATTCTATTCTATTCTATTCTATTCTATTCTATTCTATTCTATTCTATTCTATTCTATTCTATTCTATTCTATTCTATTCTATTCTATTCTATTCTATTCTATTTTCTATTCTATTCTTACTTCTATTCTTATTTCTACTTCTATTTCTACTTCTATTCCATTCCATCTCATTCCATCCCATTCTACTGCCATTTGTCTTTTAAAAGTGAGTATTACCTCAGCAGAACTTTTCAGCAGGAACAGGCAGGAAGGAAAGTGCTTTGGAAAGGAAAAACCTCCTTGGAAGGAGAATTTTGCAGGGAATATTCAATCATAAGGACCAGCAGTGATCACCAGAAGCTTTGGGATTTACTTGGGGCAGGAGTCAATGGGACCCCTGGGAGTGAATCGGAGCTGTGCAGGGAAATGAGTCGAGATCCTTTGTGCTGAATAAAGAGCAACATTAATCCTTTGGCCTTCATTTCTACTCAGCCAATTCCACACTGCTGTGAAAGCACATGGACAGAAAGGAGAAAGGAGAATTGAGCTCAAAAGACCAGACAAGGCCTGGTCCTTCTGTACCTGTAAGTTGAAGATTCACCCCTTTTTTCTGTTCCAGTATGAAATAGCTTATCTTTATCCAGCATTTTCCCTTTTCCCAGGTTTCCTTAAGGCACTCCCTTCCCATGCTGAGTCTGTGGTACCATAATGGCACTGCCCAGCTCTCAGTGAGGGAGATGGGAAATAATATTGCTACAAATACCATTTTCTTTATCATTCTCAGATCAAGAAGGATAGAGTTCTGCAAGGTGGTACCTCTCTACGGACTTATCTCCTGGTTTTGGCCTCATAGAAACAATTTATTTTCCTTTATGATTATTTATTGCTATAGTTTAGGATTGTAGACATGACTGAATGGGTTTTCTTACACCTATAAAATTAATATTGTATATGTTAATTTTCAAGGTAACCTCATAAAATGTAATTCCCAAGTATGTTTCAGGCAATTACTGGTAGGAGAGGATACTCATATACTGTTGTGACTAAGAAGGATCAAACTTTGTAAGTGTCATATGTTTCATCATAAATAGTGTTTTACTGACTAATTAAAACAATTAATCAGCTTAACAAACTGCCATCCATGAAATTCTTCTGACAAAGCAGTCCCTGAAATTATGGTTGTTCACAAAGCACCTCTTAACATTCATATGAAAATAATAAAAGCTCATTTTTCTCCCTCTGTGTCTATTAATCATTACCTAATAGGAGCAGAAAGCTCAACATTAAAGAAGTATTTTAAAGTGGATTTTGTGTTCCTCTGTTTCTACTACTACTGCAAGCATCATATACTTCCATGAGAACTGCATCTGCTGGCTAAATTAAATCTCTCAAAGGTAATATATGATCAGGGCAGTCGGAATCAGTCTATGACAATTCAATTGAAAATACTACACTCAGGAAGAGTTTTTACTCCAAGGTTGGCTCTTTCATCAACACAGACAGCTTTTTTTTTGTATGGGATGCAAGCTCTATATTAAGGACTAAAAATCCTCCTGACATGGACTAAAGTAAGAATCAAAACCCAAACAGGCTTTGCAGAAGAATCCGCTGAGGAACTGGAGGAACTTGGACTCCAAAACGAGGGCCAGCAGAAGGCTGAGAAGATATTCTGCCCCACTAAAGCCTTGTCCACTCTTTCATGGGACAACGGGCCAGCAAAATCCGATGCAGATACTTGGGTTCCTCCATCCATAAAATCTTCCCACCAAAGCAGATCAGGGCTTTGTTCTTCTCCTGAATTAAAAGCATTTGTTTGACAATGGGGGTGCTTAGTGACGCCTTAACTTGAGCAGGGCTGAGATTTGGATGCTTTACCAAACTGCAGAAAACAGCTGTTCTCTCCCCAACCCTGCCAGGAAATCTTGGCCACATAACTCACTCTTTCTGCCTTCATTTTTCTCGTTTCTAAAATGATGCCTTTCTTCCTCTGGAAACCCTTTCAAGATGTGTAGCTGATATCACTAAATGGTACTCAGTTTTTATTATTAATCTCTTTTTTTTCTATTCTGGCCTCCAAAAGGATCCCAAAGGCAAAGCCAATAACATCTGCTTTCCAACGCTTGCTGGGAGCAGGAAGGGAACCTCCACTCTTCAAAGAGTTTGGCAGTGTTAGACAAGAGCAGTTTGAATTGGATCTTAACAACTTTTACTTCTTCAAATCTTCTGCATCACAGGGAAGAAGAGTGTGCAGGAAACCCAGAGTGAACATAGACAGCCAAGAGCTCCTGTGGCTCCAGGCTGAGC
This sequence comes from Serilophus lunatus, assembly GCA_013399895.1. Classification (NCBI taxonomy): domain Eukaryota; kingdom Metazoa; phylum Chordata; class Aves; order Passeriformes; family Eurylaimidae; genus Serilophus; species Serilophus lunatus. The sequence continues at coordinate 445,485 of VXBA01004859.1, read as the reverse complement.
AGAGCTGGGAATGGAGCTGTCCACTGGCTGAGAAGGAAAGTGTTCCAGGGCTCTTCCTGCACTCTGGAAGCTACTGTACAATCCCTGGCTTTTGAGCCACATTTACAGCAATAGAAGATTTATTTGTAGAAATTTGACTAGCTGAACTGAAAACCAGAAAGGTATTTTTGATGTTTAAAATTTTAAGTATCTTATTTTGAGGAAATCTGAGGAAAGCAGGTAACTCTCTTAAGGCAAATTGGAAAAAGAAATGCTTTAGACAGCACAGTCTGTTCCAAATTCTGAATTTGTTCTCCACACATCTTTCAGCCAAAACAACTTCTTTCCAGTGAATTTCCTGACTTTCTGTTTATACATTAGCACCAGTCAGCTCATCTTCACTACAACAGCACTTACTTAACAGTATTTTCTTGGTCTCCATACCATATTGTCTCTCTTACTAAAATGACTTTTGCTTTAAAGGAGTGGCCACAATGAGTCTGCAGGGTCACTTCTTTAGTCCAGAGTGTTTTCAAAGTCAGCCTAATTCAGCACATTATTGACTTAGGTCAAGACAAAACTTGATGAAAACTCCATGGGGTTCAGTCCTTCCACACCTGTCAGTGCTGAGGCAGGAATTAGAGCCTCTGGAGATCTATCCATCCTATTTGGCTTTGTCACAGTGTCTCCCTTGCCATAAGACATCACCAAATACACGTGACCTCACACCAGGGACCAAGAGTGGGTGGCCAGGACTATTCCAACTGTTCATTTCCCTCCCTACTTTAAAGAGCAAGTCAGGATTATTCCTTTCCAACTAGTGTAGGCTGTCTCAACATGAGCTTTTTGCAGAGAGGATGTTTTTACGGGTGTATTCTTTCCTGTGGAAGGACAGTCCAAGTCACTAACATGTTCTAAATCACCTTTTCTAAATCTCAACTGGGGGAGTTGTTCAAATGTCCTGTACAAAGTGCCTTTCACTGTGCTCTGATGCAGAAATTATTGGATGTTGTCCTTCAGCCATTACCATGCTGGAGGTTAGACTAGATGATCACAGCGATCTCTTCAGACATTAAAATAGATAGATCTATGAAAATGGAAAAGCTGATTGTGTATTTCTTAATGTTCCTCCTCAACCTGCTCCTCAAATCCCTCAGAACTTTCTGTTCCACTCAACTCCCCAATATCCAGACCAAATGAGTCAAAACCAGGGACATCTTCTACAAGTGTTTATATAATTATCTTGCACACTTGAGGATCACAACAAGTAGCCAACAGCTTAGATGGTTGTCAGTAAACTAATGTCTTTGTAAGACTGGAGTTCCTGTAATGTTAAACACTCAGGGGGGAATGAGAAGAGGAGGGTGGGAAAAAAAGTGCTCTGTATGGGCCTGGTTAAACAATGAGCAAAAAGATTTGTTCAGAATATGGAGTGCCTTTGGAAAAGGTCGTTTTCCATCAGCTCTGATGCTCCTTGGCTCAGCAATTGACAGCACTCCATGGAGCTCATTGAAAAGTGGAAAGCTGAAATCCCATGGATGAATGAAAACATTTGCAGATCTACAGCTTGCTGATATCTCTTTGTTCCATAGCAGCAGTGATAAGATGTAGGAAAAAGGGAGATTTTATCAACAGAGAGACCAGCCTCATTTATTAAGGAACCAGAGATACCATCTCAGCAGAGGATGCTGCAAGGGAGGCTGAGGGAACAGAGATGGAAGGGAAGGAATAAAACGTACCTGTCAGACAGCAACCAGGAACAGGGTGTGTAGGAATGATCACATGCCCAGAAATGAGCTGGGAGAGGATTCAATCCTCCACCTTTCTGAGCTCTCTCAAACCTGAGACCTCCTCTTTCCTCACAGCTAGATGGTACCAGTCTGTTCTTCCAGGAAAGACCCTCTGGCAAACCCTCAGAGCACCTCCCAGGTAGTTCTCTGAACAACACAGGATGAATTCTTACACCCTCAAACCCACAGTCTTGCCCCACATAAAAGACTCTTAATGAATTGAGCACTAAGCTGAGAAAACAGCAGCCAAGTTCAGAGTCCCCATGGCCTGCAGCCCTTCTACTCTCTTTACACCTTTATGGGAATATGAACACACAAACAAGTTCTTGCAGGCTCACGAGGGGTGAAGACACAATGACAGCTACTGACCATGAGCATATTCTCACCCTCCAGCACATCTGAAGAACAGCTGACACTGAGAAGCAGCTCAGCTTGTATTTACCACAGGTTTGAGTCGTGCACAGTGGCAGGTGCTGCAGAGTGTGACACGCAGGAATTTACACCTCAGCTCACTCTGCAGTAATTCCTGAGACATCCCCAATCCTCAGCACAACACAACACTAACCTTCTGTGCAAAATGCTCAGCTCATGCCTCAGGGCTGTTATTTTTTGCAATGATTTCACGATCCACAACATAATCAGAAGCAATAGAAGCCTCCAGTGCAGAGCTCCCTTTGAGCCTCAAACCCTTTGGATCCTGCCTGTCAAACCCACGAGTGCTGGAGCTCTCTTTGCTGTACAGGAGCTGTACCACCACAAGTACAAGTTTCTAAATAATCCATTGTGAGCTCTGACTTGCAGTTAAGCAAAGCCTCACCACTTGTTGAATTCACAAGGAAAATCACCTGTTTATTTCCAAGACTGAGACAAATAGGGTCTATCTCAAGCACACAGACAGACTTGCCTGAAGTGTTTGTGTGTGTGTGAGAGTGAGTGTGCACACAAATTAGGTGTTATTGCTTGCATACATAATTGAGGGTGTTTATAGTTTAGCAGGCAGCAAGATCCAAGGCAGCTTTGTCATCAGCAGGACAGTCAGGTCCCCACCTGTCTGGTTGAAAATTGAAGAATGTCTGTATCAAGGGCATGTTTGCTTGGGCATCAATTATCCCACCTCCCTCTGAAGCCTACATAGCTCTAAATTGGCTCTTCCTGCCGAACAGGAATGGGCAGGAAAAGGAGGGAATCAAGTGGGAGCTGAGGGGCTCAGCATGGTGTGGGTGAGGAATGTGGCACAGTGTGGTTTGGCTGTCCAGGCTCCCTTTACTGCAGGAGAGGGAGTGAGGAATCTCCAAACAGCGATTCCAGCCCTCAGTAAACAAGGCAGGGAGTTACAAAAGGTAACAAAGAAGATAATAGGGAAGAGTCTTAAATTTTTCTTTTGTTTTCAAGGTTTGGAAAACTTATTCAAGCCTGCAATGGGAAAGTCAATTCAAGGTGCTCGAGTCTGTTTGTGGCTCTGGCTCTGAGTAACGAGAACCTCGAGAATAAGATCCTAAAAAAGGGAATAAAACATCAAAAGCTGACCTTTTAAGCAAGGCCCATTCCATTGTAGGTTTAATTCCCTGATATTTATTTTCCTGCCTATTTCCCACAGACACACAGTGAATGAGGAGCAGGCTCACATGAGGAGTCTGTTTTGACAATGTCGACCGTGTTACAGTTCCACAGACTGACTCAGGGATATTGATTTCAGTCTATTTATACATCTGCCTCAAGTGTTTTCAACAAGGTAATTTGCCACGAGACATAAACTGAAGCAAATTAGGTTTCATGTAGAAAGTCCCCTCGCTGTCTATAGATCTAACAAGAAAACCCATGTCATAAAAAAAGCCAAAATGATGGATTTGAGTAAACATATCTCTATTTTTAAAACTTCACTGGGTTATTATACATACATATGGGCATCATCTGGTGGTCCTTATGCCTAGAAGGCTTTGGTTACTGAATAAAGCTGTGTCAGGTTGCTTCAGATGCCAGTTCTGTTACCAGAACTGTTAACAGATCCATGCTCAGTAGTTGGCTGGACTGAGGCTTATGGTTCTAAACCTGAGGTCATTTATATCAAAGTTTTGCAGTCCATAGGAACTGTCTTTGTTTGTACTTAAAACTACAGAGAAAAAGGCAGTAGGTGTAGTTAACTGAATTTTTTCCCCAATGCTTTTATTTGACCAGTCCCTGCACTGGAATATTACATGATGTACATACCTGAGAGTGTTGGTGACATTGCAAGGACATCTCTTGTTGCATTTGAGGCCATAAAACCCTTCTGGACACATTCTTTCTTGGCAGTAAATCCCTTTAAATCCAGGGTCACAGATACAGGCCCCATTGACGTGGTAGCACTTGGCCCCGTTCTGGCAGTCACAGGTTTGTGTGCACTGGAAGCCGTAGGTCCCGATGGGACACTCCTCCTGACACCTGCAATGCAACAGGGGGGACAGGAGCCACTCCAAGCCACAGCCTTTCACACAGGACTGGGTTTGTTAATGAATTAAATATGAAATCACTGCTCATTTCTTTAGGTAACATACTGAGAACTGAGGGTGTTGTTGGAGTGATGGGATGTCCTGGGCATGCAAATTGCTGGTGACTGAAACTGCACTAATCTCTGCCCAATTATATCCTGCAAAATTTGCATTAGGTAATATTACCTTCCTTTACAAAGTGCATTCTTCTCTCCTGGACCCTGACGATTCCATTCATCAAACATAAGAAATTTATGTGAAATGTGCTATTAAAAAACCCTCACCTGTTTGCTTTCTCCTTATCATAGAAAGACTGTGCACCTTCCTTGAAAGCATATGATCCTTTTAGTGAGGATGAGAGTTGAAAGGGAATGTGATCTATTAAGGAATATTGAGGACAGTGCTCTCCAGCAATGTACAGTTTTACTTTCCCTCTTTGTTGACATTGCAGCAGCTTTATACCAACAAGGAGAAAATAAACTCCTTTGTCTTTTGTATGTGATCTGAGTATCTAAAGCTTAAATTTATTTTTCTTCTCCTTCTCCAGGGTTGCTCAGCAGAATAAAGTCTCAATAAAAAAAATCACTTTCACGCTCCTTAGTGAAGAACCTTCTTCAGAATTGACAACATTTTAAATATTTGATACACACAAAAATGGAACCTGCAAACACTCTACACAGATTGTTTTAAATTACACCTTCCATGCCCTGTTTTAAATATTTCCCTACTGGATACATTCTGATATCTGACAAAGTCTGTTCCCTTGTCCTACACAGCCAATTTAAGACTTCATACTATTTCCTACTTCGAAAAGCTCAGCTAAGGTCCTAAAGAAAGCAACTGATTCTGTGCCTGACATAATTCAGTGGTTTCCAAATTCTGCAATGAGTCAGTCCCACAGTTTACATGATCCACCGTGAAATACAGACAGGCCTTTTCAGTTAATAAAAACAGCAAAAGAAGCCCAGAAAAGCCCAATTCCCTTATCACATGGATGCCAGACATTGGAAATTGCCTATCAGCATTAATTTAAGCTTGTGCATTGATTAAAGTGTATACTGTAAACTCAGTGGATGGAGGCAATTGTTAAATGTCTTTCTGCAGGTCATTTCACAGCTGGCAGGTGAGAGTTAATATAATGATCAGTAATAAAAGATTAATGTGTGATGCAAGCCAGGCAAAACTGCAATGAACACAGGCAGTATATAAGAAGGGCATTACTTTTGCAGCTTCAGATTATCACGTTTTACTAAAAATAAATGAACACAGCAAAAGGCCCAGGCAGTGATTTAATTCCAGCAGGCACCAGCACAGCTGCTGGTTACAATTCCAAGGTGAGGAGTTCATGTGAGACCCAACAGAGGAGTTTGTGACAAACAGGGACAGAGCCTGGAGAATCACCAGCAGCAGGGGCTGCAAAGGAAAGCAGCAGCAAAGACTGGGGGGCAGTGGGGCTGGAACACTGCAGGCAAATGAAATGCAATGAAGGTATTTAGCTCCTCATGCTCTGTTTCTGTACAGACCCTGCTCGTTAGGAGAGCTCTGTACTCAATGGCATGAACACTTAGTCAATAGTGCTCTAGATCACTCTATATTTATAGAAGATGAAGCATTACCTAGCAGGGAGAAAAGCATCTGGAAATGAAATATTGACGACCTAATCCATTTACATAATTAGCCTTTTTCTACTAACAATTTAACCAACTTATTTATTTGGAGATCAAGCAGCTCCTGCTAATGAATTTTATACAAAGAATACTAATAATGACTCCTGTGGAACATGAGAATAATCACAGCAGGAATTAGCTTTCTACTTAAACATCTTTCCTTTTCAACAAAAATCCTTTCTGTGTCCATAGCACCATTAACAACCAGATACATTGTTCAATTAAATTACAAAATGAGCTGCTAAGCCCTAGTTATGTTTCTTGTTTAATTTACATTGCTTTCTGCCTATCTGGGGAGATTCGTATTATAATACCCACTGAACTTTAATATGTACTATAATTATTTGGGTTGGGATAGGATAATATGGCTGTCACCTGTAGAATTAATGGAAGCAATTTCACAAAATATTAAACAGAAGACAGCCTGCGTAACAGATGAACTTAGCACATGCACCTCCATTTTTTTCCATAGTTTCTCTTTTTTAAGGAATAATGCTGTAAAGTTTCTTAGGCTTTGTTCTTTCTTTGTTTTGAAACAGTGATCACGTTTATGCAGCACAGACCAATATGAAAAGCCATCCAAAATACACTAACCTGGAGATAAGAGATAGAGCTACAAACACAGCAACAAGACAGTAAATCTGCTCATACAGTTCTAACCAATGTGACATTTATTCTGTTAAGATCCAATCTTCAGATTTAATGGCAATATGGAAAACAAAGCTAAACCAGCATGTTCACTTTTCCTGTCAGACACTGAATTCTGAGACACCCCATCCTCAGCTTCTAACTGTGCCAATGCTATTATTCCTTTCCAGTTTGTAAAACATACATTTCCTTGACAGATCCAGTCATTCCTGTGAGCACAAAGCATCCTGCAGTTATTAACAGTGGCTGCCAATTTCCTAGAGATTTAGTGCAGTGCCACTCTTGGAAAACAGGTAGGGAACAAAAGTGTGGCAATTACACTCACACAGGCCTTTATGACCATTTCATCTCCACAGATATTTATCTAACTCTGTTATTATCTTCTGCACACAACGATGAACTGTAGCATTATATAGTATTTATTGATAATTTAAAGATGAGAGCAGGCAAAGTGTATTTTTATTTTTATTGCTGTCATTCATGGTATCTGTTACTAAGAAGATTTTTTCAGTCCTTTGTAAAATGTTAAAGAAACCCTTGTTTTGTTGTGCAGCAGATTCTTCTGCTCTCCTTCCAGCTGTGCTGTAACATTGCAAACAGCTGCACGAGATCCCGTGAGTAAAACAGACTTTTAAACTACACTGGAGCTGACTGATCTGTCCCACTGCCCATGTGGGGTGAACACTTCCCCAAGGAAAGCAATTTAGACTCCTGAAACACCTTGTCCCTGCTCCTGCCCTCCCTGGAATCGATGCCATTTGCTCAGCAGAGCCCACAGCCAAGGGAGGGCAGGTGTGTCTGCCCAGAACAAACCAGTACAGCCAGGACAACAAACCAGTCCTGCCCCAGCCCAAGCAAGGGGCACAGCTCCAGTTGGATGTAACAGGCCTAAGGTTTCCTTTCCTTTACTGAAAAGGGATTAAAGGTTGATAGACTTGTTTTAACCTTCCAAGAACCTGTTTGAAAGGTGAGAATTTCAAGGCTAATACAGTTCTACCCTGCTGCAGGCAGAGCTTTCCTTCCTGCCTGTTGTAATCCTGCTCTCATTCATCCTTCTGCAGGCCTGCATTTCTGCTCTCCTGCCTCTCTTTTTGATGTGTTTTACTTCCCTGCTCCAGGATGGGGAAGGTGAGCTGTTCCTAAGGGTTTTGTTTGGGTACAGGTCCACAATGTGACCTTCCCTCCCTTCTTTCCCAACTCCTCCAGTTGATTCTGTTTTATTTTTGTCCCTCTCTGCTTCTATCTTCCCAAGTCACATCTTTCTTTGGAGTTCAAATCTCTCTTACTTTTCTCCAGGCACAGATCTGATGAGTCCACATTCATCAGAGGATGTCCTTTGCTCAAGGACAACCCTTGTGAGCTCCTGCCAGGTCTGCCCTGAGGTGCCTCCTCTGCTCACTCTCTCCCTGAGCACCTCCCTCCTCCAGCCCCTCTCTAAGGGCAATCAACAATAAAACCACCTTCCCATCTCCTTCCCTCATCCCCAGTGGGAATGAAGGCTGCAGGCTGGGAGACCCAAACAGCTGCACAGTTGATTCACCTACAGCCAGGAATCCAAATGAGCAGACCTAGAGAGAGAGGCTCTGCCAGCCTTCCCAAGCATGGCCAGCATTGGGAACAGCTTGGCATTGAAGTGTGGTCAACACATTAAGGGTCCAGGATGCACAGTTGCTTCCTTTAGTGGAAATGGCTCCACCAGGAGTCAAACAGTAGTTCTATGGTACCCCATGGCTGTCTCCACGCGGCAGATGGGGGACACACACTGATGTCTTCTCCACTAAATTATTTTGAAATAGATTTTCCACCATATTCAACCCTATGCAAATCCTGACCTAAACTCCAGAGCTCCTTCCAATTATCACTGTGAATAAAATGGAAAGAAAGAAGTTACACATGTACTGGGAAGGAACAGCCTTCTGACCCTCCCAGGAATGAGGGTTGGATGTTTGTGTGCTACAAGGACCTGCTGGTTATACAGTGAGGCAAGAAATGGGAAATCTCAATGAGCTTTGCTGCATAAAAGGATAATTGTAGCATGGCAGTAAATTGAGATCAGCTTGTTCCTGCTAATAAAAATAGGGAATATGCAGGAGAAAGTGCTCACAGTGGTGAGTTATGCCCACTGTGGTGCCTCAGCCCTGCCCTCAGTGAAAACTGCATCTGAGAGCTGGTTTAACAGCACTTCCCAAGCTCTGTTAGCCAGGATTAGCTGGAGGGCTCAGCCAGCACGTGCTACAATCCCTCATTGACTTTGCTGTGTAGTCATTTTGCTGAATCCATGACACCTTGGTAAAACAATATTATCATCTTCTCTGATCGATTCATGGGTGAAGGCTCTCGTTTATAAATTGTGAGGATTTATCACCTTTTGCTGGTGGCTGAGATGGATCAGTGCTACAGCAGCACAGGGCTGAAGGAGACATTAAACTGCTGTGTTGCTTACTCTTGAGAATATTCATTTGTATAAAGATAGTTCATTTACATATCTTGTAAACATGTAATGCTCTCTATTAAATTTATCACTGTAAATATCTAAATTAAATTTAATCCATTAAATTTTAAAAGTTATATTAAAAACCCCTGTAAATGGAGAGCATTGCCAATAAAAAGTAATAACATTGCCACATTTATATTGCTGGAAGTGCTTCAGAAGGATGAACCTAATTGGAGCAATAGAAACATAACACCATTTTTCAAGAGGGAGATTGTCCTGGAAGGGATATAAATATTGACAATGCCTGGTTAAAATGGAAGGCTTTGGGGGTTGCTTTTTACCTGTCTCCTATATAGCCAGCTGCACAGATGCATTTTCCTGTCACGGGGTCACAGTGTCCTCCGTTGTGGCACGGACAGTCCTGGCTGCAGTTAATTCCAAACGTTCCAGGAGGACATGGCTGTGCACACACCAGCCCCTGGTAATGTTGCAGAAAGAGCAATATTTCAGTCAACATTCAAAATGCAATAAATTTCTATATGCAGCTGAGATTTTTATTGTCCTTCTTGCTAAAACTACATGTAACAGCAATATTTTATCTGTATAAGAAGTGCTAAAGACAGACTGAAAACTCTACAACCACAGTAAATGCCTGTCTGCCTTAACTCCAGAAGGTTTTTGTACACTCACTGACAATTCTTTTCCCTGGGTCTCCCTGTGAACTGTAGCTGAGGCAGGAGGATATTCACTGCCCCTTGAGCAGTCACACGAAGATGAGCGAGAGGTTAAAGGCAACCAGAGAAACTACAAAGCTGCACACGTGCTCGTGGGGTTTTTGTGAAATGGAGAATCTGAAATGTTGTTGGACAACAACCTGGGGAAAGAACACTTGGGAAGAAAGGGATTGTTGGAAAGGCTACACTGAGAGGTGAAGCTATGGTCATTTTGATGGTCTGTGGTGACCTCAACTGTTCAGACAGTCCCACTTCATCCAACCACAACGACCAAACACAAGTGCTGGAGTCCTCTACTGCTTTTCACATCTCACCTTCTCCATTCCCTCTGCTCCCATCCAGGCCCCACAGGATGGTACCTGTGCTCTGTGTGAGCCTCAGAGGGGGCAGGATGGGAACAAGGACTGGAATAGATGCAGAAAGCCCTCAGTGATGGTGTGGGAGCATCACACCAGCAGTGCAGCAGCCTTTTGGTCAGAACAAGAGATTTTGCAGTGGAATATCTGCCTCATGCCTGAACACTGAGGGAATGCATCATCCACTATCCTCCCAGCTCCTTATCTCCAACCTTGGAACTGTACCTCAGTCCCTGACCTGCCTCAGCTCCGTATCTCGGTGGTGATCTTTCCCCATTTTATGCTCCCAGCCCTCTGCCTTCCTGCCTCGTTATTCCAGTTCATCCCAAATCCTTGGTTCAGATTCCCTTTTAGTCCTCTCCTTCATTTGTTCTCAAATCCCCATCTCTGAGTTGTTTTCTCTTTCCACTCCCTGTTTAACCACCCCTGAGAGTGAAGCAAAGTCTGTCACTCTTGGTTGGGCACCCTGGCACTGCTCAGAAGGAAAAGCAATTCAGGGAATGTTCACTGTTGTGTGGGGCTGTGTCTCTGGAGAATTTACCTGCCAAACTCAGGTGGTTTCCCCCAGGTATCCAAACATCCCCTGCCAAGTGCCAAGGCCTTACAAGGATTTCCCCAGACTTTCTTAGAAGTTGTATGAATGTTTTTTTTGTTGGGAGCAAACAAAAAGCCCAAGGCTGGGATCCAGCTGAGGAACTGCAGCCAAAACAAGGCTGGCAGTGCTGGGATGTGAAGTTGTGGTCCTATAATGGAAAATGTTTGGCATCTGCAGCAAGTGGTGCTGCTGCCAGTGCCACCACAGTGCCCAGGGTGAGACAGAAACAGTGTTTGTCTGGCCCTGGGATTATTTGGGTTTAATTTCTCAGAAGCCTTGTTTCCCCAAGCAAGCCCTGGGGGCTCTGAGTTTTGAACAAAGCCCACATTAGACACAATTTATACAAAATATAAACCAGGAATATAATGGCTGCTTTCACTGCTTGGGGATGGGGAAGTTTAGCTGTATCAATAACCCCGAAGTGGAGAGGCTGCTCTTCAATGTCATCATAAAACAGACACTTTAAGCCTTTCTCAACCAGGGAAAGGTGGCTCCTTGGCTGTAAAACAGGCAGGTTGGCCTGAGTTCAAGAACTTTCAGATTACAGCGTTAAAAACTGGTGTCTCTGGACTTGAGTAATACACAACACTATATATCTGAAAACCTAAGTGTCCATTTATCTTGATAATAAATACTTTTTTCCTTCATGTCTCAAAAGGAACAGGATTTCTATCAGCAAATGATGAGAAAGCAATACTCTGGGATGCATCCCCCCGGAGCCAAGAGGATCTTCAGGTGTAGTTTTGCATTAATATGTACTGAGGGAATTCAAAACATCCCTCTCTGGAGGATCAAATGTCAGACCAACATTTCCTGCTGCTTATACATCTAATCAGCAAAGTTCACCCCATCAGCACCTTTTTTAAGGCCCTGATCTCATCAGCTTTTGCTTTTGACATAGTTTGCTGTATTTGCAGGATAGAAAAGATTTTTTTTTTGCTCCATTTTCTCATTTATCCTCATGTTTAAAATCCACGACAGAAAGAAAAGTAGACAAGAATACAAATTATAGCTGTTTCATAAAGCTCAGAATCAATGAGAAAGAAGTGATTAGCAGAATGGGTTGTATTAACACAGCACCACGATGCCTTGAGAAGGGTCTGGGACCAAGCAGGGTGTGTTGCAGTGACAAATGTTCTGTCATGTCAGGAAAGATTGCTGCTTCCTTTGAGCACAGAGACCTAGTCCTTCAAAAGTGCTTCTGAGCACCATTGTAAATGTTAAATTAACTCCACTCCCAACTTCCTGAGAGTGCTTGGAGAATTTAATACTGCAAATGAGAAAGATGTATAGAATTAAACCTGTAAATTGTTAATGAGACCCTAAAGCAGCCTCCCACTAACTCCCACAGCCACAAAGGCACACAAGTGGAAACAGCCCAATGTTGCTGGATGCTGGAAGCCACATTTTGTTGACTGGTTGAACAATACAGGCTGTCAGCCACCATCCTCTCGGTGAAGAACCCAGGGGACAGTAAAATCCCACAGGACACCATTCATACAACTTGTGCTTCTGGGACATTCTCCACTGGGTGGGAGGAAAGAAATCACAAGCCATGAAAAAAAACAGGCTTTGAAGATGGTAGATCCAAAGAAGAACCTCAGAACCACAGAACTTCCTCCTATTCACTCACTGCCTCCCCTTGAATATCCCACCAAGCCCTCAAGGGAGCTGAGCTCCTGTTAATAATCCTACCTAGGGAAGGATAAAAGTTGCAGCTCATCCAGCAGCAATAAAGTCCAAGTGGATTTGCACTCATATAAATCTAGGGAGAATTCTCTCCTTTCAAAATGATGGTATATTCAATACATACATGCAGTCTCAAGCCTCAAAATCAGCAAGTAAAATTCCTGGTGTCAAAGAAATCCATGGTGTGAAATAAAATGAATGCAGTCTAGCAATCCCATCTCGTCTGCTCGTTTACAGCCCACTCATGTCTCACTTCCCAAACCATTCCAACCTCCAAGAGTTAAAAATACAGCATGAAAAAATATTTTTTATCCCTCTCTGTGTACTGAATTACCAGCTATTCATTAAAACCCTGGAGAGACCCTTTATACTTAAAATCTCAACATTTACAAGCTGAGTGCTTTTACTTATAATTTCAGTTTCTTTCTGCAGAATACTTGATCTCTCTCTTCAATTTTCAGTTATGCTCATTTCAAACATCAATTGTTAAATCCAGGGTTCCTCTGGGGACAGAGCAGCCAACAACACAGCTTTCAGAAAAGTCTCTTTGGGCTCCTAAAAATGTAAAGAAGAAACTCCAGGCTATAAGGAATTGGGCAGAAATGGACTGGAATACAATCAGAGCTGCTGTGCAGCCTCAGTGCTCTGGTTCTTCTTTAGGGTCTCTGCTGCATCCTAAAAGACATCTAAAAAATCCCGTTCTGTTCTGATATTCTCATCTGTTTAGTGATGTTTTAACTTTGAAAAAGAAGAAAAAAGTCCTGATAAAACACAGGAAGGAAGAGCACAGCAAAACAACTCAGATCCTGAGAAATCTTGGTACGAAAAAGTTAAGGGGGGATGGAAAAAGTAACATTTTTATGTTAATCACTTTATTGATCACTTCTTGGGGTAGTGCCAGGATAGACTGCAAGGCCCTCAAAAATACGTGAATTGCTTCCTTTATGTTTTAGCTCCAGCACTCAAGGAAAGAACCCTTTCTTTGTCTCCACTGAAGGCCAAGTGAGGGTAAAGTGTCATATTTATACTTCTGAAAAGTTTTGCCTTTGTTATTTGAAATGGAGTAACTTCATCACCACCTTTGCCATGACTGGCCAAGTGAGAGAGACTCTAACCCTCCATCTAGAGAGGTTTTTCTGTACACAGCTTCCACCAAAAATTATGTTCTCCTCCCATTGCCTGGTAAGTCAGCAGCAGCTCATGGTTGGTACTTTTAAAATAAAAGCAGCTGTGATCAAATGCAGGCAGCATTTCCTTTGTGTGAAGGCACTTAAACATCTCTACCTACTCTTACATGTTCCACCAGGTAGAAGGTCCACAGTGGAAGCCACAGTTCTTTGATTATCTCCAGGGTCTTCCATGTAAAAATAAAAATTCAGAGCACTTGTATGCATTAAAATCCAGCAAGTTTGCCAAGAGTCTAATTGTCAGATACAGGAACAATGCCAGGAAACTTAATACAGCTAAATGGTATGAAGGCCTGTGAGACTTGGCAAACCCCAAGGGAGTTAATTATTGCATTATTGATAAAGTCAAGGAATTTTAAAATGTTTGGCCTGGCTTTCCTGACACAGAGGATTAAAGGTCAGGGCAACTGTCTCTCCCCAGTGCAACCCCTGTGTAAGCAAATCTATGGCAATCAATGGGAATGATGGCTGAGTAAGGGCAGGACACTGGAGTGGCCTCTGTGTCCTGGGTACAATCCTGCTTTGCTCCCTGAGTCACTGATTTCCCCCTGCCTTCTCCCTTTCCTCTCTCCTGAAGGGGAACAGGACAGGCTGTGCCTTTGACAATGTCAAGCTGAGCTTTGAGTTTCTGTCCCATGTGAGGGCAGTGTTTAAGCTGCAAGGAATATTCCAAGGAACTGTAACTCAGAGACAACTCCTTTGTCTCTTGGTTTACTGTTGTTTTTTTCAACTTGATGATGGCAGCTATTAGTCAAAGAACCCCAGAATCATTTAGGGTGGAAAAACATTCTAAGATGATTGAGTCCAACTGTTCTTCCAGCACTGCCAAGCCCACCAGTGAACTATGAGACACCCACATGTGTTTTGACCACTTCCAGGATGGTTCCAGCCCCCAGACTGGTGGCCTGTGCACACGGAGGTGGTGCCAGTTTTGTGACAAATAAGAGCAGATACACATGCCAGGCAGGCAGCTGAGACAGTGAGCAGTCAGCAGCCTGTTCCAAGCCCTGAAGGAGGATGCCAGTGAAGCTGAGCAGTACCCACCATCCATCCTGCAGGACAGGAGCACTCCCCGGTGATGTGATGACAGACTCCCCCGTTCTGGCAGGGGCAGCGCAGCTCACACTGGGCCCCGTGGCTGCCGGGGGGACACAGCTCCTCACAGCTGGGGGCAGAGAGAGGAACAAAAACACAAAGACAGCATTTAAAAAAAAACGTACAGGAAACGGTAGCTGAGGAAAACCCACGACACAGGTTATCCTGGGAGCCCTTATGCAAATGAGGAAAGCTCAGTAAGCCTCAGCTGGCACTGCCAATTAGCCAAGATGCCTTTAATTTCTGCTGTGGGCCCTGGATCCAGCCCTGTGAGGCTGGTGCATGTGTGCAACCTCCACCCATCTCAACGGGACAACTCATAATCATTAAAATAGCACAGGAAAATATGAGTTGCAGGATGAAGCCTTCAGTGTGAATTATGTGACATGGCAATAAAAGAAACTGCAAACAGAATAAAAGGATGGGATTAAAATGCTTGAAATTACTCCAGTCACTACTGAATGTTAACATTTGCAGTGTATAATGGACTGGCAAGGACTCAGTATCATTTAAAGGCCATTTAAGCTCATTGAGTCTCTCCCAGTACTCGTGGGGGGGCAATGGAAGGCAAATCCCTGCAAAAAACTGTATCCTAC
This sequence comes from Serilophus lunatus, assembly GCA_013399895.1. Classification (NCBI taxonomy): domain Eukaryota; kingdom Metazoa; phylum Chordata; class Aves; order Passeriformes; family Eurylaimidae; genus Serilophus; species Serilophus lunatus. The sequence goes on along the minus strand of VXBA01004859.1, from coordinate 430,247 downwards.
ATTGGTGCTTTCAGCATTGAGGTTCTGAAACTACAGAATGTTCTTGCCCCAACACACTATCCTCTGATGAGGATGTTCCTACAACATATCAGGGCTGGGCCTGCTGAGAGCTGACACATCAATGTGAAGAGGAGCACTCCTAATAGTGTACAGAGCCCTTAGCAGTGAGAGCTTCCAGGACTGAGGTCACAAGTCTATGAGAAAATCAGGTATTAAATAAAATATTCAAAAGACATATCACTTATTTATGAGGGTTAACATTGTCTTTAGTTTTCATCTTCCCCTTTATGCAGGTCAACAAATAATAATAGACTGCAAAAGTATTAAGTCACCTGTAATAGATCTCCAGCCAAATTCAGTGACTAAATTCTCTTTTCCCCTTAAATAATTCTGAAAAACATAATTACTTCTGAAACTACCGAAAGATCTCTAATGAGAACTGATGTTACACTGTGGGCAATTTTAAACAAGGAACTATTGCTTGCTGTCCTGAAATTAATATGCAGATTTTGTGAGTCCTACTGGTAAACTTTCCTTGTGGTGGATGGGGATTTAGCTACATGATTCTCGTTAAAGTTAATAGGAGTCACACCGTTAAATCCCTGCTCACTATGCTTAAAACCTACCCCCTAGATAGTAAGCTGATATAGTTAACAGCAATGCTTTCTCAGTTAGATTGAAAGTCAAATAAATTGGGGATGATAAGTCCCATTTGATACTGGACTGGACTGTTAATGAGGAGAGTCCAATTGCTTATAAAAACTCAGCTGTAATTTGGATTGTATTCACATCCTGAAATTAGGAACAGGTAGAGTTGTTGCACAAGCAGGAAAATATAAAGGATTTTAAAGCTTACTTTGGCACTGTATCTTATTAGATTATACTGGAATCATGGAATCCCAGAATGGTTTGGGTGGGAAGGAACCTTAAGGCTCATCTCATTCCCAATCACCTGCCATGAGTAGGGACAGCTTCCACTATCCCATGCTGTTCCAAGAGCTGTCCAACTTGAACGCTCCCAGGGATGGAGGAGCCACCAGACACCCTGTGCCAGGGCCTCCCCACCCTCCCAGGGAAGAACCCCTTCCCAACACCCCATCTATCCCCGCCCTCTGGCAGGGGGAAGCCATTCCCTCGTGTCCCATCTCTCCTGGAGCCCCGTTGGGCACTGCCCACAGGTCCGACCAGCAGCGAGAAGAACCATTTCCTTAAGTGAGCCTCTCTCTGCCAGCCGGCGGAGGCGAGAGCAGCCCGGGCACTCACAAGACTCCGGTGTATCCGGGCGCGCAGTGGCACTCTCCGGTCTGGGGGTCGCAGGTGGCTCCGTGGTGGCACTGGCACGGCAGCTGGCAGCCCTTGCCGTAGGTGCCGGGCTCGCAGAGCTCCTCGCAGCGCCAGCCGCGGAAGCCGTCGGCGCACACACAGGCGCCCGTGATGGGGTTGCAGAGCGCTTCGTTCTGGCACTGGCACCGGTTGCTGCAGTGGGGCCCCCAGTGCTCGCTGTCACAGCCTGCAAACACACATGGCTTTACCCCGGGGCAGCGCCTCCTCCCACCCCCACCAAGGCCGCAGCTTTCGGAAGAGTCCCCGGAATTCCCGAATCCACCCTTTTCCCACCGTTTTGGCATGCATGGAGATGGCAGCACGACTGTTGGACCTAAATTTGAGGACTTGTTTAACTCCCTTATTGGATCAAGACCGAAATCTTTTAATATCCTGTTCCTTAGTGCTCTTAGATAGCTGGAAGGAAGGAATTTATAGTGGAATTAGAGGCAGAGGATCCCATCCTGCCTGCAGTGTAGTTCATGGCAGGCGGTACTGCCAAGCAAATCCTGTCAATTTAAAAATGTCATCACATATTGTTTCTTTGTACTGTTCCCATAAGCTAATAAGTAAGATAATCTGAAGAAGGCTTTCTTCTTGGTGTTGGGGGGGGTCTTTTGTTTGTTTTCTTATTTTGTTGTATTTTCTGGATTAAATAGATGGAAGGAAAGAAAATAACCCTGGAGACAGGATGTCACAAGGCCGCCCAGGCTTAGGGATGGAGGTATGGAGTGTGTATGCCAGGTAATTCCTGTCTCAGTGACAGTAGGCACCAGAAACACAGAGAGACCCCAAACCTTCTGGCCACTGACCCAGAGAGGAGGTTCCCCAGAGACTGCATTAAGGCACAGTGAGCACCTTTCATGTGACAGCAGTGCCTGATCCCTTCTCCTGTTTTGTGGACCATGTGCGGGACTGAGAGAGGGACATCAGCATTACAGGAACCCTTTATCCTGATTTGTTATGGGAACAGCAACCAGCACATGCTGGTTGAGCTCCAGGTTTCCTCAGCAAACCACCAGCAGGAAAACAAGGATTGCTTCAGCCCTACCCTCCACTCAGCAGTTTTTCATCAAAGCTGTGGCAAGGGGGAAGAAAACCACCTTTCCATTCAGAACAGAGCTGCTGGTAAAGGCACAGGTACCGGTCTTTTACCAGGTACAGCTGGCTGTGCTCAGAGAGCTGGTTTCAGGCAAACCAACAACCCTCCTGCTTTTGTAAAACCCACTGCCAGGCAGGAGACAAGAGTGTAATCCCAGCAACAGAGCTCTCTTCACAACCACTTTTATTTGCAAACATGGGAACTAATCCCCAGGTGACACACACGCTGCTTCTCAGGCCTGGATCTGTTTCCAGGATTAGTGAAGTATATATAAAGCTCACTTAAGCCTGATGCTTTTGTCCTAGAATTTCATAGCCCTCTCCTTCTACAGAACATGGCTATAAACCCACACTGGAAAACAGCATCTATCAGCTCATTTTGGCAGCATTTTTATCCTTCATTTTGAGAAGATACTTGGTCAGTCTGAGGATATCCAGCAGAAAAACAGCTTTTACTCAATTTGCACTGCTCATTATCAGTTTACAAGTGTTAAATAAACCCACAGAAGACAATTCTAGGGCCTCCAAAAGGATCCACAGGGTCCTGGAGGATGCAGTTGCAGAGAAGTGGTTTCATGTCCTGCAGAAAGAAGAGCATGAGACCTATTTCTGTGCACATTAGACAGTTTATTGCTCTGCCTCACTTCTCCCACAGCTGCAAACAGGGATGATAGTTCCTCTCCAACACCACTGGGAGCCAAGCAAACAAAATCTTACTCTTTATAAGACTTAAATTATTACTGAGAATCTGTGGAAAGAAATGATCCATCTTTATTTCACACAGACACTTGCTAAGACTCTGTGAACCTTCTGGGGCAGGGAAGGAAAGACTGCTGGAGCTGCTGGAGTTTCCCTGCAATTTCCATTCCAGAAACACTGATTTGTTTTCTGCAGAATTTGAACATGAAGGGATGCAGCTCTGCACCTCCACAAAGGGTACAAATCTGAGCCACACAAGCACAGCTGGTAGCCTTTGGTGTGGGGAAGTGGAATTCAGGGATCAAACTTCACCCTGCCCTGGAGACTTGATTCCTCCTGCACCACACCTCACATCAGAGCCCCAACTGCAGACTGTGGCTTGTGCTGGTCTGATACAATTCCAGCTGCAATTAATTTCCTTAATATGAATAAATAACACTCATTAGAAGAGGTCATTCTATCCTTGCTCTTTCACATCTCATGTGGGTCCTTCAATCATCAGATTTGTCAGATGGGTTTGTGTTTTTCACTTTGAAGGAAAGTGAAGGAGAAAGAAAACCTTTTATAGAAAGGGAAAACTGTTTCTCATCATCAGCTCACGCACCTTATTTCACCTGTACAGTGCCTGTCTCTTTTCTGTAAGCCCAGTTTATTTTCTGTAAGCTCCTCTTCTGTCAGCCCACCTTATCTGAACACTCATTTACTATTGATACTTGGTCACACACTTCCTTTCTCCCTGTATAACCAGATTTCACTCCACAATCCAGGCAAAGGGAAGAGCAAAGTGCTGAAGTAAAGAGCAGTAATTCCTCTAATTGGTTGAAAAATCATTAAAATACCAAATCTGGAGAAGAAACCTGCAGTGACAAGAAAACCAGCTGCCAGATTTTTCTCAGTACAAGGCATCCAGTGAGTGCACATTGTAACATTCAGTACAGTTAACCCAAAGCAGTGAACTCAAATGGTTTAGTACCTATGAAATAAAGCAGCTTGGCACCAGATAGCTGCTAAGAATGTGAATTTCATGGGGATTTATTAAGGGGAGAACATAAAAATGAGGATTAAAGTACATCTGAAAGCTCATGGAAGACACAGAACAAATAGAATTACAGAAAGATGAGGCTGGTACCGTGTCACTGGCAGTGTCTGACACAGCCTTTGCTTCTTTTCTGTCCCTAAAACTACTTGCAGGGATTGACTACAGTTCCCTAAATGATATGAAACCACAGTGTGTGTGTATAACCAAAGTGAACACAGTGGAAGTGTACAACCAAGAAGAACGTCCTGTTGTCTCTCTAGTCATGGGATCACATACACACAATGACAGGTTAGACTCCTCTAGATTTAAGTCTCTACCTCAGATAGTAAAGATTTTCTGCTTTCAGCCATCAGTTCAAGCCCTGTACGTGTCACACTGAGCAGAGGCACTTCATGCACTATCAATTCACCCACTGCTGATTAATTGCAAAGGGAATTGAGTGGAAATCATTGGCAACATGTTACTGTAAAATTTGTGATAATGAAATATCATCCTCACCTGATTTTACCCTGCCTTTACCTCACATGAAAATAAGATCTTTGTGCTCAAAGTTTATCAGTTCCTGTTGGTTTTCCTTTCCCCTTTCCTCAAAGTCCTATATTGCAGTGACAGGCCGTGGAGCTGGAAGGAAATTCTTCTCCTGTGTCATTTCTTTGGAACATGAGGTGATATTTATATAATGGTAACTCAGAGATCTTCACTGTGATATCTTCTGCAGCTTTACAAAGGTAGCAGATCCAGAGATGGTAACATAAATCCAGGTACTTATTCACACAATTAACTCCTCTGAGCTCAACAGGACCACTTGAGTGTGAAACTACTCAAGTGTGTAACTGACTGTGGGATAATAGCTCCTGCTAGAAAATTAAAAACCAGAAGAAACCAAAGACTTCAGCAACCAAGGTGTACTTTTTCTATATCCATCAGTGTGGCAGATCCTGGCTGGTGTGTGACAGTGGATCCAGTTTCTGAGATAAAGGGCAAAGCAAGCTCAGAGCCACGAGGTCCTGCTGCACTTGAAGATTGTCAGCACCCCTTCTCCCATGGGCATGGAGAGACCATTTGAAAACACCAGCCCAGCCCAGCATAGTCTAATCCTGCTCTTGTTGTGTGTTACCATAATAGAGATAAATAATAACAGCAACAAATGTGAACAGAGAGCTGATTAAAGCTTACACGAGCGCTCCACTGTAAATGCATATGCCATTAAAATGTCAAAATGATACAGAGACTTTAACTAGACCATCAATAAGGAAAGCAACCTGAGACTGGGGATGTCAGGGAGGTACAAATGCTCCCCTTAGCTGTGTGTGGGGATGTCAATACTGTGAGAGATGAGTCTGAAATAGCCACTGTTCTCTTGGGAGATGCTACTTTAAAGTGAGCTGCCATATTTCAGGTCACGTGCCCACATTCCCTGGCAAATGTGTAAACTTACTCACTTCTTCACCTTGAAAAATAGGGCTGGAGATTAATTGCCACCAATGAAAATGAATATAACTCTGAAAAGGATGATGCTGGGTGCCTAAGCATAATTACACTTGTCTGCATAGGGTATGACAAGGGAAGGATTCATCCATCTGTGGAGAGATTGCTCAGTGCAGCACCAAGAGTTTTCCTGCTCAGTGCAGCACCAGGGGATTTCCTCCTCTCCCCATCCCTGCTCCCACAGCAAAGCCTCAGTTACTTCCTGAAGTGGGGAGTAATTACTGCAGGCTCTGTGTGTAGAGTCATGGAATCATCGAATTATTAAGGTTGGGAAAGACCTCCAAGACCATCAACTCCAAACTTCAACCAAACACCCCGTGCCCAGTGAACCACATCTGCTCATTTTCTGAACCCTTCCAGGGATGGTGATTCCACCACTTCCCTGAGGAGCCTGTTCCTGGGTCTAACCACTCTCTGAGTGAAGACATTTTCCCACTCTGATCATGCATGGCATCCTGTTCCCAGTTCTGTCCTGGGAAATACACAACAAGGACACACTGGAAGCGCTGCTTCACTCCCAAAGGGCTGTTTATCCCTCAAGGAATGACAAGGGAATTGCTGTGCCCTGGGTCAGTAGAGCCACCCAGCACTTAGTGAAGCAGCACAAGCCAGGCACAATGAAGCAAATACACGAGGAGCAGATAAATAAAAGGACTCCCAAGGAAGGGATGACATTTATTGAGTAACTTATCCTGACAAGAGAGAGTCAAAAGTGCTGTTCCAGAGCTTTTCCATCACTGCACAGACACACTATTGATATGAAAACAGCATCTTCTCTCACAGCAGTACCAGAACCTGTGGTCTCAAGGTCTGTGTTTATTTTATTCTCATCAGCATAAGCTTCCCTGTGTCTCTTTTGTAGCCAGTGGCCAGTCCTGTGCCTGAGTCTGCAGAGTCAGTGGGATGTTCACAAACATCCTGCAGGAGGCACAGCTAAAAAAAATCCACTGGTTGATTTCTTTGGCCTAAGGACTCGAAACCATTTTCAGCTGATGGAAAACTTCAATTAATCCCCACTTTAAAGCAGCTTTCTGAAAATTTGCTAAAGCACAGAACATAGATCATAGTCAATAATCAATATTCTGGAACATTTCCCAATCCAGTTTGTAATGTTTAAATGAGATACTAGCCCTTAAAAATGCAAACGGGAAATAAAATTAACTTATTAAATCTAGAAAGACACGGCTTAAGAGAGATTATTTTAGAATTTACTTTGAAATTAATAGTAGATTCTTCCCTTAATGTAACTGTACCTTTGTAGAATGATACTATGAATACAAATTAAGGTGAAATAGCCTGAACTCTGGGTGGGGTTTTTTGGCCTAATTCGGTTTTGGAATCTGATGGTTGACTCGGCTAATGAAAAGCAGGCAATGAAAGAGCAAAAGGAAGAAGACTTGCCTGGATGTAATGAATAAAAAATTCAAATAACCAATTAGCTTTTTATTCCCTGCACTTTATCCAGTGGGAGAATGACAGCCCCCAGAATTGAGCTGCTGTCTGTTCACGGCACAAACGTGACTCATTTTGGCACAGCTCAACACCTCTGGAAACAGAAGCCAAGCATTAGGTTTGAGATGAGGTCCATGAAGAGGGAATTCCCTTCCAATGACACTTCCCAGCACTTTAAGTTTGGCCCTGAGCAGCACCAAGTCCCTCACACAACACCAACACACTTGTAAGGGCACGAGGCAAGTTATTGAAAAATCACTTCCTGAGCTGTTTGATTCTAAGCTAAAAAACACCTTTGTCTTGTAAAACAGACCACCCTTGGCATTTCTAACACGTGTTTACAGAGGATTGTCCTCAAAACAACACAGATTTTCAGAAGTTCTCTTCAAAAATGTTTTCACAAATGCTCCGAGACTGACACTAATTCCATGATTTCACCAACCAGCAGGGACCCCTTCCATGGGCAGAGCACTGCCCCTCCCCTGGGGCGTGTTCACGTGTCCCCAGCAAAAATCCACCCGTGCTTGAGCAAACTATAAAAAATGCAATTTGCAGACACTCAGTCCCCCCCCTCTGGATAACTCCTTACTTCCATTCCTCACAGATTTCATCTGTATTAAAAGCAACCTGAAATTAGAGGTTTCAAAGCCTGAGCAGGACTTCTTTTACAATTTTTCCTGGGAGCAGCCAAGGTTGTTCAAACTCCGTGTGGGGAGTGCCCCACAGGGAGGAGGAGAGCCCTCTACCCCAGTCCCTCACCCACACACCAGAGGTTTCCTCTGGTCCCTGCTGAAGAACCATCTTGATGACATTCTTGAAGGGATTTTTCATATTTTCCATTTGCTTTTTAAAGAAAATCAAACCCAACTGGCAGTATCACATGCAAATATGACATTTGACTTCTGAATCTGGTTTCACAAAAGTAAGAAACTGTCAGATTAGAGGTTGGAAGTCCAGCAGTAATTCAGTACTTGAGCCCACAAATTATGGTATTTTCTTTAATTATGTGAGCACAGGGTACTGTTCACATCCCCTGGCATCTGCTGACTCCTGAGCTTGTAGCTTTGCAGCCTTGAGGTTCCCAAACCTGGATTCTGTGCAGTGGAGTCTGCATGAGCCTTTTATCTCCAATGCCAGACTTTCAGTCACAATCACAATGAAGAAAGTGCCAGTCTCGATGTTGACAACTCTAAGGCTGCCCAGAGAATATATTTTGCATATGTAAATATGCATTTCTATGTCCATTCAAGGGGCAAAAACCCGGGGTTAATCCGAGGCTGGCAGGACTTGCAGTCAGCCTCATTCTCAGTCTTGATCAGATAGAAGAGGAAAGATGGGAAGGGAACATCAGCTGATTTTTCCCAAAATGGATCGATTATTACTCACAGGAGGAAATTAATCTCATTTTGTGTTTGGGGTTTTTTTCTTTCTAAAGGACAGGAGAACAGATTTTCATCCTCCAAGGAAGATTGTACTGATTCTCCCTGAAGCTCATGGTCTGAATCAGATACGAAACATGTGGCTGATTTGGGCCATGATTTAATCTGGGATGATGATCTTATTAGTCAGTGACTCTCCAACATGTGGTACCTAATTCAATCACAGCACTTCAGAGACCCTGCAGTTTATTTAGAATCCTCTGAGGAAACATTTTCTTTCCAAAGTGATCCTTGTTTAAAGAACATTCCTACAGTATTCTGTAGAACGCTCACAACACTTACCTAGTTGTAGGTTTTTATTTTGGATAAATGAAAACAAAATCCCTTCAAGTCAAAGAGAAGTTGAGTATTTGCATGTCAGCCTCATCAAATCTCATAATGAACTCAATATATTTTGGAAGCAGCAAAAAAGGGAGAAACAACTTCTTATCCTGACAGATATCAAAGTGTGGCGTTTTCAGAATTTTCATCATGAGCTATTTTGACAGAGGCTTCAAAAGAAGTGAAAATTAGAACATTAAAAAAACCTGAGAATATTTCCTATTTCTTTTTGTAGAAATTACTGCTCTGTTTAATGAGCCTTTAACTCTACTGACACTCTAGATCTTACAAGGAGTTTAAAATCACGAAACGCTTCATAAGGGAGCGACAACATTCTGTACAACACTGGCAGCTTGTCTTCTCATTACAATTTTTGTAGAGAAGATGCTGCATTCTTTAAAATGTTTATTTTATTTTAGTGTCATATTAATGGGAGGCAAAGTCTGTTCTTTAATTAGAATTTTACTGTGGTGAATTAAAAAATACATGGGCAGAGTATCAAGAGTCTAATAAAACTAAATGAAGATACTATCTTTCCTCTGTATGAAACTCAGCAGTCTTTGCTCTGGCAAAACTTCCACCAATACTTCATTATTATTGTCTAGGACAGGACTGTAATAATAAGATCTGCAAGTAACTTACTTCCAAATTCTGCCTTCCAACTGGGTAAAACATTCTCTCTCTCAACGTCTATAATGGACTTTAGTTGTTTTCATTGACTATTTAATGAAATTTCCTTGCAATGCCTCTGCACAGCACAATCAGTTTTGCCTGAATAAAGGAGTAGAAACACATTGGATAGGCCTGAAACACTGCAGGACTGGTAGAAGGGGGAGATGTGTCCTTCAGGAAACAAGTGTTGGAGAGGCCCTGGAGGGGCTCAGGAGTGCTGGCAGCAGAGCTGCTGGGACAGAGGCCCCTGGCACTGGAGATGGGATACCTGTGCCTGGTGTGACAAAACCCGTGCGCAACACCCACACACATCCACATCCTACTCCAAACAGTCTTTAGATGAGAGCTTGGCAAGGCAGCTGTGGGAGCAGAAGCTCTTCCCCCTCTCAGTTGAGCAGTTCCAGCTGACTTGGATGCAGATGGGAGCAGACCCTCAGGGCCAGCCTGGGAGCTGTGGTAGCCTGGCCATGCTGGATGCCCTTCAGCCACATCCTCATCCAGCTCCCTGCAGCTGGGCAGGAGAACTTTGTCCTTCACCTGGAGAATCCACCATGCTGAAAGGAACCTGATGTGATCCCTGAAGTCACCTTTCCACCTCCTGTGGCTGCACAGGATCGAGCAGGACCAACCCCAGAGCTCTTGGGAATTGTGCTCAGCTCCTTGTTTTTCACAGCACATAAACCAGGCAGCGAAGGTCACCCTGCTGATGTTTTGCCAGATATGCAATATCCCTTTATTTGCAGTTAAAGCAGTGCTTAAAGGAGAAAAGCTTCTTGTCACTAAAACAGCAAGAGTTCAAGCATGTTCCTTCTCCTCATTCCCACACAGGGATTTGTGTCCCTCCACCTGTGGCTCCGTGGGTCAAGTACAAAGTGACATGAGAAAAAGATTGACCCATCAGTGGTAAAATCAAGACTTGCATATGGAAGAAGAGCTACATCCAGCTCCAGACTGTACCCTAAAGATTCACCTTCAAGGGCACATGTAAGCACATCCTTCATGCATAACTTAACTCGCATTCCTGACTCATCAGTCATTTTTAAGGTGGTCAATAAGAAGTATCTTTTACTGCATTGAAACCTGAGGTAAACACTGTGGATTGTGGTATTTGCATTTATTTCCAACAGGAAATAAAAGAGACTGAAAACAGCTGCTCCTTCCTTTTGCTACAGTCTCATCCTAATCATAGAATCATAGAATGATTTGTCTAATCAAAGAATCTTGGAATGTTCGGGGTTAAAAAGGGCCTTAAAGCCCATCCCACCCCTGCCATGGGCAGGGACACCTCCCACTGTCCCAGGCTGCTCCAACCCGGCCTTGGACACCTCCAGGGATGGGGCAGCCACAGCTTCTCTGGGCACTCTGTGCCAGGGCCTCACACCCTCACAAATAGGAGTTCCGTCCCAAGATCTAATCTAAATCCTCTTGTAGTTTAAAACTGCTCCCCTTTATCCTATCACTTGGTCTTCCAATCTGTGCACTGCTTTTCAGACAAACAATATCAGCTTAAAAAACATTCTGCCCCAGTACCTGAATTTAGGAAAAATCTTACCTTTTCTAGTGTGGATTCTGTTACCTACAGACATTCAGACAGAATTAGAGCAGCAGAAGGCCTGGTGGCCTTTGGAATAAAGGTGTTTTTTATATCTAAAACAGTTCAAAGGCTCACGAAAAGCTGTGTGCAGATATCCACACCAGCTACTTGCTGTTCTCTTTTCTTCTGGGCACACTTGAACCTTCACATGGCTCTTTAATGTTACCTGATGTCTTCAAGGTGTCTTAAACACGCTGCTGTCTTTATCTTATAAGCCATTAATAGTCATGTCCCTTTTAGGCACACAAAAAGAAACAGTTTTAGAAAAAAGTCCTGCCCTGTGTGACCCAGTAAAAACCAGAACGTTCACTCATCAAAATACACTGCAAGGCTCAGCACAGTCTCTGCAAACTCCTTCTTATATTTACCAACAGAAAGTAGCAAGTCTGAAATTACTGGGGGAAAAAAAAGGAAAAACACTGAAATACTTGAATATTACACCTTCTTTTCACATCACTCAGGCACTGAGATGTGGGATGTGCTGTTAATAAAGAGATAATCAGAGAGGCAGATAAATATTGTGTAGATAAAATAGCAAGAGCCAAAGCCTGGCCGTTTCTGGGTGGGTTGTGGGAGGCAGAGGACACACAGCTCAGCAGCAGGGTAGTTTTATGCTGTTTTATGCAGCTCCTCAGACTGCACCACTTTTTTAGGGTGTGAGTCCTGAGAGAGCAAAGCAGCCACAGGCCCACAACCAGCACCAGTTTGTGCTTCATCCCATTCAGCACAAGCCCAGAGCTGGGCAGGGCACAAAGACACCACTGCCCATCTCCCTGTGGATCCCTCTATGGATCAGTGGGGTTTGGGTTTCATTCCAGAGAGCCAGGCAGGAAGAGAAAGTCTTCTCCCCTAAATTATTGACATTGGCTGTCTAAACCTTGATATTTTATTTTGACTTCCCACCATGTTCCAGTGTCGTTCACAGAAGCATAAATTAGTGCCAATTTCTAAACCAGAAGTTGCTCTAAACTGGGAAGTGAAACTTTTTTGTTATGATGTTAAAAACAGAGAATTCTTAAACTGTTTTACATTTTGAAGAACGAGATGATCAAAACTGTTCATCCTCACAATCAGTTTTGGGTGTACTCAGCTGAAATGTTTTGACAAAATCCCAGCCATATGGAAGCCGGTGCTTTGGGAACAGTTCCCCCATTGTGGATTCCTGCATTGAGCCATCGAGTGTCAGGCAGGCAGAGACACCAAATCATCACTCCACATGGTTTTTCCTCCTTGTTTACAAACAACATGCAAGTGCCTCCCACATTATCCATGGGTCAGCTTCCCAGGCACCTGGAAAATCCCCAGGGCAGCTCTAGTTCCTGGCTCCCTGTGTCACTTCTTGGAGGTTCAGTCCCCCTTCAGGAATGGCCTCTGGGGAACAGTTTTCTCCAAGGATTAATTTAGTTTCTGACTTTTTTAGTGACAACTGCCACTGAAAAGGAAAAAGTAAACCAGACATATGTGACTTCCTGGTTGGATGGCAGCAGGGAAGCAAAGGGGATATTGCTGGAAGAGAACACAGCATCTTTGCATTAGGGGGTTTAAATTTGATTCCCTTTAAGGTTCCCATCTCTATATTTTCCAAGTGGCAGCAGAGCTGTGGCTTAAAAAATCCCAGGGAAACAGAGGGAGTTTGATGAGACCATTATCAAACCTGTGCCCTGGCCATGCTGCACGGTGTCATCCTAAACACCTCAGGCTAATCCAGGGAATTCTTTTATCACTTGGAATCACCTTTGACAGGGAATGAGCACCGTGGGTTAAGTTGGTGCCATCTGGGAAATGAAGCTGATGCCACAACTCTCCTGTTCCCTTCACTAAAAGAGAAACACTTCCCAGCAGAGGAACACTGCACAGCCCCAAAAAATCCTCAAATAATCCAATAATGCTGAGCAGAACACGACCAGACCCCCCCAGCACAGCCTTTTCCTGCTGCTAAACAGGAACCACCCAGGGAAATGCTGGCTATTCCCTGGTGCCTGTGTGGATGTGACTGTGCAGAAGGGGGTGATTCAGGAATGCTGCTGACACACAGGCACAAATCTGATGACACAGGAAATTAGCATCCGCTCCTCTCTCCCTGCTTCAGAAGAACTTACTAAATATAGCTCACTCTTTAAATATTAAGGATATCTGCAGAATGTTGTTGTTTTTGAAAGGGTTCTTTCCTGCCTGGATTTTCCTCATCAGGCTTAGTAATCAAGTTGTTTTATTTGGCAGGGATGATTATTAGTTGAATAATTAATTATTCCGAGTAAGTCACTAAGTAAAATTCAAAGTAGGCTAGTATAATAAAAAAGTGACAATATGCAACAATTTAGGTTCTAAACTGTGCAATAAGATGGAAATGTGTGGGGTCTGTAGGTTTGTAAATGTGGTTTGGCACATTTTATACAATTACCTCCATCACCAAAGTCCCATACAAACACTGACTACTTCTCACGTTCCACCCATGAGCTGGAAAATGTATTTTATCACCATTTCATAGAAGGCAAATTACATTAAATTACAAAGCTACCCAGAAAGTCAGTGATAGCATTAAGACAGGACAGCTCCATGTTCTAAAGTGTAAATTTCTGCTGTAAATACTTATCATTTATTTATATTATAATTTATTTAGAGCATATTTTGTCACTACATTTATAATTCTGTGCTGAATTAAACAGATGAAACATGACTCTTTTATGTCTACAGAGATTGATTTGTAAAGTATTTTCCTGTCTCTCATCAATAGCAATGTTTATCAAGTGTGAAGTTGGTACAAACAGCACCCCTGGGGTGCAAAGTGGGATGTGGCTGGTGCAGCCCTTGAACATCCTGGGGAAGGGATCCAGCCAGGAATACCCAGCACATCCCACCCAGGCAGTTCCAGCTCAGCAAGTGCCACCGAGTGACACTTCCTATGATTCTCCCTCCTGGTTTTACAGGTCCCAGCTCCATCATTCTCCTGAAGGGAATGTGGGATTCCCTGGACACAGTTTGTTTCTCTGTATTTTCTTCCCTTGTTTCTCACACACTGGTCTCCCTCACTTGGGCTCTAACAAACCAAACCCAAATTAAGTTACATAATATTTGCTGCAAGATTTTCCACAGTCTGTGCTGGGACCTCGTAGGTTTTGTTTCCCTGCTGAGTTCCAGGGTTGCAAAACTGTAAGTTTTGCAAGGCAAGGGATCCAAAAGGCAGTAAAACTACACAGACAGAGACTGATGGAGCTTCTACAAATATTTGTTAATTAAAATTGCTACAAGTAAATGAATTAAGTTCATATTGTCCCAGAAGGACCTGCCCTTACAGAGACCTCACAGCCAGCAAATTTAAATGGTTTATTGTTCTGTGACTCCCATCTATGCAGATTCTTCCACTTGGCACATCCTTAATTTCTGTCAAACTGAAGAATTTCATCATTTTCTGTCAGGGAGCTGGTGGAAATCTTGAAGAAGGCTTAAAAAAACCTCTACTGTTGACTCATTTCACTCATTTCTAGGCAGATCTGAGAGAAGGAAGACTTGAAAGCAACATTATGAGCCCAAGAATTATCCTCGACCCTTGAAAGTCACACAGAAAATTAAATTGGGGATCAGTATCAAGGTATGGAAATTATTGGGCCTGTGCACTTAAAAGCTGAAGGAGGTGACTTCCCACTGAGACTTGAGAACACAGGTGCACATAATTTTAAAAATCTGCATTTTTAACCTTTTAAATTTGCTATCAAAGCAAGGAAGTTGTTGAGAAACTGCAGTAAACACGCCAATTCAATCAGCTTCTTCCAGACTCTATCTCACAATTTTCTGATTCCTTAACCCAGCAGGTCAGTGGATCATGAAATCACTCCTTGGCAGCAGCTGAATGGCTGGAAACAGCACAGGGACACCTTTTAACAACTGCATCCCAAAAATCTCTTCATTCATTGCAGCGATGGCTCTGGGCACCAATGCTCACGGTCATTGTTGAAACTCATGTCCTGCCCTCTGCCCTTTCCTGGGGATTGCAGGAGGACTTGTGTAAAGAGCTAAAGGCAACTTTTTAACAGCAGTCTAAAAAAGGATTCCACTTTTCAAATGTGGTATCAGTTTTTGTGCATTGTAAAATACAGGGCTCTTCGATCAACAACATGCAGGCAATAGCACTGTTTTTTAAAAAATTTTAAGCATGTCAGAGGTGAGCACAGATTTGTAGGTGTTACTTTTCCCTGCGACAGCCAAGAGACCTCAGGCTCATTCTTAGACCCAGGGACTTCAAAACAATTATAACCTCAGAATGTAAATACTCTGAATTTCATTAAAAACCAAACCCCCACTTGACTGCCAAGCAACAACAACCACGTTTCATGCATAAGCTAACTAATTCCATCTTCTAAGCCTCTGGAAAAACAGTGATTGTAGCTCATCAGAGCTCCACCTCAGAGGATAACCTTGCACTTGATTTGTGCCTGCCCTGCAATTACAGGGGAACCACTGCAAGGGCTGTTTGCATCTCACTTACAGCAACAGGACCTGTTGTGGAGCAGGGCCACGGAGCTGAGAGCCAGGACACAGAGCAAACATCACAACAACGATTTATAAAGCACAGACACTAATTACAACCCCCCTCCCCAGCCCAGGGAAATGAAAGTAAAAGACATCACTCGTTTTCCCAGCGTAGCCTTAGAACCTGATTTATCCTCAGGTTTGTTCTGCCACCCACAAAATACTGCCAGGTTGGATCTTAGTAAAAAAGATTTGAAGCTGTCAATCCAAGCTCTTGTTTTCTCAAGTCTCAATTATGGTCCCATTTTCCTTGTGGGAGCTCTTTATTACTTCCCACTGGGAGAACAACTCACCCCGAGTGGAGCTGGCAGAATTCCTCCTCACAGGCACTGACTGCTTCACTACATCCACCTGATTTTACACTATTTACACTACTGCTGTAAAATTCTTTATTGATGCCCAGGTTTTACAGCTTAATTTTAAGGTACTCAACAGTTGGGCTCAAATATATCTGACAGATCCTCCCTGCTTCCATATGTTCCCAATTGTCAGGGAGGTCTGAAGTGGCAGCTCGCTCAGCCTGCCTGAGACACGACTGTAAGTCTTTGGAATTGGGACTCTTAACAACTCTGCTTTTCCTGATTCTTGTGCAAACCACTCGATCTGTCTTGGCTTTTAAGCTAAAGACATTTTTATTTGCTCTTACTTTTGACTGGTTTTGGAAATACACGTCAATGAAATACTGTTATGGTAAAACACCTCAAAAAACAGGCTTAAGACTAGAAAAGCTGTATGAATGAGATCACAGAACTTCAGACTGGTTTGGGTTGGAAAGGATCTTAAAGCTCAGCCAGTCTCACCCCTGCCCTGGGCAGGGACACCTCCCACTGTCCCAGGGGGCTCCAACCTNCTTGTCCCAAGTCCCTTTCCAGCTCTACTGGAGCCCCTTTAAGCTCTGGAAGGGGCTTTCAGTTCTCCCTGAATCCTTCTCTTCTCCAGGCTGAACACCCCCAGCTCCAAAGAGTTTGACATAATTGGAAAACAAGTTAACCATCAATGATTTATAAAAATACATTAATGAGCCCAAGCAATCACCAGTTACACATTTATCTGAACCATAGGTGTGAAAGCTCAGAGAAAATATTTGGCTGTAGGTGGGCAGAGCACAGGATGAAGACCCAAAGTATTCCTGCCCTTTGCTGCTGCTCTGCTCTACTGCCTGTGTGCAACAGAAACAGGGGGGAGAAAACAAGGGGTGGAAAGTATTATATGGAAAAGAAGAAAATCATGGAGACTAGGAGGAGAGCAAGTGCATTTAAGAAAAGAACAATGAGGGAAACAGGTTAGAAGAAGGGAAAAAAACCCTGCAGAGAATCCAGAAATAACAAAGATGCAAATAAAGAACTGAATGGAACGAAGACACATTCCTGCTGTCCCAGCTTCAGTGTCCCACATAATATGTCCCTGAAAATAATGAAGGTCACCAGCACATTATAGGAAGTAGCCAGCAATGAGAACCCCATTTTAACCAGCACAGAAATGATCAATTTGTTTATTCTTGTTAACTGAAAACACAAAACAATGTGAGAAGGGGATGGGCTTATCTTGCTCCCCAAGGCCTTTGCTCTCCAGCTGCTTCCCCTCCCCGGTGCCACGCACACGACTCCTGCTTTTCTCTCCTGGATAGGCAGGGAATAATGACTAACTGTAATAAAATAAATAACTGCTTCTCCCACACACGACATCTCACGTCTGATTTCCTGGGAGCTGCATTAGCAGGGTTTGTAAGTCAATTTTTAAAACTCAGGACAGCATTAAAAAACTGACAAGTGCCACTCGGTCACGTCCCTGTTGTCACAGTTATTGAGGCCTCTGGAGAGTGTGTCAAAGAAATAAAGCAAATTTCTTTTTTTGCTTAATTTGTGTCAATTGATTTCCTATTTTTAATTAATAATTCTAATTATGATGCAGCAAATTTACCCAACAGACACAACTAGTTTAATCAGCAGGTATTGATTGGAACAGTAGAATTATCCCAGTGTTCCTGACACCATTGATTTTCTGTTGCGTGACAGTAAGAAAACAGCAGCTGGACAACTGTGGTGTCAGCTCGTGGTGCTGATGATCCCTGAGCTATGAATCCATGCTCCTGACCCGCCAAATAAAAACACAGACATTATCTACTGCTTCAGCACTCCAGAGAAGGAATCTGGTGATTAACTTATGGCACAAATAAGGGGTTTAGTTATAGCAGTAACAGCAGGAAGATGAAGCTGGGAGACACCGATTTGAGGCAAAAAGCAAACAGCAAAGCAGCAGCTGGAAAAGTCCTTGTAAAACTGAGCTAAAACATTTGGTGTAAGCTCCTAATTTGTCCTCAGTTTGGACAGCCCCAAAACATCTCTAACTTCAGGCACGTGCTTAAAGATCTGTGGCAAAGACTTTGGGCCATTTAATCCTGAGTCTCATGTGTTTCATAGAATCGTAGTCATGGAATGGTTTGGGTTGGAAAGAACCGCAAAGTCCATCCAGTTCCACCCCCTGCCCTGGGCAGGGACACCTCCCACTGTCCCAGGGGGCTCCAACCTGGCTTTGGACACTCCCAGGGATGGGGCAGCCACAGCTTCTCTGGGCACCCTGTGCCAGGGCCTCCCCACCTTCCCAGCCAACAATTCTTTCCTAATATCTAATCTAAACCTTCTCTCTTCCAGTTTGAAGTTTGCAGCAACTGATTGAACTGATCCTCTGGAACCAAGGTGTTCCCAGGATTGTAAGGGAAATGTGATGGGATCTGAAGGCTGGGCCAAACCCCAGCACAGAAGGGAGAGGAAAAACCAATGTGGAAGGTGTTGCCTCAGTGTGGGAAGGCAGAGACATGTCCCACCATCCTCCCAGGGAACACAGGGCAGAGTATTCCTTTACCTGGAGTGTAGCCTGGGTTTGGAACCAGCTCCCGTGAGAGGTGTGAAAGGGAAAGTCTGAGCTTCAAGCTGCTTGTTTCCTTGCAGAATTAATCATAGTTTAGCAGAAGATCATTCCCCAAGTTCCCCCTTATTTGGTTTTCCACAATAATTGACAATCCCACCAGCACATTTAGCAAAAAAGCTGCTGAGATGGGGGGGAGAATCACGAGTAATAGAAAAATTACAATTTTTCCTAAAGCTGTTAATTCATAGTAAACATTTTCAGTTCTGCTGACTCAAACTATAATGTGTCAGTAATAAACATGTGATTATACTAGTTAGCTTTTTGGCTAAAATATTTGGAACAGTAAAATTGATAGATAATTACAGTAACAGTTATTTGTTCCCTGCCAAACCTGCACTAAGGCATGTCTGCCTGCAGACTTATGTCTTTTTAAGCACAAAAAGATAAGGAGTACACATCGCACACTTTGAATAATGAAAAAGATTTCCTATGGCCAGCATTTCAGAAATGGAAACAGACTGTGGTTTGATACAAACCATATCTATTTATGTAAAATGGGATTTTAATTGGAGCTACTTATCCCTGTGATAGGAATGAGGCAATGAGAAATGATTGATGCACTCTGGTAATTATTGTTATAGCACCTTGCAAACTACAACAAAAAAACTTTCATGTACATAAGGGCTGTTTAAATTTTCATAAGATACAGAACTGCATTTCAGTAGGCAAAATATTAATGCTACATTTTGGGCAATATTTATATTTCAACACAAACAATATTTAACCGAAAAATCAGAATACATGAGGGTGGATTTATTTCAGTGATGAATAGATTTATTTTGGAAACATACAAAAGGAAATAAAAAACGTATCAACTAGTTATTTTTCTAGTAGGATGATAGTGCATGAAGCCACTGTGTCCCGCAGTATGACAGGAGGGGGTGAGGATGGTGGTGCAGATATCTCAGGTCTCACAAGGGTCACTGTTGCTGCTTCTTTATTTCTACCTCATAGCAAAGGTTAAAAGAGCAAACCCAGCTTCTGTTCAGTATTAGACAGCATGAATAGCAATATAAATTCTTAATACTTGCTACACCTATGAGGGAAGTAAAGCAATTCTGCCCATTTAAAAGAAATGAAGGCTGGGCACTGGAGCCCTCCGGCTCTTGCCAGTCATGGAACTCTGCCCCAGCACTGCTCCAGCTTCTCCAGCTCAGCTCTATCAGACTCCCCAGAAAACTGAGCAGCCAGGAAGGCTCAGAGAGGCTTTTACAGAGCACAGGGTTCTGCACAGACACCAAAGGCAAGAGCCCTGTCATAGGTAAGTCTTCTGAAGATACAAAAACTGCAACCAAGAACCCGCTGTACAACCCACTAATGCGTCATCTGTCGGGAAAGAAAAGTCCACGTTTGCCTGAAAAAAATGCCAAGAAGCTGCTTGTAGGAAAGGAGTGTATTGAATAACAGACCAAAGCAATCAAGACCTTCTGTGGTTATAATCTCATTTGTGCATTGACAGGGTTTCAGTCAATAGACTGTCATGCACTAGCCAAGAGTTGTATTGCAAAAACGTTGGGGCCGTCATCTCAAATTTCATAACTGGTGCCCTACAAGGTCAGAGAGTGGAATCATTGCTTTTAATAGGATGACTGATCAAGCCATAAATCCAGCAAAATCAAATTTTACCTTGGTGTTTTCTATAAAGAAAAATAAACTATAAGAAAAAAGCCAAAACATTCAATGTTTATATAACATCATTTCTAGCAATGAGATCACATTGCATCAGTGGCCTTTGCATACAAAGCATGAGCTCATTTTATTGAAATCAGTCCCCAGTTCCCACTCTCTCTTGGGGAAGCAGGGGATAATCCAGACTCCCAGAATGGTTTGGGTCAGAAGGGACATTAAAGGGACATGTCATTCCTTTCCCTGCCATGGGCAGGGGCATCTCCCACTATCCCAGGTTGCTCCCAGCCCGGTCCAACCTGGCCTTGGACACTTCCAGGGGTGAGGCAGCCACAGCTTCTCTGGGCAACCTGTGCCAGAGCCTCACCATCCTCTGAGTAAAGAATTCCTTCCTAATATCTAATCTAAGTCTCTCTTCTTTTAGTTCAAAACATTTCCCTTTGTCCTGTCACCATCTGTCTGTGTAAAAAAGTGATTCTCCCTCTTTTTTACAGCCCCCTTTAAGTTCTGTAAGGTCACAATGAGGTTTCCCCAGAACCTTCTCCGGGCTGAAGAGGAACAGTCAGGTTTGGAAGGGGGTAATTCATAATTAATTCTGTGTAATTCTGGATGCAGATTATCACATCCTGGATGTTCCTACTGCACTAAGCAGTGCAGGAAGCTCAGCTTGTTCTCCCCCCACTTCCCAGCTGCAGTTCCATCTGTGCAGTGGGAGCTTTTTACAGATCTGCCTAAAATACACCTCCATGGCAGTGGGGTCAGCACATGGTCAGGCTCTGTCACTCCAAAGATTTCTTTTTTGCTTTAGAGCCTCTCGGTGAACCCGAATCCAGTACAAAAAAAACAAATGAAACCCTCAGATCATGTCATTTGGTTTTGGTTTGTGTTATGAAACAACTGCCCTGGAGGATAAAGGGGACAATGGTGCTGCTGACAAGGGACAGGAGTAGTTGGTCTTAAACCACACTAGGATCACTGCACTGCACATTCCTGTATCTCATTTCAGCTTCAGGATATAATTGAACTGTTTGGCTTTTGAGTGCCTTTCCATTGGAAATGCAATATTAATGAGTCATACTGAGCTTCCCCAAACAATAACAGGGATATGAATAAAAAATTACCCCTAACTGTCCTCATTCCACATGAACCTTCCTAACCCAGATATATTTAGCTCCAAAAAAGGGGAAAGATACCTGAAGCAGAAGACATTAATGAATTGTGAAATATGGATCAAGGGCATTTCTCTTAAATCCCTGATTTGATCAGTTCAAGGTATGTCCCTCTCATATACCAGTAATCACCTGGATACAGGGTTTAGCAACTAACTCTAATTATAGAGATGTTGTGTTGAGCAGTGATTTTTTTTTAAAGTGAGAGTTAAGCTGAGAAGAGCTTCTTGACTAGAAGCCAATGTGCTCAATCAATTAAATTATCATAAGAGAAGAAGAATCAGACCAAGGGGGGAATGTGGATGTGAATGTGAGGCTGATCATTAGTACAACTGAACTGTCACCTCAGCGAAGGCTGGAATGTGGCCACAGGAGTAGATTGATGGATGAATTTTGCTCAGCAGAGAGCAGCCCACAGTGAATTGCTGATAAGATCTGAAAATAAATCTTACAATATTACAAGGCAGGGTGGAACTGCAGCCCTTGCAGCTTTGCTGTAGCTCACAGCCTCAGTAGGTCCTGCCTATTCCCAGGAGGATTTCCTGGTCTGAAGGAGGTTCCTCTCCCCATGTTATGGGATGTTGGTACAGTGTTAGTGAAGTGTTGCACAGCAGCTCATTAACACTGGAAGTGGAGTGGGCTTGGAAAGATTTGCATGGGTTTGTGTGACTCAGAGATGCAATTTCCCCTGTAACTACTATTTTTCTCGATGACAACTTAACATCTGCCAATTAGAGGAAGGAGAGGCTGACTGGAATCACAGCAATCCAAAGCAAAAAGACAATGTGGGATGTAAGGGATATGAGGATGAAGCTGTCTGGCAGGTTGCTTTCTGGCTTCATGGAGGCCTTGGTGAGCAGTGACCTGCAGAGGACATGTGAAGAGGGGAAGGATGTCAGACAGCTCACTGATAAAGGTTTCTTTGCTGTGTTTAGCTATTTTAGTCCTCAGTATTCAGGGACACTTTGGTTTAGGCTCCCTCAGTAGAAGGAGAGACAAAGAACTACTGATCTTGGCATATGGAGTCAAACTTTAAACTGACAGTGGAAAATTCACAGTGAATTCATTAGGTGCCCACAGAGTCCTAAGAAAGAGGAGGCCTGGGCTGCTGTCATGATCTTTGGGCTTGCAACCTACAGTGATGTGACTCTGGAATCAAAAATCTTTGTATAAACCATGGGAAGACATGAATTACCTTCATTCCTCCTTAGGAAGTTTGTGCTGTAAGAGATGTGAGGCTCATTCCTATCACATAACCATGGGAATGGCTTTACAAATGATTATAAATATCATTATTGAACCTCTGTGGGAGCTCAAACCCTCCCAGACCTGCACTATTCTGAAGAGGCAGGAGCTCTGTGTGAGAGTTGAAATGTCTTGTTTTGTCACTTTACTGCAATTAGATGTTTTTGAAATACAACATCTAAATGGAGTTTTTTTGTTTTCCCAAAACAAAAAACCTTATCTTCTGGATAAAATGTACAGCTGCCTGGCACAGACAAAGCTCCAACATCCCCTTTAATAGTTCAAAGCACTCTAATTAAGACTGTGGAGAGTCAGTTGCCTTTTTATAGCATGTGAGTCCATAAACCAAAGCCATTTATGCAGCTGCCCACTAAACCTCACACCTCTTTAAGGGCATGGCAGGATCTTCCCCAAACCATTGTAATATTCCTGATCCAAGGGTTTTTAGTATCACTGATAGATGGCCAATCTGGGAGCAGGAGGAAGAGCAGCTCTACACTTATCCATGAAGCCTGAGCTGCCACAAATAGAAGTACAAAAAATCCTCCTAGTTATGTGTCTCCTGTAAGGATGACACTCTCCATTCCTTAGTGTCCTTTAGCTGCAAGGAAAGAGAAGGGTTTGTGGCACACAGGGCTGCAAAACTCTGTGTAAATCTCAAGAAATAAATCAAAATCTTTCCACTGATCTGAGCTGACTCTCCATTTAAACCAAAACACTGAACTGAATTCAGACACTTGGAAATGAGATGCCAATTTTTTATTTTTTTTTTGGTCCTGGAAACCATCCAGGGCTCACTTCTGGGGTCTTCCAAGTATTTGAGTGTCCTCTCATGCTGCCCTCTCACCTCTGAGGTACCTCAGCAGCAGAAAAGGGATCACATTTGTTGTCCATGGCTTCTTTCCTCAGGATTCTCCTGAGCTGCAGCAGAGGAAGCACTTGGCAGCAGGGGTGTGGAACGCTCTCTCCTCACCCCACATCCCCCCTCCCTGACCTCCTCACTCCCAGCTTTTGCAGTGGGAATGGGGGAATGGGGCCAGGGCCAGCCTGGGACTGGGATCACACTGGGATTAGCAGAGCCCAGGGACTCATCCCAGCAGGAAGGCTGGACACAGCCAGGTTATTGGAGAGATGCAGGATTCCAGGGATATGGACATGAGCCAGGCTGTGCCAGTTAACCCCAGGGTAGAGAAACTCCTGGCCCAAGGACATACCCACTGTCTCCTTGGATCCCTGTTTGGCAAACCCTGTCATCTACTGCCTTACACACAGAACCTGCCGTTCCCAGAGCCTTCACTGCCTACAAAAACAAGCACAACTCCTTGCAGATAATCACAGAATCCTAGAAATTATAAAAAGACTTGGGTTGGAAACAAGAAAGTGGTTTGGGTTGGAAGGGACCTTAAAGATCATCTTGTTCCAACCTCCTGCCATGGGCAGGGATGCCAATAGTATGGAGATAAATTTGGACCTTCCTGCAGAAATGCTAAAATAATTTGGTTTGGGTTGCTCTGTGTGAACACTGTGTCCTCACCGATACTCTTCACTCTGCCAGTTCTTCTGTCATTCACAAATTTGAGCTGGAGTGATTTCAGATTTACTCCTGGATCATTAATATAAATATTGATAGGAGTGAGTCTAGTAGCAGAAGCCCACCAGAAATACGGTTGAAGTTTATTCCACATTGACAGCTGCTTTTTGAGCTCTGTCATTTAGCTTTTATTCAAGTACTAATGCGTGTTATTGATAACTGTATAGTGCTAATTTTTTTATCAGAATATCCTTCAAAACGGAATCAAACACCAGAAAAATTTCTTTTATTTGCACAGCTACTCTAATAGAAACTGCCACTAAATCTGTGATCTCATGAAAGAATCAAATCAGGTTGGTGTAGAATGACCAATTTCTTGTGAAAAGCTCAGCCTTATTTTACTATCTTTTAATTTTTCATTGATTGAATCCAAATAGCACTGTGATTTGTAAGTTTTCCTTCCTGTAGTAAATAGTGTCTTGTCCAAAATCTGCTCAGGATTGTGAAAACACACAAGTCTCTGTTTGGTTTTTCTTAAAAAGATTTTCTAGAACTTTTCTCAGAGACATTTTTGAGAACTTGCAACAGAGGCATCCAGAAGAGTGACTTGGCTGCTGGGCTGGCACAGCAAGAAAGCCCAGGGGGGGAGAAGGAATATCTGAGTCATCCTCAAAACTCCCTTTTCCAGATCTCAAGCACAAATCAAAGAGCAACAGGGAATTGTGCACAGGCTGCTCCAGCACAGGCAGAGATTGATTTCAAGCTGCAGAATGTCACAGAGGCCTCGTGCTCTGCACCAGGGCTGCTCCAGAGGGACAGGGACTCCTCCCAGCTCCCAGGGCCGGGAATCAATAGTGTTGGATACTGGTGTGAGCATGAGCAGCAAAGTAGCTTTTGCTTTTCCCTCCAGCTCCCTTTTAACTCTCCCCCTGCTCTCACAAAGGAATATGATTAAGATATAAGTTGTTTAGATCCATTTTTAATATCTCCTGATCAAAAGTGGAAACTTAAAGAGCTTGTAAGGAATGACTTTGATATTAAAGAGAAAGAAAGAAGAACAAATAGTTTAATTTGCTTCTTGTCTTTCTTGGCTTGGGATTTTGAAGCAGATGTTCATCTGCAAACATAAAAAAACCCCCATGTTCCGTCCAAGTCTGAGCACAAACCGTCTGGTTCAGAGGGAAGATGTCTGGTGAGGACTAAAGCAGTGTGGTGCCTGCTTGGAATGGAGCAAGGATGGCACAGCCCTCTGTGAATGGGCTGAACGTGGGACAAAAAATGAGAGAAGAAATCCTTAAAAACAAAAAAATACTTGCGGTAACCTCTCCTCATAAAACAAGTGTAAGTGTGTTATTGCAAGTGCATCCATGGATCTGAAAACTGGGATCAATGCAGGTTGAGTATCACAGTAAGATTTTAATGACAATCTCAAGAGACAAAGAAGGAAGGCATGGTAAAAGAAAGGGGCTGATTTCTGCATCTTAAACTGATGAGAGCACAGGGTGGCACATGTGAAGCCTCTGATTAATCATAAATAGGGGAAACAGACTCTTCACATCGTCCAAATTCTAAAGGGCTGCAATGTCAAATTTTCAAGAGGCCTTTGATTCCTTCTGGTCTGTGCATGTAATGAGGAGTGAGAGAGGAGCTGTGGAAAGCCAGACATGGGAGAGAAACCCAATCAGGAATCAAACAGGAGATGTGTGATGTTTCACACATCACTTTAATTCAGAACCTGAAATGGTCCACTGTAGAAACTACCACCAACCTTCCTCCTCCCCCTGGGAGAGGCAGGTACTCACCGGCAG
This sequence comes from Serilophus lunatus, assembly GCA_013399895.1. Classification (NCBI taxonomy): domain Eukaryota; kingdom Metazoa; phylum Chordata; class Aves; order Passeriformes; family Eurylaimidae; genus Serilophus; species Serilophus lunatus. The sequence goes on along the minus strand of VXBA01004859.1, from coordinate 404,285 downwards.
AACCTCCCTATTTTCCCAGGCTGGTTCCAAAGGAGGCAGTGAGGGACAGCAAACCACTTTGCCTTACTATTGCCAGGAAGAGAAGGGCATGCACACAGGAACCAGCAGAGAGCTTTCCAAGGGTCATCCAGCCTTTGGAATCACCACAGATCCATCACAGATGGACACTACCACTCATCCTGGTATTTCCTATGGGCATCTGTTTTTAAAAATCTTTTTTATGCATTAAACCTCCACTTTTCCAAGAACCTCAGGAATACTCTCAGCTGTCCAGAAGGAAGATGGTACAGCAAGGGGAAGCAGACTATGAGTACTGACAAGTAAAAAGACCTATATAAATTTGGGATATACATTTGGGATGTGTGATCCCACACCAAGACAGTCCTTGAGCTCCTCCCATTTATGTCAGCAAGGCTACAGATCCAGAGCATGCAGGGTACACCTGGCCATACACATCCCAATGGATTTATGGAGACATTGCCAGTTACCTCTCTGGATGTATTTCTGTGGAGGCCAAAATGTGCCACAGGGACATTGTACCTCACAGGTCCAAGCACACCTCATGCATCTGTGTCCTTCAGCCTCAGAGAGGTTTAGTCACAGCCATGGCATTCCCCAACAGATCATGTTACAGGCCAAACACCTCTTCCTTTCTGGCCTCTAAATATGTTCCAGTTTCATATGGGAAAGGAAAACACTTCCAAATGTCTCTCTGTGCTTAGATCTGCATCAGTAGCACACTGTTTACCTTGCATTAACTGAGCATAAACTGAATGTAAAATCTGGCCCTTCATGCAATGGGATACTTTTGGCATTGGGCCCAGACAAGAACAAAAAAACAATTGTTTGAATTTAATCAGTTGGTGTTAGTTGGCAGTGCAAGAAGTCTTTATGCAGGTATTTATTTGTCCCGGCAATAACAAGAATATTGGAATTTATATCCAGGAGATAAGCAAGTACCTTGTCACTCAAACACAACTAACAAGGGAATTGCTATTTGGTGCAGACATGTAAATGCCAAATGCTTAGTCTGGTTATTATTGTAAATTCCATTTTTACAACCCCTTGTTTTTAAAATGGTCTCTTAATTGATTTTTAATTATATTTTTCAATGACATTTAACTCCACGTGCTTTGTAAATAAACCCACACACAAGCCAAAATATATTAAAGGAACAAACACCGATACATTGGAGGCATTATTTTCACAGCCTGCACTAAGTGCTCTCAGAAGATGTGAAGTGAGATCCAATTTGTCCTGGGTTTAAGTGGGTGCAGTTCTACCACAGGCAGCTGCTGCCAGAAGATTTGGTTTTCAGAGTGTTCCTGCTACACCTCACCAGCCCATCAATACTCAGGTTCCTGGCAGGCACCACAATGGAATGGGATGATACATAAAATAAATGATAACTCCCAATTCTGGGGCCTGACTGATCACCCAAGTAGAAATTCAGCCAGGACATAGTAACCAAGTGCTGGTTTAACATCAAATACCACAATGTCTTCAGTGATCAGAAGAGGTCAGGACATCTCTTTAACCTCAGGAACACCATATTAGAGAGAAGCTGAAGGCATCTCGTGCCTCCAGCGGGGTTTTTGGAGGTGTCCAATAGCCCAGGTGAGCATCAGACAGGGCTGTGGCACAATGTGCAGAACTTAAGGACATGGAATTATAAATTGCATCCATCCAGCTGCCTAAAGCACATGTTTGGGATGAGTTGAAAAAGTTAACCCAGTTAACTGAGACACTGTATGAAACTACTCAATTCCCTCGAGTTTCTGGCTCAGCATCTCTTGTGTTTGGGGTCCAAAGCTTTATGTGCCATTCAGGAGAGAGGCCCCAGACAGGGAAAGGCTGGAACAGCTCCCTCAGACCCCACCACCCTACACAGCCATGGGATTTGTTGGAAACCACTCACTGTTGTAGTTGCTGCTCCCACCAGTCTCTGCCGGAGCGGCGCTGGGCTCCCCCAGCCCTTCAGAGGTGCCCATATCTTATGGAAAATCAAAATGACAACTTGAAAAATACCACTTCCCACACATCCCTGAAAACACTGTACAGCCTCATTAAATCAGCAGGATAACTCCAGGGGAAGGGCTGCACCTTTTTCATTCCAATTTGTACTTGCTGATAATCCACACACACCTTTCCCATGGGCAGGATGCCACATTGTTTTGAGCAGGACTGTAACTTCATTAATGGTTTTAGAAAAAGTGGAAAACATTGAAAAACCAGAATTTAGTATTTATCCAATTCCCAAGCTCAACAATTATGGCAGAGGCATAGTGCTTTTGTTGGGGAAGGGCCTGATTCCTTCATGTTGTGGAACTCATAAAAACCACAGGACTGGGGAATGACTCTATTGATCTTGGATAAGACTCACTCCTGTGCAGAGATCCAGCACAAGGCAGTACATCCCATAAATTTTGTTTAAGCCCCATCCTGCAGAATAAAGTGGCACGCAAATCACACATTACTGGTGCAATAATGCTTTGTTCCTAAATATTGCTACTGCTGAGGAGACTACAAAGTGCCTTCAGACTGTCAAAAAGGAGACGTGACTTGCCAAAGGTCACCCAGCAGGGAGGCAGAGCTGGGGCACATCCAGGGATTTATCCCCTGGCCACAGCCTTTCTTCGTGGTACAAACCCACACTCAATGACAGCTCCTGCCCCCCAAAATGTCTTGTCTCAAATGCCTCGTGTAAAGTCTGTCTGCACAATGGGAGCTGAGTGTTCATCACAAACTGCAGTCATTAATTCATGCCATTTATTTTAATTTCAATGAAACCTGATTTAATTAGGTGTCATGTGTGTTCTGCAGAGATGACTAAAGCTCTTTTAATTTATTTTTTTTCCAGTGGCTACATATTTTACCTGCTCTTTTTTCTTGCTCACCCATACTTCCTCCTGTGGGATCTGAGGAAAAGGAATGTAACTGGCATCCCTTTCCATCCCTTAATGAAATTAAGGTTCAGGTTCCTCCTGTAATGTGAACCCTGGTAAAACATCTTTGCTGACAGTTTTAAAACTTCCAGAACATGGAAATTAAGCAAAAGGAATTGGAAATCTCAGGGACAGATTCCAGCAGACAGCAAAGCACACTCAGTTCATTAACTGACTCTGAAGAAATGCAAGTTCTACATTTCAGAGGTGCCACAAACCCCTGAGAACAATAAAAGCATTTGTTAATGGACTTTCTAGGGAAAATAAAAAGCTAAACCAAGTGGCAAAGTGTCCTGCACTTCTGTGTCTCAGCAAAACTGGCTGCAAAATAGAGCAAACTGTGGATATATTTTTGAGAACTATAAGTAAAGCTTCAGATCAATCAATTCCTGAACTTGTGCTGATGTTCAAAATAGTAATTGGAAAACAGTCCTGCTAAGGTTTCGTGCTGCAAGGATAAAAATTCTTCCTTCAGCACAAGCCAGTCCTCTTGTTTCCTGGGGAAGGGAATAAATGGTTCCACTGGGGATCCAACAGTTCTTTGTTGCTTCTTTTTAAGCAAACATGTACCTGTACTTAGGAACAGTTACTTTTTTATTTGGCCATAAAGTGCCCAAGTGGTCACTTAAGCATATAATTCCTCACCTAATTGCATAGCCATGAATATTCATGGCCAAACTGTAATTACAAGTGCAGGTTCATTCTGCATGGACAGTCTCTGCTTCACTGTTCTTAATTGCCAAAACACAAATCCTCCCAAACCGTAAGAATCCCATCGGCTCCCATTTTCCACGACCACAAGACAAACTTAACAACCAATCTTTGAAAGGATTTTGGAACTCAGGTTGGCCCAGCAGCAGGTAATGGTGAGAAATCCCCTTCTCCTCAGACACATGAAGTGAGAGAAATGCAGGGCAGACTGAACAGAATCAATTTGTCACGACCAGTAAAAGAGAGCTGAAACTCCTGTTTTCATTTCTGATGCCTAAACTGGCGAAGCACTCCTGTGACATTTATTGATCATGTAGCCTTAAAACAATTCTGGGGAAGTGCAGAGCCTGGAGAGGCAAAAGATACGCATTAAATACAACAGGGAAGTTCCAAAAATTGCTTTTGATAGCACCAAAAAATGAGAAATACATTCCATATTTAGGCCTGGCATGGGTATGGGCAGCATGTAGCCACTCCTGCCAGCAAGAAAGTGTTGAGATTTTGCTATTACATGGCTTTTCCTGTCATGTTTGATCACTATTTTAGATGCAGAGGGGACGTTAATGTCACTGGCCTCAATCATGCAATCCTTAATCAAGCAGAAATCCCTGCAGCTTTGCCCATAAAAGAATTACAGACTTAGTTATAGGTTTTCTGGTGCAGATTTGACCCCTGCTGCCTCCCTGCCGCAGTAAAACTCCAAACCCCTTTTGGATCATTACTTCTCCAACTTGCCAGAGGGCAGGGGAAGTGCAGCCTTTATGGGGCTGCTTTGTGGCTTTAACCAAGAGCTGAGGATCATCCAGTGGCTGCACTGGCCAAGGGACAGCAAGAGAAACCATCTAAAGCAGGGACAGGGCTGGTAGGGATCCCCTGTCCCACTAAAAATCATCCCACCAACTATTCCCCCACACAAAACAACCTTCTGATCCTTGTTCAGCCATTAACAGATTGTCCCATTTTAGAACATAAAACCTGGCTTCTTTAATGGTGTAAGAAAGGTTATTAGCACTGTTTATTCTAAGCTCTGAAATATGTGTTCAATTCCTAATTTGCTTATATGTATTCTAATTAGATCAACATTGGGGTTCTGCCTTTGGAGTGGTAATTGGAAACTGATAGAAAATCAAGACTAGAAAATATTCAGCATTGCAGTGACTGGAGCTGTTTTACATGGTATTTATCATCTCACTGCTTGTTTTGCAGAATTAAATTTCCAACACAATTCTCCTTTTTAACCTACAACATCAGGTGAAAATATTAAACACGTTCACTGACAGATGATATCTATTTATCAGAGACAATCCCCCAAAAAGCCATACCCTGCTACAGGCAGAGCCTACAACACACTGCATTACATAACTCAGCATGAGGGAGGAAGGAATAGAAAATCACAGGATCCTGGAATGGTTTGGATTGGAAGGCACCTGCAGATCACCTTGTTCCGGCCCCTGCCATGGGCAGGGACACCTTTCACTGGACCAGGCAGTTCCAGCCTGGCCTTGGACACTTCTGGAAGTCCACATGAGTATTCCTACAATGCTAAAGGTCTGGTTGTATTCAAAGGCCATGATTTAGACTGAATTTAAAATCCCCACTGAGACCAACAATAAATTCTTTTGGATTCTTATTTTCCAGAAGAAAGAGGAAGCAAATGTTTAAAATTGTGCCAGGAGACATTAATTACAAGCTAATCTAAATGCATGATCACCTGTGGTCTGTTGGCCTACACCCCGACAGGTGAAATTGTTCTTTTGGGATGGGGTTCAGTCTCTAAGAGGTCTGTGGATGCTGAAACTCTTCTCCATTGTGATCCATATGAACATTTTGATAATTCCAAGTGCCAGACATCATTAGAGTTCTTTATTCAAAGTGCACTTCATGCTTTATTTACCTTATCTTTAACAGGCAATAATAATGGAATAATAAATGGGGGGAAATAGTTTTTCTGTTGTCTTTGTTCAAATGTCTCAGTGTGAGGGAGCAACACGTGCCTAATTTTTCATCTATCCTTGAACAGCCTGAACTGACAGATTGCCCATAATCTGTTCTACAATCTCAGTGCCAGAACATGACAATAGACAGCCCCATGGAGAGGCTTGGGAATCTCAAAGGGAATAATTTAACACTAACCAACAGCTACAGGGTGACCCAGTTCGGAGAGGCCTGGAGAGAGACACATTGCTGGTGGCTCCAAGCATGTGTGGCTCCGTGCAGGCACAGTTAAAAGGCAGATTAATAGGCAGTCAGGTGTGAGGAAGAAAGCCAAGGAGCCCCACCGAGGAGCACCCGGCATTCAGCCTGCTTTGTAAAGCACTTTATGAATTAACCTGGCCTGGTCTTTTTTAAACTGTGAGCATCCAAAGATTCACACCAGCGTTTCTCCAGCCTGATCTGTATTCCAAAACAGTCCTGCTCACATAAATCTCAGGGTTGTTTTTTACTAGAGAGTGAAAGGGAAAAAAGCTGCTGTTAAATCAATAGGCTGCGTTGCCCAGCACAGTATATGAAAGTGCTGGTGCTGTGCTTATCATTTGTGCTGCCACCAACTAATTGCTGTCCCTTGCACTTCATTATCCCCTGTAATATGGTTACAATAACAGAGGATGACAAATAAGAACTGTTATCTTCTCCTGGCCAGTCTTTGCTCGCAGGGTGAGTTCTCATTCAAACCTATCTCTCTGGATGAATAAGATTTACCAGATTACACATTGACTTAAAAGGTTTAACATGAGCAGTGATGGAGAGCTGCCTTAGGAAATATTTTCACAGGCACACTTTTGGGATCTGGCACAAAAAAGTCTTTACTGCTGCTTTTGTACCCACCATGGCTCCCCTGCATTCAAGGCAGCAATGCTGGCAGACAGAAAAGCTGGTTCCAATGAAATCCTAAATGTGCCTTATGTCTTCCCTGAATCAGCTCTGCCAGTCATTCACATACCAGAGAGGTGGTCTGATTCTTTTGACGTTAAATTAGATCCTGTAACTAATAAAACTGCCTACATTTATTATGAAGCAGAAGCAGGCAAAGAATATTATGGAGAGGAGAAAAGACTTTGGGTCTGGCAAGAAAAGTTAAAAGTATCTGATCATTAATGTATGGCCTAGTTAAAGAAAGTCCTTTGTTGCCACAAAAAAGAAGAACAGTAGAAAATGTGAATGAAACCTCCAATATCCACATTACAGTCACCTGGTCTCTAGTGGGATTTGGGAGGGGAAGAGGAGCCTCTGTGGCTTCTGAATTCTCTCCAAGAGATCAGTTTTCCCTATTGGGTGTAAACGATGTATGTGCACAGTGTCAGAAGAAAGGAGGGATGTAGAAGCCATCATTACAAAGTCTTTATTTGTGCTACTGATCCCAAAAACCATCAGCATTCCCATGCAAAGTCCCAGGGACTGCCGGAGGCTGCAATGGAAACGTGGCAGTTTCCCTGATCAGATGGATGCACTTGTAAACCACATCTGTTCAATCTCGTGGCAGTCTCACATTAAGTGTCTCAAAACTCAGCCTTTACCCTGGGAACCCCCAGCACTCACAAATATCACTGGTATTTGTCTGCTCCACAAGGCACAATTGCATCAGGACACAAGGGCAGAAGTAAAGACACCCATGGCTGAAAGAGCACAAAAAACCCCCCCAAAACAAGAAAAACCTTGCTTTTGCAAAGCCTTCCAAGCCAAATTTGAGGTAAATAAGGGCCCAATATGTCCTGTTCCAACAGCCATTCCATAAGGAAGGCTGGAGGCAGTTCCCATTCTTATCCCATGCTGAGCTCTCTAAACTTCTGTCTTTTCCCAACTCCTTCTGGTTCTTTCCTTCTTCTGTTTTAGGGACAGAAGGTGCTCCTTTTGTTTTCTGCTTGGTTACAAACTAGTTATAATCAAGAATCACTCTTAGAAAGCAGCTCCACGTAAGTGTCCATAATCATGTGTAAACTGGCTCTAAATATTTAAGGACCTCGACAGTACATAAAAGGAAATCTGAACATGCCCATGAATCAATGTCTCATTTGTATTATTTCAAGTGCTCTGCTAGTTAATGATGTTTTGAATTAGTTTATTATTATTATTATAACCTCCCTGATAGTTAAATCAATCAAATAATCATTGCTGCAGTTCATCAAATGCACATCTCCAGGAAGACAAAGCTTCCCTGGAGTGGGGAGGGAAAACAGCATTTCTTTATTATAGATATGATTGGTTTGTCTTAATATTCTAGAAATAGTGCCTTGGAGGTAAGTTAACTATTTTTACATATGGTTATAGAGTTTGTATTTTTCTTAGGGAGAGGAAGAGATAAATGACACTGTTGTGCAGTCACTGGTGTGCTCTGGCTGCAATGTGTTACTCAGCACTGACACACTCTTAGAAACCCATCCAGCATTTTCCTCTCCACAACTATGCCATATCTCACTGATTTTGCTTTTTTTATTGTATTAAACCAGCTTTTCAGAGGCTTTGCTACATTTCTGTGGGTATCAGCTTCTCTGTGAACAGCATTAAAAGGAACTACTTGTCTTAGCACTGCACTGACATTATCATGGCAAATTGCATTAAAATATCACTTGTAACTGTAATATTAGCACAATAAAATATTTTAAATTTGCCTACTGTGTCTCAGAAATTGCCCTGATGGTGAATTACTTTTCATAGTACATTAACAATGATTCTAATAATTGTCAGGAGCCCTGATGGACATTTTGTTCTCCTCAATGAAGGGAAATCTCAGCTCCAAGGACATAGGCAGTTTATTACATTTCATAACTCCTGGCTTTCAGGCAGGTGATGTGGAAGACTTGTACCTCTATATCAATTATAAGTTTATTGTGCTAATAGCCTGCAGGATCAGAGCATCTGCAAGCTGCAGTTTAATGCAGAACTCAGGCTCGAGGCTTCCCATGCAGTGGCTCCCATTGCTGCCTAATAAAGATGAATGCAGCCAGTGTTGCTCACAAAGAGGCTTCACTAAATGAAGAAAGCAGCTCAGTGAATGTGGAATCTGTACAGCAGCCAAACCCAACTCCCTCTCCCAACTCAGAGATGCAGCATTTGGGCAGCTGCCCAAGGAAGGAAAGAGAAGGAAAACCAAGCCTGCATGCATTTTTATTTCTCACTGACTCTCAGCCCACAGTTATAAAATCCAACTAAATTCTTGGTTTCTTCACTTGCGGCCGTTCCAGACTCTTTAATCCATGTATTCTTGATTATAGGGATGTAATTGATATGCAGGCCGTGTTAAATGCATTATGGTAACTTTGCAGCTAGGGATATAACATATTCCTACTAAATTTCAGTATGATGCAGCCCAAAGTGAAAACAAGATAAAAAGAATTCACAGGATGAGAACTCAGTGGGGTTTCATAATCCTCAGCATGTGCACAGTTGAGAGGCAGAGCTCCAAATGACCTGGACAAATCTGCATAAAGTTTTTTAGAAAACACAAATGAGTTCCTGAAGTAATCACTCCATCAACACATGGGATGTATCTCCACCTCTCCCACTCTTCACTTCTGCTTGCAGAAGAAGACTTGCATAATAAGTAAAAACTGCACTTGCAATGTACTATTTTTTGAGCCTTTAGGATGAACACTGCTCAACCTGACTACCTGGTGGATGTGTTTAATAATTTATCAAAAATATCTATGCTGTGCCTGAGTCTAAGAAGAGAAACAAGGAATCATACACTCTAAAATTAGTTTGTTACACAACTTTCCAAATCTGAAGGGCTGAACACTAATGGAACCTCTGCACTGCACAAAGGAGAGAATTTGGCATTGACAAGGTGTTCCAAATCTGACCCATCCCTCCAAGGAAGGTTATCAAAGGTGGGAGGGTTCAAAAGCCAGCCTGGAAAGGAAGTTACATTTGGTAACCAAAAGTCAAATTCTGGTCCAACTGAAACAATGCTACAGGGTTGGACTGGACGATCCTGTAGGTCTCTTCCAGCCTTGATTCTATGTATGACCTGAGACACCAAACCCTCTGAAGAGGGTTATAACTGCAAGTGACTTCCAGAGTTGTTCCTGGACCCTTTGGCAGTGCCTTTCCAGTCCTGCTGTCTAGACTGGGCTGCACTATCAGGGTCCTATGTGCACTGATGGGCCTTGATGGCCCTGCCCAGCCTTGCCTTGGGACCACCACCCACAGCCCAAGGACACAGAGGCTGCATGTCAGCTCAGCCCTGGACCTTCAGCCCCTGCCTGAGCTGTGCTGGACATGTATTTGTCTCCAGCTCTGTCCCAGCCAGGCCTCTGCCTGCCCAGGAACCCTGCTGATCCCTATCCCAAGGACTGGATCCCAGCCTGATCCCACCAGCCTCATCACCAAGGACCTGCTTGGCAGCTGCTGCGCCTTTTCACTTAAAACAGGATTTAACTTGCACATTTCTGAAATAATGTGTTTTAAATCCTGGGTCATTTGTTCACGAAAATTAGTGGGTGACATCACTCATACTAATGTTCAACATATGGTCTAATGCAATACTACATTATTTATTGCTACATTATGTTACATAAGTGCAAAACACACAAAAAGTCAAGAAGCTGAAGCCTGCACTTAGTCATGTTAATTCTCTCAAGTATGAGGATATTTCATTGCACCTCTTAATAGCCAAATCTCTTCTGTATCTCAGCTGCTGCCTGGCAGTCTGGCTAACGGAGCTGTGGGGGATCCATTCCTGTAGCTGAGATCTCACCCTGCCTGCAAGTGCCTCACCAGATGGTCAGCATATTGCATTTTCCCCTTGGTAACATCCTCTTTTCTCCCTGCATCTGGAACTCGAGTAGGAAAATACTTCTGTTGTTTCCTGTAGTGCTGAAGGTAGGGATGAATCCTTAGCTCCTGCACGGTGCAGCTGCCCATGTCTCTACAGTGTTGTGCTTTAAGTTGAGATTTATCTGGATTTTGGATGCTTCTTTCACCCTCTCCCAGCCTGGTGATGCGCAGGCAGGGAACTGCTGCCTCTTTGATCAAGAATCTCTACAAAACAATTGCTTATTTGATCTCAGGTGCTTGAAGTGTTGCTTATTCTACTCTAATGCTGCTTTGAAACGGGCTTTTAACATCCACGATTTTCATCCTAAGATGACTCTATTAGTTGATCAAAAAGGTTATCTTGACCCTGTTTAAAAGTTCTGGAGCTCTTCCTGCCTATTGTCCCCTAATTAGAGTCACACTCCCACTGTGACACTCTTTTCCAGAGGAACATTGAATCACACAGGAGGTCACTGCTATGAGGTTGCAACCACTGGGTTGTTTCCTTGCTCTGAGCACCAATGAGTGTAATGGCTTTTTAAAAATCCTGTGTTTGCATTCACTGATAATGTGTTTGGACGGAATGACTTTTTTATTGTAACATTTTAGCAACAGCTCAGAGCTTTGAAAAGGCATCATTTTAATAGCACAGTGCTCACCTCCTCAAAGAGCTGATGCTTGTAAACACTTTTCAAAAGAGTTAAACACTTCCACAGTGTTTTAGGAGTTCATCTCCAAACCTTTCCAATTTCTTTAGAAAACAACATCCTGAAATCACCACTCATTCCAGAGGCTACACTAACACACCACAGCTTGGCAAACAGTGATTCCAAATGTGCTGCCTTGACAGTGACTGTGATGGGATGTCTCTGGTTGTCTCAGGTCCCACCAAAGCCACCAACATTCCTCAGTTGGACAGGGAAGAGAAAACACAACCTTGGGGTCTGCAGAGCTGCTCCTCTCCCATGTCCTCACTCCTCCCACCAGCTGCAAATGCACAGTTTTGGGGTTTTCCCACCATAACTCTGTAATCCCAGAGGCTCTACCAACACCACTGATGGGCTCAGCCTCGGCCAGCAGCGGATCTGTTGTGAAGCTGACTGGCATTGGCTCCAAGGGACAGGGGGAAGCTCCCAGCAGCTTCTCACAGAAACTTCCCACCTCTGTAATCTCCTACTGCCAAAACCTGGCCATACAAACCCAGTGCAGTGATTGTCACTTTTTAAACTGGACACAGCAGCCAAGGGGAAGATCCACATAACCCAGGGTAACAGCAACTGCCAACGTGCTTCAGCTGCAGAAGGAAGTTTTCATATCAAGAATCTAAATCTCATTTTCAGAAGTGACTTTCAGAAAGCTTAAAGGCTGAAGTGTCAGTGGCCTGAAGTATGTAAAATGCTCCTGCTGCATTAGCTGTACCTGTGCTGGTCTAACTGGGCTGGTTCTGGCCGTGCTGGACCACACAGGGCAGTGACAAACTCAGCCCTGCCTGGAAACCTCCTTGTGCTGTGCATGGACTGAGATCACAGGCATAGAGATCCTACATCAATTTTCAAAGTGCAATTTAAGACTTTTGAGAATTCCCCCCCCCCCAGTTATTCCTCACTAATGTCTCTCCATGAGGTCAAATTCCTCTTCCTCCTTTACAAATTTGTAATACTTGCTTTTCTCTCCAGACTAATTTTGTTTTATAAACTATTAGCTTCAAGGAGTTACTCCAGAGTATCAGTGATGTGTGATCAGAATATAAACCAGAGGGAATTGCCTCTGTGTGTTCTCATTCAACCATTCTCTCCTATTCCCTGTTTTTTCACTCTCTCCTAGTTATCCCTCCCAGACATCTTCCAAATCCCTTTATTGGGCTTTGTGTTTAACAAAGAAGCAATGAACCCACAGAATTCCCCCTTCATTACCAGAGTACTGCAGCAGCATCTTTCTATACTCACAAATAGTATTTAATCACTGTGAACATCTGCATTGTGGGAAGAGAAACTCTGGGATTGTCAATGGCCTAAACAACATATCAGCTCAGACACTCCTGGCTAAAAAACCTTCCAGTCATTATATTTTGCATATTCAAAAGCACAACCATATCTGGAGAACTTGATTTGCTTTAAGACATTTAAGATTCCTCTGATCTCTCTTCAGAGAGCACACCTAAATAAAATTTACATTTTCATGTGCCAGGATATGGATAATTGTCTCAAGAATAAGAATATAAACTCTGCAAACTTCAGTAAAATATTTTTTTTCTGTAAATCTATCTAAAGTAGACAGTTTGGCAGTAAAGGGTGAGGAGTTTATTCACATGCACCTCAGATGACCCACTTAATTCTCACCTGGCTTTTCTACATCAGTCACACATTAACCTCAGAGCCACATCATGGAAAACCTTCACACCATCTGCCTTGTCTCGTGGGGCAGCAAAAATCATAAAAGTCATTAAAATTTCTTGAGCAGCAAGGACCAGGGTGCTATATTCCACTGTCTTTCCATAAGGGAATTCCCGCTGAAGTCAATGGGATCTCACATAAAACAATCCATGTTGGATGTGGCCCCAAGTAATATGTTTCTTCCACCGTAAGTTGCATTTTTGGTGATGGACATGAGTCCTCATCACTGTTGACAATTTTTACATACCTAATTAATTCCCTGAGCTCCTTATTAAAACTTGGTGCAGAGTTTGGCCACAGTCGAGAGGTGGCATTTTTGTTGGAGAAAATTCAGCCTATTTGCCACGTGTTCCTACCAGCTTTTAACAAAACAGGACATCTGACATCTGAGTCAAGAGGCATTTCATCCAAGAAGAGCAGGGTAAAGATGAGAGAATTTGATGGAAAGGACTGGTTTTTTCTGGACCTGCTTTGACAGCACCCTTGGATTAAAACAAAGCCAAACTTGCTTCATACTGATCTATAAATGAAACTGAATAGAACTCCTGGAGGATAAATGGGTGTGTAAGACACAGTGATACAGTTCTCTATTACTGGAGATGATTTAGCTGTGGATAAAGCCAGAAAACCTTCTGTCTGTGTCCCTGGGATCCTCTGCTCCCAGCTGAGAGAGCTCTGCATGGGGGTGCTCAGGCATTAGCACACAACTGATGGGCTTTTCCAAAGCACTCACTCCAGACAGACACTTACTCATATGCTTCAATTTCAACTATTTCTATTCAACAAAGCATGAGATTAATTTTAAACCAGTGCTTAACACTTTGTTGAACTAGGTTTAAATAAGTGGACACTGTGAGCAAGGAGAACAGACATAAAAGTGACCTCAGAGCCAGAGCTGGGCAAAGCCAAGGTCTCAGAGACTGCAGGAATGGGATCCCAGCCTAACATAGACTAGCCCCAGCAACAATCAACATGCCTGAAAGAGGATTACAACAGGAACCTTCACCTGTGCCCTTGTCCCACTTCCCTTTGCTTGTTCACTGATGGTTCATCTCCAGTTTCAGGGAAATGCCCATCAGCTGAAACTGGTTTAAACCCCAACTCAGGGCCTACAGACCTTCCCCACAAATCCCAGGAAGACTCCTTTTGGTGTCTATTATGTCTGAAAGCATGTTTGTGATAAGTGTTTTGGTAACTGGAATGTCCCAGGAAGTTGGATGCTTGGTCAGTCCTGGGGACACTAAAGGGGCCAGGGACAGACTGGATGCTCTTACATCAAAAACTGCTGCAGTGTGTAAGAGGCTCTCTGTCTTTTGCATTTCCTTGCAGGGAATGAAGGAGAGGGACATAAAACCTTTCAGTCAGCTGCTGAAATCTTCACTGTTACAAAGATAAAGTAGTTGGAGAGGAGCTGTAGTCGTTTAGCAATTAACTGACATTTTAAAAAACAATTCTTTTGCAACATTCAGGCAACTCTTTTTATTATCTAGTTAATGGTAGCACTTAGAGAAGCTAATTTTATGTGTAATAAAACTTCATTACTATCCTCTCTTTGGAGAGAAGGGTGAAGAGGACAATTGGAATAAGAAACATATGGTTTCTTATCCTTTATCAGTCATATAGGTGTATGTGATGAATCACAAGTACTCAAAACTGTCTCCTTTATTCTATTTCTCCTTCTTTCCTTTGCTGGCTGGGCACTGCTGTGCTCTTTCATGTCAGAGGTCACTTATCAAATCCTGCTCTTTCTCTTTTTTCCCAATCACAAATCAATGATGAGGACAACAGAAGGTTAGACCCTTTTTAAAGATAGCACTGATGTTGCTGCTTAATTATCCAAGGTCTGTCCAGCCTTTCCCAGGCAGAGACTCCTCATTCCAAGCCCCTCAGGCGGGCTGGTGCTGACTCCACTGAGGGGGATGGATGAACTGCCTGGCCAAGCCCTGCTCCAGCTTCTGGATCCTTGCTGGGCACTGTCAGAGCAGAAATTGGAGGTAAGATGGAAGAGAAATGAAGGCTGAGCAGGGAGCACTGTCACAGTGAAGGTGACAGCATGACATGGCTTTTAGCTCTTTTTCAATCAGCAGAGTGTTCCTGCTATCACATCTCAATTCAGGAGGATCTGGTTTCCTATCAGTCATTGTTATTAGCTTGATACTTATTGTATTCAGAGTGACAAAAGTGGACAGACTGATATCTCATATAGATTTAAAAGTGTAAGATGGAGACTTTATAAAGAAATCACAGGTTTGCAGAGTACTCATATTATTTTCTAACACAAGGAAAGGTTTAGCTGAGCTGGGTTTGCAGACTCACCATTAAAGCAGGCACGGGGACTTCCTCAGGGGGAAAATTCCAGTCTGTCTCATTCATTGCATAATTCAGGAGCTTTTCATGGCTGCTTTGCCAGCCTGACCTCACAGTGACAGTGCTGTTTGCTCCAGGTAAAAGGCTACAGGCCAAGAGCTACAGGTTTGTGCTCTGAGAATTGCCCACTGCACTGCTGAGGCTCCACCAATTGACATCACTGAGGATCTGCTCGTGCCATTCCTCTGGAGGCTCAAGAAAAAGTAGCTGGACTGTGTGAAAGAGGCACTTATTAAAATACAATCACTTCTACCACAAAGAAAGATCATCTGGAAAGTGCTGGCAGAGGGTATTTTGTTCTCTCCTTTTCCTATTTGTTCTAGGAGGACAAGCCAAACTCAGCTGTCACTTGCAATGCTGCAAACACAACAAGCTGGTGTAAACTACAACACTCCATTTGGGGTTGTAAGTGCAAATTTACACTGAGGGAGCACCTGAGCCACCGGCTATGCTTAATGATGTTGCTCAGTTCTAACCCTAAGTAGTATTTTTCTCTCTATTTTTCGTTTCTGTTGAAGTTGGAGGAATTTTATGAATATGTTTAACAACGAGCACCCCAGAGACAGCTTGGTAAACCAAGCAGGAGAGAGAAGAAAGAAATTATAGATCTGTTTTTCAGACATTCCAGTATATACTCAATGAGTGATCATGTCTTCCTGCATTCCACCTCCTGGCTGTGACAGACACCTGCATTGCTGCACAAGTCAAAAGCAGGAGCAGTGATTCAAAAAAAAAAACAAAAAACTTGTGATTTGGACCCAATTGTTTTCCATTCTTTGTAATTACTTTAACTTTCAACATCAGCTTTTCCTGTGAGCAATTCAGTAAGCAAATCAATTTTCCCTATTCCTAGGAGAGATTCTGTCTGAGTTTAACTTCAGAAAAAAATGCTCCGTGACGGGTTATTTCAGATGTGTGCTCTTCATCTGGAGACAGCTTCAGTCATTATTTCAGCTGCAGGTACAGTCTGTATCTCTTTCCATCTAACTTTCCTCAGACAGGTGTATTTCCTTTACCATTTCTGTGCTACCGATATCCCTTAAAAATATTGGAGGCAACTCAAGAATCCCAGCTTTTCACTGTGATACACTGAACTTTCTCCTAATCATGGGATGGCTTAAGATAAAAAAATCTTAGGTAGAAACAGCATTACTATCTCAGTAATCTGCACTGGAGGATTCATGACAACTTTGGCCTCTGTAGTAATTCCAGGAAAACGAAGCCGTGTGTCTTTGGAGCATCTTCGGGAGACATACTTTGCTGAGAAGCATGTGGCACATGAAGGCTGTGGGGCAGAACAGCAGGGAAGTGTGAAAGCTCTCAGTTGGGGCAGCCGGGGGCCCGGCTTTTGTGCCAAACTCACCCTGTTGTATCTTTCAGCCCATGGCAGAGCACTGGCTGTTCCTCCACTCTTACAGCGTTTGCTTCTCTTCAAGCACATGCATATGCATATGTAAACTTGGCCTAGGATGTGCTAAATGCCTTTCTAAATACGGATGAACTCCTGAATCAGAGCCGGATCACAGCCGTGTTCCCACCTTTGTGAAATGTAGGAAGCAGTGGGAGGTGCTTTGTGCTTTGCAGCGCCACAAAAATACAATGTTGGATCTGGCTCCGAGCCCATTGTATGGAACGATCTGAGAGCCCGGGGTGTAGAGAGAAGAGCCTGACCTACTGTGAGACATGAATCCCGGCCCACATCGCTCTGCCCAGCAGAGGCTCTGCTTTGAGATCTCAGTATTGTTTCTGTATTTCTTCAGTATCTCCAGATGAAAGGTGCTAATGTCCCAAACATCATTATTAACTGCAATTCATTGCCTGGTCGGAATATGGAAGAGCCTGATGTTATCTGAGGCACACTGAGAACTGTATTAATGCATAAAGCAACTGTTACACTTCACAAAGAATCTCAGCATTTATAGAGCTGAAAGAATGGTTTGAAAAATACATTTGTAATTTTAAATTAGGCTTTTTAATCAAAGTGCTGGATTGCAGCCGCTGCACCAAACCTGAGCGCGTGACTCGGTTCCCAGTGAGGATGTTCTTTAAACAGAGGAGGGAAGTTTCAGGCTGAAAAATGTCCTTACAATTACAAGTGCCTTCTACAAGTGCACACTAGAAAGGAAACCTTAGGAATGAGAATTTAATGCATATTCTTTGAATCAAATGGAGCTGAGGTTTTTTCCCTTCTTTTTTAGTTCTCTGGTTTTGCTGGACATTTAGAGCCCCTCTTGTAAGTGTGTTTATGATTTTCTTCCTACTCTTTGGGTTTTCTGACTGCCAAAGGCATCACTAAATGTGTATTCTTTCTGTATAAGCTTTTCAGAGAAGAGAGCCTTACTCAATGCTCACTAGAGAGATGCACACGGTGAGGCAGAGCTGCTGCTCTATCACAGAGCCATAGGATGGCTTGGGTTGGAAGGGACAGTAGAGGTTCTGCTTCTCCCTTTAATTCCATTGCTCATTTCCTTCATTCTCTCCTCCATGTTATCAAGCATGTGTTTGCATCTACCAGGAAGAAATTACTGAGCTGTTACTGTGGGATGCCAAGACTGAAGAACATGAACTCTTGTTGTACAGTGTCTTCCAAGTCTATGCAGGTATGAGATGATTTATCAGTTGCTGCTGTGAAATACCTGGAACATGAAGGTCCAGAGCCATATAAATGCAAGTATCTGTTATTTATTATTATATAATTATTATATAATGTCAGCAAAGATGAGCCTCCTTGTAGAACCAAACAGTGTGGACTTCCACACATGAAGCAGAATTCATCTGATAAAACCAAATTCCCCATTTAATTTCTTCACTAAGTCTATCCCAATGTTATCTATGTTGGGAAACTATAGAAGAGTTTTGCAGCTGGACCACTGTTCGATAGTGTCTTCCAAATGCTGCCTTTAAAAATTTTCCCTCAAGCAAAACTTAGCTGATCCAGATATTTCAACATTTATGACCCTTGCAGTCTCTTTCCAAGTCCTGATTGTTAAAACATTAAAGATTTCTATACTATGCTAATGGAGAGAAGGTGAGCTGGTGCTAGACATCTGCTTCTTGATAATAATTATCTCAGTAATTAAGTTTTGCCATAGCTGTTAGAATAAGGATCCAGTTTTGACATTTATAAGAGTGGCATTATGAAAAGCTGAACTCAGAATTATCTCTTTATCATACGACTAAAACAATTACAGATGTTCTATTGATGGATGCTGTGGTCCTCTTCTCAGCACAATAATTATCTTTTAATGAGCCCACATTAATGTAAATTGGATTCATCAGGAAATAAATTTTCCAATGAATGTGAGGCACTCTACAGGTAACCTTTCATGAAAGCAAAGCAAATACTAATCTTGATCATTTGTGGACTAGAGATTTCCTTGCAGGGCTAAGTCAAAAAATCCAGGTGGATCACATTGTTTCCTGGCATTCCAGGCAACTTGAAGCTTTCATGGAAATAAATTGAATTGGTCACTTTTGTAAAATCTGCTGTTGATAGAGGATGGCTAATAATGCACATTTTCTCTTGGTTCCTATTTCCATCATGTCCTTATTCGCCTCAAAGAATCATTTGTGCCATGTACAAATAGAGGGAGGCTCAGTGCCAAATCTGCTGGGTTATTCCAGCTAATGTGCTCTAGGAATACCTGCTGCCTTCCTGCTTCTGCTCCACTCTGCACCACTTCTGCCATGTTCTTAATGTCTTGAGTTCCCTAAAAACCAAAATTCACTGCCTCATACCCACAAAAAAGGGGAAGACAATAATTGTTTTAAATCTTGTGAATATGTAAAATCATAAATTTTGAATCTATATAAAATGATATATTATGTTTATGTATATCTATATATATAAAATGTGTCAATTTTGGAAGAGGCTGGATAGTCTTGGCTAGAAATCTTCAACCTAAGACTACAGTGAGTAACTAAGCACATGTGTGGATAAGAAGGTGTGTCTGCTGCATTCACTGGGATGGAAAATGAACATTCAATATTCTACTGAACTTTCTAAACCTCTTCTGTATTCTTTGCCTTAAAAACAAAGTTACTGAAGAAGAAGGCACAGTTAAAGCTGGGTTTGTAGCAGAAGATGGAGGGTGGGAGCAGTGCTGAAGGATTTGGGTTTGGGCAGATAAAAAGCCTTTGTTCAGATTGTGAAACACTCAGTGTCCCAAGTATTCCCAGAGTCACTAATCAAGGAAAGAGGAAGATGGGAAGAAGTTTGTCAGGGGGAATTCACCCTATCATGGGTTGTATTCTCCAATCACTGGGCTGATCATGACACCCAGAGAGCTACAGGGGTGACCATGAGGAGCCAAAGCTGTGACTCAGAGCTGTGAACTCAACCTGCCCTGATCTGTACCAGTTAGTTCCCAACATTTAGACATCTCCAGCACCTGCTGCACCTGTGTGGGTTCATGCAGCTCATGCTAAACCCCTGCACATCCACCAGGAAATACTGAGGTCCAGTAACATCCCTGTCACATAGGGGCTGTGGGACAGACAGACCCTGGGCTAAGGCAGGAGGTGACTGATGGTAAAGCCACAGAGAACAAAAGGGACCAAGAGATGGCCCAGCTGCTGACAGGTTTAGCAATATCCTAAATCCATAAGTGCCTTCAAACCTTTTGTGGGCTTTATCTCTGTGCCAGGAGCAAACAAAAGGTCTATGCATTACTCCAGGTCCATTTTGAGGGCTGAAATGTGATTTCACAGGAACACAGGCTCACTTTGGCCTTCTGCAGAGAGCGATTTTCTCCCATATTAGAACATTTTTAATAAACTTCATTCAATTATGGTGACTACATCAGCTACTTCCCCCTTCCTGAATCAAGGAGTCCATGAAAATTCACCAGGAGATATGTATTGAAATGCATGCAAATTGTGTACACACATTTACGCTCTCCCAGCTACAGGAGAAGTCTCCATTAAAAAAGCATTCCCTTCCTCACTGCAGCATTTGTCTGCAGCTTCTAAATGTCAGTATTATCTCCAGTGAGAAGAGGAAGAAGGTGGGAAGGTTGGGAGTTTTAGGAAGCTAATTGCCACCCATAACTGGGAGTTATGAACACACCCTGCCTTGTGCAGCAGAGATGCTGCAGTTTGAGGTCTCTCTGCACAACCCTGGATTTACAGAGCCACACTTTGTTACCATGATTCTCACAGGAAATGAATTCATGTTAACGAGAAGGTACAGCAGTAGATTAAAAGAATGTTCTTTACAATTCATTAATAATAGACCCTTTGAAATAAAACACAGAAAAATCCCTGTGTAAAACCAGCCTCTTCAGATCGTTCCGTGTTTTCATCAAGGACTTGGCCAATAACATGGGGGTGCTGAGCACTAAAAGAGAAGCTTTAAGGGATTTTTTTGAAGATGTCACAAATAAGAAATAACACTCTATTTGGAGCAGCCGTGATCACCAATTTGACTCCATATGGCATTTTTGTTGCACATCAAAAATGGATGTTAGTCAGAAACTCCCTCCCCCACCCAATGCCAGGGAAAGCTGAACACCCAATTTCCTTTGGCACTAAGGCCAGGCAGTGGATGGAGCAGTTCAAAGTTATGAATCAGATGATCATGAATGTCACCTGTGCCTCTGTGGACAAAAGAAAACCACAGAAAGGCACTGTTTTTTTATCTAAAATGATGATGCCATTCCCATTAAATATAGTCCTCTATCAAAACATTTCACTAGGATATTTAATTGGAATTAATTTTGGATCTTTGATACTTTCTAATATGTCACTCTTGCCTTTTAAGTTTGGCTTTTTGAATAGACTGCCAATAAATAAGTGATTTTTCCCACCAGCAGGTTACCTCTTGAAGACAGTTTTCTATGGATGAAGGGAGAAGGGATGTGTTGACAGTCACAGATACCAAGACCATATGCTGCCTAATCTCATCTCCAGCACATACTCTGAACCTCATGAAATCTATGTGATATTTAAATGCTTCTACACTACACAACTCCACATCCATCAGAGCTCTTGCTCCATGATCCCCCTCCACACACACCCCCACTTTGCTCAGTGCTCTCCAATATTAAGGGGGTTGGTACTTCTGTCACTTTGCTCAGTGGTTCCAGTGGATTTGCAGAGGTTTTCCTGACTTGGACTGAGATCAGAGTTTTGATTTACCTTCTACAATTGCAACAAGTTTTACCAAAGATTCTGGGCATTCAGACAAGAATCTGAGCTGAAGAGATACTGGATGGAAATCACTACCAATGCCAGATGTGAAAGTAAAAAGATCTGCAAAGTAAATGTGAAAAAATAAAAAGAAATAAGTCAAGATCTGGTGTAAAAGATCTCTTTTGTTTTCTTTTTTAAATAAGATTTATATAGTCCCCGTGTGTCTGTTCCTGCCTGACTGTCACCCCTCCTCACTAGGAACTTGTTTTAACCCACCAACAGCCTTTGGCAGACTGGTTGAATATCCAAAAATACTGCAGTTCTCTGGCTGCAGCAAGACAATGAGACAGAAAAGGATGATTTTATTACTGCCCTGAGGAAAAGAACCCTGTTTTTAAGCATCAAAGAATGCATATGGGACTAATCAGTTGGAGCCAAAGGCTTTAAATTCTGTCTCCTGACAATGCCCATCATACCAAAGTGCTGCTCCCAACTGGGGCTGCAAATCACCACTGCAAAAATTAATATCAACACATCCCTCCCTGTCTCCAGCCCAGGAGTAGCAGAGGTGTGGTACCATTTCATGAAAGAGCCCTTCTGCAATTGCAGAGGGATCATTGCTACAAGTGCAGCCCAGACACCAAATCTGTCCTTTGCCTCCACTGAGATTACAAGTGTGACAAGTGTGATTTGGAGAAACACACCATGATGGTACAATTTCATGCTCAGTTTGCCATGCTTACAGTCAGGCAACAGGAAAAAAAAAAGACTTCAACTGGTAAATGGAGTAAATTTGCTATGGAAATCACTGAGAGAAGATAAATATAGAGTCCTACAATGTCATTTTTACAGTCAATTTTCTCTCTGTATCTGAAGTTTATCTCAAAAGAAGGGAAATTACATAAACATTTCATCTGGACTGTAATAGTACTAAATTAGGTGCTCTAGAGATTATTTATGTGATGTAGATTTGTCAGTGGCAAATATAAGAAGTACAGTAACACTGAAACAGGATCTTCCCTAATTCATGTACAGTAGTAAATGGGAGCTTATGCAACTTCTAAGTAAACATTTTTTACAGATATTTAAACTTCTTTCAGCTGAGAGTGTGTTGAGGAGACACAGCAGTTCCTTCCCCTCAGACACAGACTTTCTTTTGAGAAAATGCTTTAGTACTACATCTCATATGAGCTTTTTTACCTCCATCATTTAAGTGAGGAGATTGAATGTATTAAACAATCTGCCACTGATCCCACACCAGGTTCATGGTCAGAATGGGGTGCTGGAGTGGAGGGAGTCATTTCCTCCAACTACCAGAGACATTCCCTCAGGAATCAAGGTACTGTGTGTAAGTTCTTCAGGATTCAGATCCCATCCAGCAAACACTCCAGAGAGTTCAGCCACTCAGTCCATCTGCCACCAAGCCATGTCTGCTCCCTTGTTGGAATGCTGAACTAGAAGCTGAGCTAAAATGTGGATTTTCCTCTGACTTGCTCCCAAAGTGCAGCTCTGTTGGAACATTGGGAATGAAATCCTCTCTGAAGATCCTTCCAAAATGATCTGTTTGGTGAAGACACCAGGAGATGGAAATGTGTCACAGCCAATGCCTTGTGTCCCTGCAAAGGGACATTGGTGGAGCAGGCTGGGAGGAGGGATGGGATGGCAGCCAAGTCTCCCACTGGAGACTATTCCAGTGGGAATAAAACTCCTGCTGCTACCCTGTGGATCAGAGTCCCAGAGCTGCCCATGTATCAAACACCTCAAGGGAGTGCAAACCCATCCAGCCTTTCCCAGGGATGCTCTGCCCTGGGGCTGACGAGGGAGGTGGGTGCTTTCCTGGATCTTTTCTTGCAGCTGTAACTCACCTACTGAAAACCCAACCAGCTGCAGTCCTGTCCTCCCTTCAGGAGCAGCCTGCAATGCATTCCATCACTATTCATCAGGAAATCAAGGAAGCAGCAGCCAAACAGCCCTTCCTGCAGCCCATGACTCACTAAGTCATGTTCTTTTACACTCTAAAGTGACATTAAAGCCTCTTTTCCCTATTAGCTGATATTGCAGCAGTGGCAGATGCACAACAAATAATACATTATAGATCTGTACTTCAAAGGCTGAATAGTGCAAGTGCAAGATCTTCCTTAGATTCAGTTTATTTAATGTTTTCCATAAAAAGTCGGTGTGATATTTATTTATTTATTTTTTTGTTTGTTTTCCAACTGAGTGCTTTGACTGTGGTTCTTTCCAGTTTTCACTCTACTGCTTGGTGACCTGGCTGATCTGGTGAGTGCAAAGGGCATTGGAGAAATAAAATGGATAGAAATACAGTTATTAATCAGCACAGCTTACTGAAAATGGGCATGCTGCACAGGGCCAAGCCCCAAGGAAAGGAAAAAAAGTCATGACATTTCTAGGAACACCACTGGGAGCTGCGTGGCAAAACTCTGAATAATGAGATGAGAAGGTAAAACAAATGTAGCTAGGCTGCCCTGAGGGGTTAAGGAAACACAAACCCCTATCTGAGAGGGGAAACTTCCACAGGACTTCACTGGGTGTTTGTGCTTGAAAGGAGTTCTTAAAAAATCCTGTTTTCATGTCATTCAGTGTTGTCTTCTGCTCAGATCTTTCCTAGAGCAACATCGCAGGACACACCGTGTGCCGTGTGTCAGAGCCTCCCAAATGAACTGCAGGGAAAAGGACAGCCCAGCTCTGAGTGACTCCCAAAAAGGGCCATCCCAGGGCCATCAAAGCACTGCCCACTTCTCCCTCCGAGAGGGCTGGCAAAGAGTCTCCCTTCCCAGAGCAGCCAAGGAGGAGATGGGATGAATCCTCCCCTGGGCCTGCAGTGAAATTACCCCTGCCAGGACATTTAACCCATAACCAAATAACCTGGGCTGGGAATGCCCAATGCAGGGCTCCAATTTTAGCAGCACAACCTGAGCAAGGCAAGTGATTGTTGTTGCCACACCAGGGCAGGGATTGTGTCTCCAGCAGCAAACGCAAGGTGGGATCTGTTGGAATGTGGCCCTTGCCTCACCTGCTGGAGAAGGACATCTCTAAACAGAGAGAAGCAACAATTCCAAATAAGCAGCCAACTGACTTTGCCCCACACATTCAGAAGCTCCTGGAGGTTTGTATACACACACATACCAAAGCTGCCTCCAATATTCAGACAAGTTAATGGGTCACAAGTTTAATGCACAGCAAATTTTCTTTACTGTATCAACTGTACACTGTGATGGAGATTAAATTAACAATGTTGTAGCAAAGCACAGACCACAGTTTATAATAGATTTATAAGTACTGTATGGACATGTTTGTCTTTTCTTTTATTTCCTCGTAAGCGATGCTGTTATGATGGCAATAATTCTCACTCACTCGACTTGTAGGCTGCTGGCAATAGCATAAAAATAGATTTTGAGAATTTATATCATACATGCATCATAAGGAGGTAACAAAAGAGCACAGGTAAGATTTATTTAGGTTTAGAGCCATTGTTCTTCCTATTCATTTTCACACTAACCCTGTCCCCCTAAGAGTCAGTGGCCTCACTTCCCAACAGCCCCAGGACCTGCAGTTCCCACAAACACAAATTGCACTGGAACTGTCTAAATTTGGGCTTAGATTTGATACAGAAATTGGAAGACAGCACAAATAAATTCCCACAGCAACAGTGCTACAGCCCCAGAATATTCACTCCCAAAACTGAGGAGCTCATTTCTAATTCAAAATGCAGCACATGGGACCAGACACCTCCTTTCAGCTTCACCCAGAGGAGCTCAGCCAAGAGCACTGACTCTGGGAGAGGATCAACTGATACCTGTGAACTCCTTGGAACTGCACCAGTGTGGGATATGGACACCAGAGCTGAAAAAACAACATTCCAAATGGCATTTTGTGAGAATAACACACAGGATGTTGTTCTATGTGGGAAATCCTGTAAGGACAGAATTTAAATCAGTAATTCTTTTCAAGGGTGCCTGTTTTCACACTGGGCAGGTCCAAAATGTGACCTCCCAACACCCTGGCGGGAACTGCTGGAACCTTGTCCAGTGGTGTGGAGACAACAGAATCACAGGCAAAGGTGCAAAACCTGATCTGTCGTTGTACCCACGTCTCCTTCCACGTGCACTTTGTCTGTTGAGTGACAAAGCAGGAACTATTCATCACCTTCATGTTCTGGGATGTTTGCTCTAACAGGACTCTCCTTCCACCTATTATAAGTGTTCATAAATCCAGAGTGAAATATTCAATAAAAAAGGGAAGATTTGCAGTTATAGAGAAGAGCTCAAATAAAGTTCATGGTTTCTAAGTAATGCAGCTTTCAATTACCATACCCTTTTTAAACTGGGAAAGATGTAATGTTAATCAAACATGCAATTTGCAAGTGTTTTTCTTTAGTAAATGTCATGTACAAGTAGATATTTAGGATGTAATGCAAAAAGTAATTGCAGTTGGATAACTTTCCACTGTAATATTTATTTACATTAGAGCAGACATGAGTATTCCTGAAAAAGGAAATGAATATTGTGCATCAAATCCTAACCCCACTCAATTCCAAAACTCCCACTGCCTTCCAGGACCAGAATGTCACCCTTTCTTTTCTCAGTATGTTAACTAATGTCAGCTAATCCCATTCCCGCTGCTTATTAAATAAGAGTGAAAAATGGAGCATAAGGGAGTTCAATGGAGGAAAAGCTCAGACTCTTTCCAAGGGAAAAATACCAACTGGGAATGATGGAAAGTGCCTGGAAAGCAGAAGGGTGGTGAAGTCAAACATGACCCCTGAAGGCAGAGGTTCCATTCCAGGCTCCAATTTGGTGGCTGCAGGTGTATCATGGCACCTTTCAGGGTCCCAGGATCCTTTCAAATTCCCAGGAAAAGGTTTTCATGGGAATTTATTCTTCAAGTCAGGTATCTATATCAGGATTAGGGCACCCAGACACTTCTGTGGGGTCACTCCAGATATCTAAATGTCTAGCACAAGTCAGTGCTCACCATCCCTCACCAGCCATAAATAATGAATTATCTTATAAGGCTAATAGCCAAATTCAATTAAAAAACCCCAAACACTTCTGCTTTTAATAACAGAGTGTTCTCTGCTTTGTCCAACATGAGGG
The DNA here is from genome assembly GCA_013399895.1 of Serilophus lunatus. Classification (NCBI taxonomy): domain Eukaryota; kingdom Metazoa; phylum Chordata; class Aves; order Passeriformes; family Eurylaimidae; genus Serilophus; species Serilophus lunatus. The sequence continues at coordinate 377,867 of VXBA01004859.1, read as the reverse complement.
ATCAACAGGAGAGGGTGTTGAGCTGGAATAGTGACTGATTCCCTGTCAGAGCAATTGGGGAACTGTCCACAAGAGGAGAAATTGGATGTCCCCAGCAGGAAAACAATCTTTACATTCATGGGAAATGGTCTCACAATGGGACATCCTGCACTGTGAGCTGCAGGCTCTCAAACTGCCCAGACAGGTCAACTCTGGGGCTGAGTTAAGAGTTAAAAAGTAACTGTGAAGTCCTAAAAAGGGGCTTTCATTCAGGAGACAAATGTTCTTTCAGAAATACTTTGCCAATGGCACGTTTCAAACTTCTGCAACATCCTCTTAGGAAGACTGAAGGCTCTGTTCTGCTCTCCCAGTTGGATACACACATTACCCAGAGCAGCACCTTTGCCCTGCCCACACATTTCCCTCTCAGACAAGAGCAGATTATTTGCTCCAGAGCACTCCATAAACGAGGATGGACAATGGAATCCTGGGTGAGACTCACTCAAGTGAGTCCCTCAGCTGAGGACTGAGGGTTCCCTCTGGCACAAACTCCACCTTGACCATGGATCCCAAATTTGGGAAGGAGGAGGCAGCTCTGAAACAGCACACACACACACACATACCTGGTTCATGCTGGTACTTTCATACATCATTTTCTATTTAACTTCCCACAAGCTACAGAACTCATGGTAGGGCAACATTTCCAGGGAACCATCAGCCAGCAAATTGCCTCCACTTGTTTATGTTTACAAAGCATTTTCCACTGTTTCCTTTGCCTGGAAAATTGGTTATTTTATCATAGAAAGCTATCAGCTGCCTTTTGTACTATCTACCTTAGATAAATATATGTTCTATTTTAATCCATTTTTCATTTACTTCTAGGCAATTGATTCTCTTATTTCCTTCAAAATGTATTCTATGATGTTTATATTATTTTGGATGGAAAAACAGGCCTGTAGATACAAACATTATTTTCCCACCCTGTTAAATGTAACAACTATGTTTGGTTTTCCTCAAGTACATGATACTGTGACCAAGGAATGAATATGTGCCTTCCTGAGCTGCGGAGACCAGCACAGGGAGGGCACACACAGCCCAGCCCAGCCTGGGACATAAAACCTGAGCAAGGAAGAGAATGTGAAGAGGTTTCGAGTGGGTTTTAACCCAACAACTTCTTCCCAGCAGCTGGGGACACAGGGTGTCAAGATGGGGAACATTTATAGAGATTTACAGAGAGCAGGGATGAAATTCCTGTTGGGGTTGTGAGCCAGCTGTGCATTGCAATGGCCACACTCTGCTAAGTGTGATTGGGATGTGATTTATGTGCATTGCTGTATCACTCTGCTCAATCATAACCCTGGGTAACTTCAAACAAGGAAATTCTGTCTTAGGCATTAACCCCCTCCCCAGGCAATACCTGAAAGAACCTGGTCAGCATGTTTTGGGCTCTGGCAAGTCCCCCTTTCACCCTGGAAAGATTTATTAACAAATCCCTGCTACCAGGTCACATTTCCTAGGCTGTTGTTTTGGAGCTGGCAGATCATCAGCCTTCTCTTACGGGAACAGATTAATGCCTTCAAATTGTGCTCCCACCTCAGCTGTGGTTGTTTCTTTCCCCTTTACTCATCTTCCTCTTGACCCCACATTCATCATCCTTGCAGAAAATTGGACAAATGATCTGTCTACTTTTGGTGACACCAGTGTCCTTCTCCATTTCCCCTAAAGCAGGACTGCCCCATCCTCTTCTCTTCTCCTTTTACTGACACAGCTGCTGGTTTTTTCAATAGCCTGACTTTTGGCAAAACTCACTTTATCCCTAATGTATTTTGACTTCTAAGACATAGTTTTGTCTCCTGTTCAGTTCTTTTTTCCTATTCCTTGCTACTTATTTCTCTTATCTCTACTTATTTCTACTGTCTTCTCTTTTGGTAACTAATATGAAACCAACTCTAACGCCTCCAGCTACAAGTTTCTGCCTCTTAAGCTTAAAATGCTGATTCTTGACAGTTTTCTTAGAACCTGGACTTTGGGGCATCTATCATACAAAATTTCCTGGGTGTTTCAAGCCAAAACACATTCCAAAAGCATTTCCTCAGTTTTGAATGTTTGTTTTATAGCTGTGCAATTCATGAATGACTGACGTGATTTTCTACGGCTGGGTCATTTATTCCATCTTCATTACCTACAACACTACATCCAAAATAGTATTTTCCTGGTTCAGTAATCTGTTGGCAGAAATATCTACTATTTCAGTAACATGTTCTCCAAAATATATCAGAGGAATTAAAGCTTGGAAGCGATGCAAGTCCTACCCGTATTTCTGTCAGTGGTAACATTTGACAGGTCTCTACTCAGAGCCAACTCAAGTGCTAAACCTGCAAACCACATTTCCAGCACCCACCACTCCAAACTTTCAGCAGCCTCTCCTGCAGTGATTTTGACCTAAACAGATGTTGATGTATCTTTACAATCTTTTATTCCTCTCAAGCCAATCACAGCCCTCCAGCAGAATGTTACTCTGTCAGCTTAAGTGCCTTTCAGACATAAACCATGATAAAGTGGCTCCGTGCATTTCTAGAATCATGTAATTACAGAATTTTGTGCAGGACTTTATGCTTTCACAGATAACGTCTCTTTGCACACAGCGTGTGAGGAAACCTTTACAACTGCAAACACGATAAGCTTTGCCTCCCTAAATGTTTGGGATTTGATGCACCAGCTCTGTGCAGAGTGAGTGTCTCAGGAACAGAAGGGACCAAGAGATCCCTGGATGCAGCTCAATTACACTGGGTTTCCCAGGCTGGAAAATTTAACTCTAAATTGCTCGATACAGAAAAAGTGATTTGACTCATTGGATCCTTTCAACTCCCCTTTTCCTCTCCAAAACCCCACCAGGTGCAGTGAGGGGGGCTGCCTGTGACAGCTTTCCCAAAGATCCTGTGCTCATTTCCCACATTTTCTGACCTGACTCAAACTGATTATGTCACCAGTGTGAGGGCATCTCCACCCTGGCAGCCAGACCCTGTAGAATGCACCGGGCTGAGGGTCTTACCTGGCACTGGCTGATCAAGCCAACACGCAGAGGGATGTTTTGATCAAACGATACCACATTTATATGATTGCACAGTGCAATAGTTTACAAATATGACAGAAAATAGTCTGAGTTTGTGAATGTAAGCAGAACATTTCCATGGAGCCTCTGGGAGATTTGCATGCCCATGAAATACAGGCTCAATCTGCTCCAGAGTCTGACACACAAGGACTTTGTGTTTCTGCTTGGGCTGATGTTCAGCATGCTGCAGTGCAGCAAACAGAAAAGTGGAGTTGAGCTGTCATGTAAGATAATTGATTTTGACAAGACTACAAGTTAATTCGTCACTATTTTGCAACTTATTTGAAAATTCTTTGCAGCAATCTCCCAGGGGACAGCGTGTAATCGCTTGTAAACTGAAATTAGGTCCAGAGTTAAATATCATTAAATCTCAGGTACAGCCCGAGCTCAGCATGTGCCTACTAATGCATTACCTTCCTATTACATCAAGGACACAACTGTAGCAAAGGTTAGGAAGATTATTGCTCGAGTTGCAAATGGCTTCTAAGGAGAGAATTTAGGTGAGATACATTTCCAGGCAGCCCAAACACGGGAACAAGAGAAAAGTCACCAAATAGACACCTGACAATCACCACAGTCCTCAGGCATTCACATTTTCTTGCTTTTCTTTTGCACCTACACCCACACAAACCTCTCTGTGAAATAAGCAAGGTTGTGGATGCCCCAATCCTGGAAGTGTTCCAGGCCAGGTTGGATGGGGGGCAGAGCAACCTGGTTAGTGAATGGCATCCCTGCCCTTGACACAGGGGGTGGAAGGAGAGGAAATTTAAGGTCCCTACCAATCCAAACCAGTCTGTGATTCTAAATTAAACGGAATATTAAAGCTCATCTTTATATTAAAATATCCAAATAAAATCACTGCTCACATTAGCCATTCCAGTGTTTTATTATAATAGAGTATGAAGGATTGGTAGATATTTTAGAACTGGGTGGCAAAGAACATATTGTTTGACAGTTTTATTTGAGACTGTTAAATATTAATTGCTGAACAAAAAGGTGCATTAAAAAATTATGTTGGATGCAAATAATTCAACTCCCTACAACTAGAAAGAATATTTGCATATTCAGCCTCTCTCAGGCCACAGCTGATGATCTTTGGCTGGTTTGGGGGGCCTTGATGGCAACTTCTACTTGAGTGAATGAACAACTGCATTAAGATTTGATTTACAGATTGAAGTGAAGGTGGTGGGCACAGTTAAAGACCCCAGGCAGCTTTGTAACAGCAATTTGGGCAGTTTCAGTGTCTGGTTAGGATCTTTTGGGCATGTAGGAAAGGTATTACAGCAAAGGACACGCTGGTTGCCTTGGGATGATGCATCTCCTCCCTGAGGGGCAGAACAGGCAGAGCTGCCTGAGAGGGGTTGTGATTCCTGCAGTGTTTGTGTCCTGAAAGGCAGGGGAGCAGGAGGGGGAGAAGCCACAGGTTCTTCCCTGAGGCCCAAACTGACCCAAACACAGAGACCTGTCTGTGCATATTTTGATCTCTGGTGTGAAATGTGAACTGCTGGGCCAGGAACTAAGTTGAGACTTCTCCAAAATCCATCTTGTTCTCAGACAGACAGTGCATTACAGTCAGAACTCATTGTTTCACTAATTTTAACGATCATAAGCAAACAAAGACACCAGGTGGGTGCCATGTGCCTGGAGACTCCGGGCAGTGGATGGTCAGAGCCACAAAACCAATCACACCTACCTGCTCTCCAAACCTGGCAGCCCCTGAGATTGGTTTGGGCTCAATTTCTGAAGAAATGGAGACTCTGCTCATTCTAATTAGACCTTTGGAGCAAGGACACCTGGACTGAAAAGCCATCTGAAAGTAGGCTCAGATGGTGACTCTGATGCTTTTCAGCAGCAATCACTAATTTTGCAGAGACAATTCTCTGCCCATTATTTGAACTAAAGTGAATCCAAATCCTCCTGTGTTTTATAGACTCTTATTTCCTAAATTTTAGAAAATGCATCATAAACTTTTATAAATGTCTCTTTTTATTCCCCTCTTCTCCTCCTCTCACTTAAAAGTTCAAATATAGAAACACATTGCTGAAGTCCCCTGGGGTGGCAGCCTGGCAGCCTCTGCAAACATAGAATTCACAGATTCACAAATTACATTAAATAAGTGTTTCTGATTGCCTGTCTCTGTTTTCCACTCTTATGTGAGAGGGAGACCCCAGTGTGATACCACTGGCACACTTGGCAGTTTCCACTTCAGCAGTGACATGGCTAAGACAGTAACCACACAGAATATCTGGGTCCCTGAAAAGGCAGGCTGGCATTTTGAAACATGTTAAAGGAATCCTTCTGTGAAGTAAAATGATGCTGCAGACTCTCAGCCAGGCTACCCAAGCAGCACCAGAGCAATCCACAGAAAATAAGGAATAACAGAGAACCTCAGGCACTAAAATCCTGCCACTGCTCTGCTTGAGAGCCATTTCATTGCTCTGCTGACACATCTCACTGTGGGGAAAGCCACAGGCAGCTCCTTGAAACCCACTTTACTCCCTGCCCCGAGGATCAGGCAATCAGGACAGCACTGAGCAGGGCTGCAGCTCTTCCCATCCTGGAATGAGGAGGTGCTAAGGGCAAATAAGGGAGGGAAGCAAAGGAAAAGAATAAAAGCAGAAAGCAAGCGAAAAATGAGATGAAAGGGAGATAAGAGACAGAAAGGGGGACATGGGGACAAACAGCCATCAGGTCTGGGTCCAGCACAAAGGATCATCTCTTAACTTCAGGCTGTGGTAGTAGCACTTGATGACCAGGGGATTTTAGGAACTGGTGATGCCTGCCATGACTCACAGAAATCCCAGCTCCCTCTCCAATAAGGAAAAAACTTCACCTGCTTTTTGCCCTGTACTTATTTGAGAAAAACACTTTAGTAATGTGACATTGTTCACTGAGTTTTTTAATGAGACTCAGGATCGCACTCAACTTCTGAAAACAAAAGAACTGATTCATGTTTAATGTCTAGAGAATCCCTGTGTTGAAAGCCTGACATAAAAGGGTGGATGAGTGAGGAGACACCAGAAAGCCTCATTTAGGCTGCCAGTTTATGTTCACCATTAGCTGTCAGGTGTCCCTTTGTTAACAAAGGGCTGTTTATAAAGTGTTCTGGAAAGGGAGACCTTGGACCTCCAAAAGTCTGGCAGCACCATCATCCAGGTGCTACACAAGTTGTCCCTTGTGCAGAACATGAAACAATCCCAACCCCATGGAAAAGCAATTTCTGGGATCATACATGTGATATCAGTGGGAACACCATAAAGGAACAGGGAGGAAGTCTCTTGCTGCATGGATTTGAAATACAGTTTCATTACATACAGGTTAGGCCAAAGCTAGTTGAGCATTGATGTTTACAAATGTAGATGAAAGTGCAAACTCAAACAAATTAATTTCTATCTCTTGAAAATAACAAGTAACTCAAGTGTAACTGTCTCTGTACTATATTTTGAAGTTGAAAACCTTTTACACATTTACAGAGCTCTGGTACCTTGTAGTGCTGACCTGCTTGTGGGGGGAGGGTTTTCTTTAAATCTTGTCAAAATAGCAAATATCTGCAACTCATTTCAGAACTGTGCTCTGCATTAGAAGTTAATGTACTGATAAATTTACCTAATTACAGTAAACCAAACAATCCTTCAACTGAGGCTGGTCTGTTCCCTTCCCTAAAATGCAATTACCCACAGCCCCTGCACAGACTGGAGCAGCTCCTGGATATCTGAGGACTGGGCCAAGATAAAATTTTAAACATTTCTTCTGGTTATGTTTGTGTTTTTCAAGTCTGTCTCTTTTGAAATATCAGAGACTTGTCTGACATTTAATTTCCATTTCTGTATTGAAACCAGGAAAACATGTGGCTCTAGAGGAAGACACTGAGACAGAAGCAAACATAAGCTAATCAATCATGGAGTTGTGGATGGAGATGAACACGTTTTCTATGCAGGCAAAGTAAAGTTTCTGTACAGGGAGCTCACACCAGATCAATTAACTACTGAAATCTCCTTTAGGAGGGACAAGAGCTGGATCTGAGATCTTCAATGAAATGTAAGTGCCAGAGGAACCTCATGATTCATCTCCCAGAGGGCTGAGCAGCACTGGAATTGCTCAGTGGACAGACTTCCATTGACAAAGGAATTTTGTCACAAATGTGCCTTCTCCCAAAGAGAAAACTTCAAAACTTGGGTCCCTCCTCAATCCCACTGAGATGGAAGTAAAAGAAATCCTCAATTATGAAGAAAAAGAGGATTTTTAACCTAATTGACTCTAATTTTAACTAGCCTTTCTTGAATGTTACGATTTCCTATACAAGCTGCATGACTCCTGTACCTGTGCTGATCATTGCTTATTTAATTAAAGGAACTATTCAATTTCAGAAAAGCAATGTGGAAAGGCAGTGTTGTGCAAGAAGCACAGGAAGCATCATGGCAAGTGGCAGTCACAGAGTCAGAGATCTCTCCATCAGCATCAGCCCCTGCTCTGACACAAGGCTCCAGCAATTCTACTTTACTCTCACTGCTGCTCCTATTTTTTAATGTGTGAAAGACTTACAGAAAAGGGACAATTTGGGCTTTTATCTGCATTGGAAAACCAAGGATTAAAAGCACCCTTGTAACTTGGAGGGGAAGCACCCTCCTCGTTTGGCAGCACACTGGTCACAGTCACATCACTGGGATCTCCAAAACAGAGATGAAATGGAATTTGCAAAGACCCCAAGAACCAGAATCAAGATGTAAATTTTAATTTACTTAATGAAGCATAATGTTTCCTACAGATGGCTCTGTGTTCTGTTTCCCTGCTCTCCCTTTATGGCAATACCAGCCCGGCCCAGCAATTTCAATCATCTTTGGAAAATCTGAGGGTCTTTCTCTCCACGTTTCTCCCTTGCAAACCTGCTCAGGATTAATCCAACCCTCAAATGTGGAGATTACCTGAGTCTCTTCTAATCAGCCTAGAAAGAATTTTTGATCAGAGCAGTTGTACCTGCTATAAAGACACCACTCAGAGATATTAAATATTGAGTTTAAACATCTGACAACAGCTGAGTTTCTGTCATCATTTACATGAACCCAGAATAATTCCACTTGTGTAGTTCAGTATGAATAAAACTGTGATCAAAATGTGATCCAAGGCTCTCCCAAGATGCATCGTGTCCTTTACAACAACAAAGCAAATGAAGCAAAAGAGAATGAAAAGTGAATTAAAAACCCATTGATCTCACAGATACAAAACAAAGTTGGGATAAATATTAGTGCTGATGATTTCCTTTCCATTATCCACAATGTGTTTTTCCTCACCAAAAAAAGAGGAGGTTTAATCCCATCTATCATTCAGAGAATGGGTGAAGCGTGAAAGGTGCCCCGAGGCAAGTTAACAGCTTGGCTGTGCCTCAATTTGTCATAGTCACACACCCAGCAGAAATGCACCTCCTAATACATCCAAACATGTTGCATCCTGGAAGAACAACCCAACATCTGGTCATCCCCAATGCAGAGTGCAACATCATGACTGTCTGTCAAAGTAATTAATTAACATCATTTCTTTCTGTCAGGTTGCACACACACACATCCACCTCACAACACACAGCGTTTGATCTCACTATTTTAAGGAGAAACATCTATTTCTTCTCCAGCAGTTTTCATCTAGAACTCCAGTATCCCACCAAAGGCAGTCAGGATTCCCATTCCATAATCCAGGAAATGAAATACAGAGGGAAAGGATGTGTCCAGAATGATGCAGCAGAACAGAAACAGAGCTGGGAACAAAGCCTGAATTCCTGAATGTGAGTAAGGAGTTCTACCCATACTGTTGAATATACTGATGAAAATACATCCTGTCAGAAGAATTTCCATGGCATTTCACGATTTCAGAATGAGAACAACCACATAATTCTTTGGACAGGCTCACCATAATAAAGTTCTGCTCTCATATGCAGAAGATTCCCATGGGTTTTCAGAATGCTCTGACCTACTGTTTGGATATTCTGTGTTTTCCACCATATCCAGCAATTCTCTAAGCCTCTTGCTCTGATTCAGAGATCACTAAAGTTACAGGAATAAAATAATTCAGAGAATCATAGAATAGTTGAGGTAGAAAGGGCCCCTGGAGACCAGCTAGGCCAAAGTCCTGCTCAAAGCAGGGTAAGCTGCAACAGGTTGCCAAAGACTGTGTCCAGTTGACTTTTGGGTATCCCCAAGGACAGACTCCACAATCTCTTTGAGCAGCCTATCCCAGTATTTAATCACCATTACAATAGAGGAGTTTTTAAATACCTAAATGGAACTTGTTGTATTTGACTGAGCTCTGAGCTGTGGATCTGAGCACTCTGAAGGGGCCTGGAGCCCAGACGCTGAGGATGAGAGATGGTGAGACTCATAAGAGATCTCATGGAAGGGTGATCTCTGAAAAACCCAGAACTGGGCTGCCACCAGCACATTTCCTGACCAGGCTAAATAACAAGACCCTCCTCCCAAGAGACTCCTGGAAAAGCTCTGACAAAAGTAGTCCTTCACCTGATGTGCAAAACAAATCCACTGGGCTCTGTCCTGAGACTCATGTCTACCATAACCCCATCAAATCTGCAAAGAAGAGTAACCACACTACTGCTATTCCCAAACTGGAATCTGGGGAATTCCAGTGGCTGGAGTTTTTCCTAGAAGATGGAGATAGTATTTGCAGAAATTCATGTATTTTCTTCCTGCTCTCCCAACTGAACTCGACCCCATATGACTGGGAAGCACTATCAGACAAAATAAAGTAGAGATTTAAAGGTTCTTCTGGATTCCCAAGAATTCCCAAGCTTCCAGCCATGTCTCCCTACCTCCTGCCCCGGCAGCAAAGCCTGTAAGCTCTATGGAAAAGCTGACCTTCCATAGGAATCCTCATGTCTTCCTGCAAACCTGCCTCCTTGTGCAGTTTGTTTCCAGGCTTTGATCTTTCTTTGAAACCATCACTGCAATCTGAGTAAGTCAGGAGAGCAGCAGACTTTGGTCCTTGGCTAAAAACCCTCCTGCAATCAATTTTCATGATTTACTCATGGTGCTACATAATTGAAGCACTGCAGGTCTGTCCAGAGGGCTCCTAGAGGTGCGATTTTAGCAAGCAGGAGGAAGGGTAAGAAACCTCTACCTTAAAACTACCCCCAGTGTCCTTTGCCTCCTGTTTTACCTTCTGTTAAAATTTGAATTTTGCAGGTTAAATTCACCCTGATTTTCACCCTCTACCCTGAATTTGATGTATTTTTAAGCATTCTGGACAGGGTTATGTAGCCTGGCAGTGTCTGGCCTTCACATGAACAGACACTGTGTTACAGGCAGAAAAGCTGCTGAAAATGGAAATGATGAACTGCAGAGACTTTTTTGTTGAATGACTACCCTCCAAGATCAAAGAACGAGTGTTTTATCTCTCTTCTTTCTGTTTGATGCCCACAAAGCTCTTCCTGATATAAAATACTCTCAGTACAATACACACATCATTCCCATCTGGCCTTTACTTTTATTCCTAATGGGGCCTAAATACTTCCTGCACAACACACCCCAAAGCCATGAAAGTGGAGAAAGCTCACTATTGCAAAGGAGCTGTGGATGGGAACCTTTCTCACAGGCCTTCTTTTCCTTTTCCACCTTTCTCCAGTGAAGTCCCTGTAGTTCTTCAAGCAAAAGTCTCTGTGTAGCCGAAGGTGTCTTTTTATTTTACTCCACAACCCAGAAACTCAATGTGCATTGTTATTCTCTGACTCTACTCATCTTTTAGGTCATATTTCATGAGTTCTTGCCATCACAAAGAGAGTGACACCCACATCTGTGACTCTTGGGTCTCTTCCCAGCTTCCCTGACAAATGGCCTTCACTGTGCTTTCCTCAACAAGATTGAGGTCCTTGAACTCTCATTTTCAGTCCCAAACATTCAGATATTCTGCTGGGCCTGTTTAATAAATAAAATCCTGCAGTTTCTCTGCCCTGAATCAGGCAGTTTAGAGCTGTAAAGAAATGACTGGAGGATGTGCTTGTTACAGAACACACATTCAAGGCAATCAAATGGCACAAGGAAGGGTCAAAGCTGAACGTGCAAAGTATTTTCAGGAGTGCAGCAATACAAGTGAACTTTTGACTGTATAGATTTTCCTTAATGTGCACATTCCTGATATTTCACCTAACCTTTTTGTCAGTAACAAAATAAACCCCAGCTATTGAAAACTGCACTTCCTTTGCTTGCATGGTCCTTCCAGGCCAAGAAAAGGCAGTTCTGGCAGTTGAACGAACTACAACTTCCAGCATCTCACTTCAATAATGGTGTTTAAACATTACACAGTGTTTATTGAAGCCATAGTGCCCATGACTGCTATAGAACATATGTTTCCATCCCTCCATAAACACTTAAACGGGTTTCTTTGCCAGCCCCAAGAAAAGATAAATGCCACTTTAACCAGTGCACTGCATCTCTAAATCCTTTCCCTGTCAGGTTATCACCTGGTTTAGATTCTTGTTGTGGTTTAAACCCAGATGGCAACTAATAACCACCCAGCCTGTGTCTTACCGTGCTCAGTGGTGGGGAGGAGAATGGGGAAAGGGTAAAACATGTTGGTTAAAAACAGTAATAATAATAATAATAATAATAATAATAATAATAATAATAATAATAATAATAATAATAATAATAATAAAGATAGGCAACTCCTGATCAACACTGAGCACATCACTCCATGGTATGGAGTATCCCTGTGCCCAGTCCAGGTCAGCTCTCCTGTCCTGGCCATGCTCCCTCCTGGCTTCTTTTGCAGCTCCTCCTTGACAGAGCAGGGCAAATTGGAAAGTCCTTGACTTTCTGCACTGCTGAGCAAAAACTGGACCATCAGTGTATGATCAACATTATTCTCATACTAAATCCAAACCACAGCCCTGGCCCAGCAACTGGGCAGAAAAACAACTCCATTCCAGCTGGAAGCAGAACAATGTTCATGCCCATTGTCCCGCCTGTGGCATCTCCCACCACCATTCTATCCTCTCTCCTTCCACTTCACTTTCTTGTTTTGACAAAAACTGTAACTTCTACTAGGCAGAATCAGCCAGTAACTGTTTTCTCCCAAGGCTGAGATTCTGGGTGCCTCACAATGTTCATTTTGTAAAACATCCAAATTCAGTTCTGTATTGTCCCAAGTCCAGTTCCTTCCACACTGACCTCCCCTTCTATCCCCACCTGCTTCTGCTTGTTGTCTCACCTAGCTCATTTTTCCATTTTCCTCCCCAAATTCCTTCTCTGTCACGTCTCAATCTGTATTTTGCCCCGATTTTTGCTCCATGTCTCCATGCATATCACCTTCCCTCTGCTCTTCTTGGCTTTGGGCTCTGTTCACAACTCTGTTTGCAAGAGGTGGTTATGCTATAACCACCTCCTCTGGAGTGTCAGGTATGATGCTGGCTCACCATCTGCTCATTTATTCCTTTGGTCACGACACATTCCCTCATTTTATGTGCTCTTCCTTATGGAGAAGGATGGGCTCTGCTCTCCCTGCCAAAGCAAGATTAGAGTGAGAACAAAACGCTCACCTGCGAGCGGGGCAGGGAGGGCTCTGTTCTGCCAGCCCTGATTTACAGGCAGATATGCACTTGGTGAGTCCTCTGCTATCTCATTATTTCTCTCCACACCACTGAGGCAGACAAGCTGTCAACAAATACTCATTTCACTGGGGACACGAGGTATCTGCTCCTGTGCCAAACACTTTTTCAGTGTTTTATAAGTACTACAAGTAAGTGTCAGGGTATCGTTTGAGGGGCCTAAGAGGGATTTCCATGACTGTAATTTAGAACAGGATTTCTCAGAGAAACTTCTGAAAATATTTCGCTTCAGAACTTTGCTATCATACTTACAATAGCACAAGCACTGGGTAAAACAAAGAAAACTCCCTGAAACTTTCTGATTTTACACAGAGTGATTTAAGATCATCATGGGCTGCTCTTGCATGGAGAAGCAACTCAAAATGCAAGTGATTGTAAGGCTGTGGTAAAGAGTGTACAACTGTACAACAGCACATTTATCTCTAGGTTTTGCTCTAAAAGGTCTCTTACTTATACACAAACATCTTATTGACATGGAAAGAATTTTAAAACACTAAAAAACAGAATTATCCAATCTACTGCAACATCCCCATCAGGCAATGGAGGAACTCAACATTCCCATTTTAAGCTGCCATGTTGCATCACTTCTGTACAGTCTCCTGCAGATCTGATCATCACATCTCTAAAATTAGTAAAGCTGCCTCCGGGCTGTATTTTAAATGCAACCCACCCAAGACACCAAGGCCAGCTGTACATCAGAGCCTCACTCATCTTTAGCAAGGATATTACTGGATGGCTGAGCTCTTCCCAGCCCACCACAGTTTGCCATCCCTTTTCATCTCAATCCACACGACAAATACACTCAACTCCCACAGAAAGCAAGGAGAAATAAGGACTCTCTGCCCTGTGGAGGCTTATCCAAGTTCACACAAAATCAAGGTGAAGTCTGAGGACAAATTTCAGCATGTGACACTTCCCTGTGTTGAGCACCAGGGCAGTGGGCAGAGGTGGGAGGGGAGGGGGCACCAGGGCTGAGCACTGTTCCAAAGCACAGGCAAAATACACCCAGCTGCTATATTCTGAAATAAAGTGTTTTAGTAGCTTTGTATGTAGCCACTGGGATTGACAACTAAACAAAGAAACACTCACTACCAAGGAAAGCTGTGCATCCACACACTTTCTCCCCGCACCACTGGCCCCTGTGCTGTTGGAATGATTTCCTGGCTGTCCCTCAGCTCTTGGGTATCCATACACAGGAAGGCTTTTGTCCAACAGTGAGTGATGAATATCTGTTATTTTCTAGCAAATTTTTAGCTGCTGGAGGCCTGAGGCAGATTTCAGGTCTGATTTTTGAATTAAACCTTTGGCTTCCTCTTTTGATTTTAATACTTAAAGACTGCCCAGAAAACAGTTTTGTAACTGGGAAGAACAGCGGTTTCTGAAAAATCCTAAGAGCACTGGATGGGGCAGGAAGGCCTTTCCGAGTCTTAGCACGTGTCCTTGGGGACAGTTATCCATAACCCAGAAAAAGTCACAGCATGTCTGAGGCTCCTCCAGGTTCAGGTGCCTGGAACAGCTCCCAGGGAATTTCCTGATTCCTTAGTGCTGGACAGTGAGCTGCCCTCTCCAAGCATTCCCTGAAATACCACTCCATGCCTAACACAGAGACAAGTGGTTGAGAAGCTTTCCCAAGGACTGCTCTATCTTCTTTTTTTGTGCTTGTTAGCAGGCAAAAATCCCAGGAATATTTTTGAGTGGGTGTCCATAGCTGAGATTTTTGCCTCCTCTTTGGGTGAGGAAATTCTGCTCTTTTCTCCAAGTGACAGGGCCACTCTTTTCTCTTAGTGACCAGGCCATAAAATTATACCAATGGTTCTTTTAAATTGATGTAAAGTCTGTTCATTTGTGTAGTGCACATTTAAAGCCACATTATTGCAAGATGCTCCAGCAATGAAATTCAGCATTAGCAATTCAGTTCATTAAAAAGGATATTTTAGTGGTTTCTTTCTTTTATAGCTATTACTCTGCCTAAAGTGAGAAAAACCTCAGTCAAATTAATAAAACTAACAACTCGTCACATTTGCTGCCTCTCTATGAAGTCTGCTCTGCTCTCACCACTTTGGCAACCAAGGAATGATGTATGGGAACCAAATTCCCCCTTGCATAACCACACAAACCTGCACAGGAGTGTGTTTAGCCCATTCACTACTTGTAACCATGGTTTCATTTACTCCAAGTTATCCTGAAGCTTTTAGTCAACCATTGAGCCGTTCCCCAGATCAGAGATTCACTTCCAGATGTTGCAGGTGTGCTCCAGGTTCAGAGGGGCTCTGCTGTGCAGGGAGGGCTCAGTTACAAACACCTCAGCAACACAGTGGGGTTGTCCTGGCACAGAACTTCCATGGATAACCCAAAGCTTCACATCCAGCCCTCTGATCCAAAATCCAAATGCCTGTTCACACTCTCTTTGGAAGCATCAGTCCCTGACATGCTGCCCAGGGACAGGAATCAGCCAGGCTTTATACACAAGGTGTGCCCACAGCTTCTCTTGGTGGTTTTCAGCATGGATTCAGACCGATTTTCCAGAGCTTCCCAGCACACAGAACTGCCCAACAGTGTGTTCCATGGAGCACAGAATTTCCTGCTCACATCCAGCTCACCTCCCACCTGGCAGCTGTGAGCCCCAAAGCCATGGCCACGGCCTTGCTCAGCCTGGATGATCCTCGGGAAGTCTTGGTCCCTAAAAGAGATCTTTACCAACTTCATCTCTTAAGTTCTCATTCAGATAATGGCTTAAGCATTTATCTAACTTAAATAGGTTAAGGTTGTTCCTCATTGACTTTAAAAGGACTATTCATATGCATGAAGTACATGGCAGGATCAAGGCAGGGGCTGGAAGACACAACTCCAGGGACTGAAGCAGACAGAGCCAGGTCAGCTCAATTGACTCTTCAAAATCATCCAGTGGAGGAAGTCTCAAGAGGGTTCTGGAACTGCTGGGGAAATGATCTGTGAGCACCTTGGCTTTAGACACAATCAGCTGATTTAGGAAAGGAAGAACTCTCCCTGACTCTGACAGGAAGATGAAGGTGAAAAGTAAAAGGACACAGGGTGCTGAATTTCTATTTTTCACTCACTTCAGTACAAGACTGAAACAACTGGCAGCTGATCTGTTCATCATCAATGAATCACATGGAAGAACAGAAAGCAGTCCCTTCCCAAAGTAAATCTTGGATCTACTTCTCCTTTTCCAGAATCAACAGCTGCCCTTTGCTCAGCCCTGTTAGTGTCAGAAAAACCCAGGATAATGTGATTCCATACCTTCCCATAAGCTTGCAGCCTCTCCAAAGAGCTCAACTCATGGAAGCTGAGAGGACACACACCCCCACCAGAGTGAGGAGAAGCTGCCACGAAGGATTGGGCAGATTTTAAGAGCTTCAGCAAGAGACAAAATATTCCCAGTGGATAAAAAATGATGGATTAGCCCATGTTAATGCAGCCAAATGATCTGTGTAAAAATCCAGGCAGGCCATGCTGCTGTGCTCCCAAGGCACTGCACAGCAGCTTGTGTTTACACTCCTTCCCCTGTCACAGGCTGTCCTGCGTAGGCTGGGCCTGGGAAGAGCTGCTGCCACAGAGACTGTTTCCACAGGAAACCTGGGGCCCAAACCCAGTGCGTGGGCCCAACATCCAGCAGAGGCAAAAATGAAACACAAGCTGTTTACCTGATTACACCAGTTCAGCAGCGATTGAAGGGAGCTGGGTGGTTTTGAAGTTTGAGAAAGAGCAAATTGTTAGAAGTGAGAGAGGCAGAAATCAATTCCACTCCATAATTGCTGTGGAAAGATCCTTGTATGAGCCTCACTGGAGCTTGTTTTTACACATTTGCATCTCTTTGCATGATGCAGTTGTCACTGAGTCTGCAAATCACATCAAAATTAAGCTGTAATTTGAGCTTGGCTTAAATGAAAAGTGTATTAAAACTTTGAAGTCCACATGCTATGGATATGAAATCCTGTTTCAGCCAAAGCAATAATTAAGACTGGATTGCAACTGAAGTTTAACAGCTTAAAACGTATCTTTAGAAATTGCAACTGCACTCAACAGCTGGAATGACAAATGAAATATGGGGGCTGTGGTGGAAACAGGAGCATCACACCTGGTTCTGTCACCTCATCTGGCACTTGGATACAACAGCCACTGAGATACAAACCCACACACAGACCAATTCCTGACAAGAACCATGGACAGATGTTCCTGGTGCCCAGTAACAGTTTAAACAGCTGAGGTTTTGTACCTTTGCCCCTCTTTGGTGGATATTGCTGGTTTCCCAGTCAACTCTACCCTAAAAACCTGAGGATGAAAAATCAGCTAATGATTCTGGCAGATCAGTCTCTCCCATTAGGCTGAATTTTGTTTGAGCCTCTCTTCACAAACCAGGAATCTTTCCTTTGAACTTCATTTCTTCTTCAGAAACACTTCAAAGCATTTTGAGAACACGGATGCCAAAATCAAGCCTGAAAACCAGCAAAGCCTCACTTTAAAACACTCCATTTTTCTCCTGGGAGTTGTGCTGTTGCTTTCCACAGCCTGTCAAACAACCCTCTCCAAATTCAGCCCAGGACCTGCCCTCCTCATTCATCACCAGTCTCAGCACTGAGCATCCAGCTGCTCCAGGGCTGGACCCTTCACAGGGATCTTGCTGGGATGTTACACCTGCCTGTTGTCATGACCTTGGCAATTCCTGACAAAGGGAGAAAGATGTAACAGGTTCTTGCTCCCAGTTTGTACAAAACATCCTTTCCAAGGGAAACTATTTTATCCATATGGACACAATACAGTAACAAGAAAGATGCTTTGGCATTATTACGCCAACATCTCTTTAATTACTCTTTGAGCAAGTACTATATTTTCTCTCAAAACTAATAGCAAAGCAAACACTTTGAAACCACTTTATTTTTTCATTACAACCTCTCTGTCTGTTTTCTTTGAAATTCCCCAAACTGGCACAGACAGTTTGGGAGCTTTTGCTCTTAATTCAGGGCTTTTGCTCTGAACTTTCTTTTTCCTACCTGTAGCCCCTTGTTTTGTTGATCCCCCATTAGCCAGAAAGATTTCTGTGATCTTCCCCACAATGAAAATGCTCATGAGAGTCAAAAGGGTCTTCAATAACATTGCCTGATTAGCATCCTGAAAGACAGACCACCTCATTCCTCACAGGCTTGATGAGTTCTATGAGAGGCTTGTTCAGATTTCATTGAGGTTTTTCAGCTGTTTCTTCAAAACCAACTCAACAACATCCCGAACACTTAAACAGATGAGAAGTCCTACTTATGTGTTAAGTTGAGGAGAAGCTTAAATTCCTTGCCTGCAAATACAGATGGCTGTTAGCAAGACCCAGAAGAGGCCAGGTAACCACCAACAGGCAATTATATTCCTACCACAACTTCATCTGTTTGAAGTTAATTGCTTTGAAATAATTGGACAAGTGAGCAGGTAAGTTCACACAGAGCATTTGCAATTTTGCTTTGTATTTAAAAAAACAACATGGACAAAACAGTGATGATTTTAATAAAACAAGTTAAAAGGGAAGGGAAAGGTATGGTTGGGGTTTTTTAAAGACTTTTAGTTTTTAACATCATTAAAATGCTGAAAACATTTTATTCAAGAGCTGCTTTAGTTAATACCTCATTACTTCTCTTTTTATTGTTATGGTAATCAAGCCTTAATATATTGTAGCTTTACAGCATGAAATCAAGGCTAGGCCTGTGGGCATGGACAGATGTACAACAGCATGCAGTAAAACACAGGTACAGAGACATGCAGAGCTGAATATGGCACTGGGGTTTTTCTAATTGTTTAGCAATTCATCTGAAGTTATTTTAACCTTGACAACAGATGAACTCTAACACGAACCCTGATCAGTCACTGGAAAGCTGCAGTGAAAAGCAAGTTTTGTGACTGGTGTCTTACAGGCTGAGCTCTAGGAAAGCATGAAACCAAGCCTGAGCAAGATGATATTGTTGGCATGGCCACAGGCTGTAGCTGTAACTATGCAAAACATTTAACTGAGAATATTTTAGCCAAAGGGGAATAATAACACTGGAAAACTGCATTTAACACCAAAGCCTTGCCTCCCCATGGGAAATCAGGGCTCAGTGTCAGAACCCAGACCCCTTCCTACCACAGGCACAACAAAAAACCAAAAACATTTGCATCTGACTTCTGATTCTGAGGTGACACTTGGACCTTGTGCTGGAGCTCTGCTTAAGGTTGAATTTCACCCATCAAATCCAGTGAAAGATTTTCTTTTAGAGAGCAATAATGGTCTTGTTGAAACAGTATCTCAGAAAGAGTGTCCTTAGATCTTCCCCAAGTAAAGGACAACACATGACCCTCAGTGTGAGTGAGGCTCCACTTCCCAGTGTTGCTTTCAGCAGAGATCATCCAGGAAACCATTCCAGCTCCTGGGAGATTTTCTAAATTTAAAGGGAGTGTTTTGGCTGGCGATCCCTTCCCCAGTGAAATCGCTTCAAACAGCCAACATGAAAAGCAATATGCCTGTGACTGCACAAAGTCCCTGCTACTGAGGGAAGTTTTAGAGCCCCAGGGGGTTGGGGTGGCTCCATCCACTCAGCAGCTGCAGTTTATCCCGAGCACAGCCCTGCAGGAACATCCCAAACCACATCTGGCACTGCAAACACAGAACCTGCAGAGCAGCTGCACAACATTAATGAAATTAGAGGTGACACATTATTGCAGTAGAAGTGAAAAATGTTTTGCACGTTGTGACTGGACAGCAGCAAGACATGACTCAACACGTGCAGTGTGGATCTGCAAAATCTGGTTAACCTCAGCTAGGCAAAGCTCCCACTTCTCTTTTCCTTCTTGGAAATACTTGGAGTAACAATACACTGCATCAGCTGAAATGTTTTGATTTAAACCTTTGTTTTAAACAAAGTCTCCTACCAATAAAGAGCCCAGTCACCCAAATTTCCAGTGGCAAGCACAAAGCTGAGCAGCTCTCAGGGGCAGTAAAAGGTGATTTCTCTTCAGGACATTCAGTCCTCTGAGCATTAACCTGGGCAGGGCTTGTAGGATCAGCCCTTGGGACAGGAACACGTGTTGCCCAGTGAATAACAAATGGAATGAAAGACAATGGGCACTGTAGGCCAGCAAACACAGTAATTATATTAATAAAATGAAAGCTTAAATTTTGAAGCTAATCCTGGGCCATCATTTATAAAAGTTAACAGGGCATATTTAATTTAGGAATTGGCTTCTCCTTCCACCGCTGAAACCTCATAAATGAAATATCCTGGACTGCTGCCCAGCACGGAAATAAAAGTTATGAATAATGTTTCTATCTCAATCATTGTCAGGGCTTTAATATTCCTAATTACTTTAAAAAGCTAAATATTCAATATAGGGGAAACCTTCTTTTTCTTTTATCTCCACTTGCAAGATTAGGGCAATTTAAAAAGAGTCACTGGGTAGTTTTAGCCTGAGACCAGTCTGACACTATTTGAAATCTTATCCCTTCCTGGCATTTCCACACAGAGTGGGGTGTTTGTGACTCTGTGTGTGCACCTGTGTATAAATGTATTCATCTGTATGTGTATAGTTGTCACAGTAAATTTTATTATTAACTTCTGTAGGAGCAAAGTGTACAAATACCCTCTGGCTGTTCAGTTAAACATATCTAGTACTTAGAATAATCAAAAGACACAATGAGTACCTGAAATATTTCACAATTTAAAGTAATATTTTTCTTTTTTAAAATATTGTTAGAGAGATTTAGTAAGTTATGCTGCCCAGTTTTTCCCTTGCCACCATGCCAGAAAATCCCAAAAGGTACTTCAAACCCCAAAGCATAGCCTTTGTTTCTGACCTTAAGAGTCACAGAATCATGGAATGGTTTGGGTTGAAAGGACCTCAAAGCTCATCCAGTGTCACCCCCTGCCCTGGGCATGGACACCTCCCACTATCCCAGGGGGCTCCAACCTGGCCTCGGACACTTCCAGGGATGGGGCAGCCACAGCTTCTCTGGGATAACAGTCCTCCCTCCCTGCTCCCTCCCTTTTCCTGTCCCTGAGGGACACCAGCAGAGCTGCAGACAAAACCCAGTAACCTGGGCAGAATCTGCCCCATTGCCTTCAGCCTCTGGAGGGTTCAGCCTCTCTCACATTTAATTCCCATTCCCTCCTAATGCCTCCCTCCACAGACCCTTGTTTTGTTACCTCTTTGCCTGGTAATGAAACTTCTTTCTTAAGTTCCCGATCAATTTGGGAGAAAGGGAGAAGTAAACACCAAATGAAACGTCCATTCAGTTTCTTTTCACAGCATCTCTCTCCATGCACCTTTATTTACTTGCCTGATGCACAAATTGACTTTATTTAACAAGCTTATTTCTGTTGTGTCAATAAGGCACTGGGGCTGTGTTACATCCCAGCTCAGATATTTGTGTTCCTGTTCCACTCCACCACGAACCAACCACAGAGACAAACTTTCTGCTGCCACTTAAGGGAGTTTAACAAACACAGCTTGGCCAGCTGAAAGAACTGAAAGCCTCAAGTGTGGATTAATTCCCTAGAAAAAGGTGCAGAACTCCCAACTCCACCACTTCCTTAACTCCTGCAGTATGGATTTAAGGTATGGATTGCAAGTCAGAAGGTCTGGGCTGCCTGAAAAGTCAATGGCAAAACTCCCACTGGCCCAACAGGACAAGGATTCTACCTGGGAAGAGTGATTTCCAAAGGGCTCCAACACTCCACAGAGAATTTCATGAAGAATGTGTTGTATTAAAGATTTAAGAGAGAAAAAGTTCATACTGTAGCTCTATTATCTGCACTGGTATCCTAATAACGAAAAGCATTAAGAGCATCTTCCACTGCATTTCACATGACTTTATAAAAAACAAGGGGAAAAGGCCAATGTCATTATTCTGGAAAAGGACATTATCACATATTCATGGAATCCCAGAATAGTTTGAGTTGGGAGGGACCTTAAAGATCATCTCATTCCAACCCCCCCAACAATATTAATTCTTACAAATCAACAACAGACAACATTCATTTTTCCAACTTAAAGCACCCAAGTTCTAAGGCCACTGCTTTATAAGGTTTCGTTTTTCATAGCAACTTGTATCTTGATCACATTTTGGTAATCTTTACTCACCACTAGAGCAATCAGTGCCTCCCCATCCTGGTTCACAGTGACACGTGTCAGGAGAGACACACCTCCCATGCACACACTCCTCTGTGCACAGAGCTGTTAAGAGGAAACAACACAAAACATATTAAGTGGTTGCTAAACACACCCTAAACTATGCCTTAGAGAGCAGTATTTTGTTTTAAAATATTAAACAAAGCAAACACACATACAAAAATAATTACTCACAAGATTTAATTATTGCTAAGTGACCAAAATAAAATATAGGTCTCTCAACAGCAATATATTCATTTGTCACTTCAGCCCTTTGTAATGAAAAACTCTACCACCAGAAATTCCTTTAGTTAGCAGTTTTGCTTCATAATAAAGTTTTTACCAAACTGACACTTATTACTATTATATTACAGAATAGCAGGTTCTTACTGCACTCAAGTTGTGACTGCTCATGAGATAAATTGGAACTCAGTCTTGAAATTATATTAAGATCCAAAATAGATTCGTAAAAATAGCTCAAGCAAAGTAAATAATTTTACTACAAGATGCAGTAGGTGTAAGTGCAGACTTGTCTTTTCAAGCTCATCAGGTTTTCCATGACTACAGTGCTCTCCATCTCACTTGCTCCCTGTTGCATTATTGAGAGTTCATCCTCAAGGTTCAAACTCAGACTAACTGGTTGGCTGAGGAGCAGCTCATATTTTTAAGAATCCTTTTCTCCTGTGCTGTTCCAGTGTCTGGCAGTTCCCAGGCTGTGCCTACACGCCCATCACATACTAAAAACTTGGACAGTACTGAGTAACTACTTCAAAGGCTGGACTTTATTGCACTTAGGACAGTGCCAAA
Organism: Serilophus lunatus; assembly: GCA_013399895.1. NCBI lineage: Eukaryota > Metazoa > Chordata > Aves > Passeriformes > Eurylaimidae > Serilophus > Serilophus lunatus. The sequence continues at coordinate 355,221 of VXBA01004859.1, read as the reverse complement.
AACTCAGTTTGTCAGTGACTCAGACTGGATGGTTAAGCTGGAATACATCACTTCCATCTAGACTAACATGTAGGAGTTATTAATGAATATGATCCAGTGGCAATGAGGTCACTGCAATAAGGTATATAATGTATTTAATAGATCATACATATGATTTTTGTCATATATAACCTATAGTTGCACATCCTGTGTGTTTATAGCAGATGGAAAATGTGGGTATTGTTTTTACTTAACCAAGAACTGGCCTACAAAAGACTTATTCAAGACAAAGATTAATTCATTCCTGTCTCAAACCAGGCCAGCAAAGCTGAGTTGGGGAGTAGCTTGATGTTACTACACTGAAAATGAGGCTGAACCACCCAATTCACTTGAAATCACCCAGAAAACCTTCTGGGAATTGCCCCGGGCCTGCAGGTGAAACATCCTTTCAGTTCCCAGGTACCTCCTGGGCCAAAAATTCTCCACTTGTCTTGTGCCTTGGAAGGATTCCTGCTACACCTGACATTCTGTCTGGAATTCCACACTGGATCCACCTTGGGTCAACACTCAGGCTGCAACCAAGGCTGATGGAAATATTTTGCTCTGTCTGGGTCCCTGCAGAGCAAACCCACTGAGCTTCATGGAATACTCAAACCCAGCTTCAAATCACAGGTGGACTTGAAACAACCCTATGGGACAAACCTTCCTGCCCTTTTTCCACCAGATCCCACGTGACCAGTGATTAGAACGTTGCCTCGTTAAACCAAGTGCAAGAGCTTTCTAAATTACCCATTTCCTTTCCACGTTTGCTGCATGTCAAAAATGCAATTTATTCTGATTTCATCTCTTGTGTTTAGCCAGTGTTGCAGTGGGCATGAAATATTCATGGCTAATCCTCGAGTCACTAATTGGCCTAATCTTTTGTGCATTTATTTCACTTGAGTTAGGATTTCCGAAGGCATCCCAGTCTACAGCTGAAAGATGGAATTCAAGACAGGATAGGAGACAAACAGGACTTTCCAATAAAAAGGTACATGTCTTCATGCAATCCTTTGGAAATGGCTGGTTAGCCAGAACAAGAAGTTCACATATGGAATAGCCCCAGACTTCTAGGTTGTTATTCCAAATAAAATGTGCTAAAAGATACAGGATGTGCTGGGATAGGGATACCTTGGAAATTGTGCCCTGCACAGCTTTAGCCAAGAGTACATTTCTCATTGATGTGACTCTTACCTACTAGTTTTACAAAAGGTATGGAAATCAAAACTGAGATTTTAATGTAGGGCCATTTAGAATAATAAATCATCCTTACATGTGAAATATGTAACATTTTTAGCCTTTTAACCAGACCACGTTCTCATCTCCAGGCAAAATTTGTGAGCAAGAAGGTTGATGGTGGATTGGTTCTTTAGTCTTTCCAAATAACAAAGCTCTTCAGTACTGGTCTAAATTTAGTTGATTTCCACATGAACATATCATACCTTAACTATGCTAATAGAAAGTAATAAATAATTAAGCTAATAAATTTTATTTAATCACTTGTCTATGGACAGAAGTGCTCCAGTCCCAGGAGTGCAAGAAGCAAGATTCAAGATAGAATTCCTTGTTCTAAAGCAACCAGTGACATGAAAAATAATAATAAAAAACCCCATAAAGAACTGTATCCTTGTTCTGAGGTGTTTTGAAGTCCTTCATAGCCAAAGATGACAATGTTTAATGAGCAATTAAAGAGTTGAGTAAAGTAAAGACACTCTTGGAACTGTAGGTTGTCTCATCCCTGGTTGATTAACTTGCTGAACAAGCAGCTCTGAGCTCACCAGTGACTATTTCCACATGTGAGGGGTCACAGAAACCCCCTCTTTTTTATTTGGTATAAATAATTGTATTTAAGGGGGCAAATAATCAGACTCCTGCACCATCTGATTCAAATCAGGCCTATAAAGGTCATATTAGGGTACAACTCTAAAGTTTTACCATAGCAAATAAAATTTTGAATTTCTCCTATAAAAGGGAAGTCTTGCCTTGCTCCAGTCTTTGGAGTTTAAATTAATTTTTCATTCTATTAACATTCAACATAATAGGATACAATGGTCCCCAAGGCATTCTTCATAATACACTTTGTACAGGGGTTTGCAAATGATCTTACTAGTTAATGGAACTATAAAAATTACTTGCACATAAAGGTCAAGAAAAATAAAGATAAGTCTATACTTTCTGACACTGTCCTGCTCAACACTCAGCTAAAGGCCCCTGGAGTAAAGAAAACTTGTACTAATGCAAGGAATATAATTCCTCCCAGTAGCCCAAGCACTCCAGCCTTTGGAATTCCAGATTTTTATGTCTGCGTTTTCCCTCGACCACTTCTCTGGAGCAGCCCAGCACCTCATTGATCAGTGTATTATTAGCATTCTTGGCATGAGTTTAGCATCAGTTTGTAGTTTGATCCAGCCTGGTAATAAAATGACCTACATCAAAGCCCTGCCAAAATGCCATCTTTGTCGCAGTGTGTTTTGCATGAGTTATTTGCCCATATTCAAGGTTACACAGCAACTGCTCCTTATCATGCAATAAAGGCAACAAAAGGGTCCTGTAACAATTCATTTGATGCTTATCATTTACTTTATAATTACAGACAGGGCCTTTTTTTAACATATAAGGTCAATCCTCAGGGAAACAGATCTAAAGTTTAAAGTCTTCTCACACCTGAAATGGGTGCATGAATTTCTCTAAAATTAGTTCTTAATTGTTGTCCAGAATTCTAACTTGGATATAATAAATAGTTTGTTTGTGTCTCCTCTCCACAAAGGACATTGCTATTGAGAACATTGCTCAGTGGAGCAGACTCTTCTGCCTGGACAATCCTTCCATGGCAGAGTTCCTTCAGCTGAGGGGCATCACTGTGAGTTTATCCCAGACAAAAGCAGAGCTGCCCAGTATTCCGTGGGGTTGCACTCCTCTGTATGGACCCAAAGTGGGAGTGTTTATACTCTGTGATACCCTGCTCATCACCACACCAACAAGCCACTCACTTGTGCCATAATCACCTTCTCAGCCTCTTTCCTAGAAGTCAAAATGCATTTAGGCAAGAGTTTCATCCTAGGGGAATAAGTATGGTGTGATTTATCTTGGGAGAGTTTGTTACCTTGCCCAAAAATATAACTTGTGCATTTATTTCACAAAAGACAGCATCACAAACAAATAACTTGTGCTTGCAGTGGACTGTGGTGACATTTGCAGTGGTCCTTGGGACCTGCAGGAGTTCACAGCCACTGACCCAGCAACTTCCATCTGCCTCCCACTTTGCTGTGCCAGACAAACAAAATACCTTCCAAACAAAGACCAGGATAATTACAAAGTGCAAAGGAACCCAGAGGGGAGAGCAGAAACCAGGTTCCATGAGCTGCTCTCCCTCATGGCAGCGTGTGCTGCGGGAGCACTCTGGACACTCCAGAGCTCCCTGGGCTCTGTGGGCTTTGTGCCCAGGGAATGCAGAGCAGCCAGGAGGTGATGGAAAGCATAAATAAGTGTAGGCACATTATAATAATGGAAAACATTGCCAAATGGATATGGATGTTACTATGAGACACAATGAGAAATTCAGGCCCTTGCCTGGATCTGCACAGAATGATCTGGTGGTTGTGGCTGCACATGTGGCACAAGGCCACTGCCCCAAAATGCTCGTCTTTTCTCTGCCCTGCCTTAGGAGTCTCTGACAGTTTTTCTTCACAATACACTGATCTCGCCCAAACTCTGACCAGTTTCATTGATTTGCTGTTAACCCAAGGTAAACCTGCCTTTTTAATGTTGCTGGTATTTTAACTTTAGGTCATGCAAACAGTTTGTCCTGTGTTTGATACTCGTTGGACTAAACAAAGCAGAAATGTAATGGAAAAAGAGATGTTTTCCTTCAATATTTAATATGTGTCCCTGAAACAACTTGGGCTACTTTAGCACATTTCCCCAGTCCCTCGTGCCACTTTTAGGGAAAAGAATAATTTTTGTCAGGTGAAATAGCCATTATCTCATGGCCAGTGGCTTCAGATAATGCAGGGAGGTCAAAGCAGATGAAGAAAGATGAAAAAGATTCTTGCTCCTTATCTATTAGGAATCTGTTCACTCAGGGTCTCTCTGGTGTTTCCACCTTAATGTACTGGCCTGGGTCCAGGTTGTGCTGAGTCTACAAAATCAGCTTCATTAGATAAGCCTGGAGTCAGCTCTTGGCTGGATTCTCTCCGACTGTGCTCAGGGAAGGGAGGTTTGATAGCAGAAGAAAGATGACTACAGTTAATGCATCCAGGTAGGTTTTCCTCATTCTTAGATTATTGCTTATTTGTGGAGCGGAAGGTCCCTTCTCTAAATCACTGAATTCCCATCAGGAATCAAGATGATCTGATGGTTTCCTGGATAATTGTTTCAGTGAAGTGGGATAATAGTTCTTTGCATTGCTTAGTGTCTGTTTCTCTGGTCATCACTCAGGATACATCCATTAATTTATCTCCTTGGAAAGCACTTTCATGCAAGGTTTAGCAACTTTCAAAGATGAAGAGATCTCAAAGCCTGATCAGGCTTTGAGGAATTTATTGTGTCAGTACATGGCAACCCTTCTTTTTTTATCTTCCCATGAAAGTACTAGTGAAACAATATGAACCCAAGGAGATCAGTGTTGAGCAAAGGAAAGATGAGACTGATGCAGATCAGATAACAGCAAGGGGTCACAGAATCAGCTACTTTTCCTGGAGGTGCAATTCCATCACTTTTTTTTTGCAGATTTGGAATTAGAGACTCTGCATCAATGCAATCAGAGCAGAATCAATGGCCTTTCTTGTTGGCTGGGACATGGGGAGTATGTGGCCATTGCCTCAGGGAGATATTGATCTGGGCCAGGTTGTGTTTTCTCACTCCTGACACCCAGCCAAAGCTTAGGGATTAGGCCACGCCAGAAATTACTTGGGAATGTCTGTAGTAAAACAACTGTGGAGATACATTTTGAGGACTTTGTCTTCTCCCAGGAGCAGTCTGACATACATCAGTGTCACCATTGACAAAGCACCAGTAAATCCCTGTATCAATCTGCTGGGAGGTGAAGATTTGTTGATGAGCACGAAATCTATGGTAGTTTAGTTTACCTTTCTATCATCATATACATGCAAGTTTGGGGTTCTGATGACTAAATGGGGTGAACACAGGGCCTCCCACATTCGTGTCAAGGCTGTGTCCCAGGCTTGTGACATTGGCTAGTTCACAGGTCTAGGAATAATTCCACCCAGATCCCAGTGATTCAGACTCCCAGGGCCCTCACAGGAGGAATGTTCAGTTTACTGATCTCTGGAGGAGCTGGCACTGATGAGATTCTTGTTTAGTCCATTTGCAATCTCTTGCTGTAGGTCTGTAGGGAGTGGAAAGAGACCAAACTGTGCCAGAGGAAGATCAGGGTAGGGGAGAGACTGTCACTTTTCTCTGTGCCCTAAGAAATGCAGGACTGCTGGAGCACAGTTTGGAATCAGTCTGGTTGGGTCTGAGGAACTGCTGAGCTGGAGCAGCACATCCTTGAGATGGGAATGGCATCCCGTGAGTGACCACAAAAGAGTGGCAGTGACAGTAACAGAGAAGGTCAGAGCCTGCAAAAGGCCTCGATGGGAATCACACATTTAACAGACCCTTTGTGGCATTTTGATGCCCCATTGGTTTCATCTGCTCTGCTGGGGAGAGGGAATGGGAGACAGCACTGACCATTTAATGATGTCTGAGCATGAGCTGCAAAGCAGCCTCCTCCCAACAGCAAATGTCAGAGAGCACAGCTGGGGTCAGCAGGCTGAACCACGTTGTACCTTTGGCTGCAAACAGCAAGAGCTTTGCAGGACTGCAGAGCACAAAAAGGGATGGTGGGAAAAGGTACTGTGGGACTCTGAGCACTCAAGTGCATCTGCCCTGCAAGGTGGACAGCGCTGGGGAAAAGCAACACTAATCCCTCAGTCTGTAGATGGAATCACAGCCCAGCTCTGGCAAGAGCAATGTGTGCAAAGGCAGGAGGGAGCTCAGTGCAAGAATGAGGCAAATCCTGCAGGAAAGACAAAGCCTCTGGCTGGGCCTGATCCCAACAGCTTCATGACTAACAGCACACTAAGGGGAAAGCCTCAGACCAAGGGCAGAGATGTCACCCCACACAGAGACTCCTGCTCACCCCCAGTGCACTGCAGGGGTCAGGAGATAAAAAAGCTGGCTCTGTTGGGCAAAGGAAGAAATTCCTCCTTCAGGTAAAATCCTGACCACTCTAAGGGAAGTCACACTCCCAGAACACTTACCAGTTCTAAGGCTCAGTCTTCTTCATTGCCATTACAAAAAGTGCACCTGATCCCATAGAGAACTCACTGGAGATCAGCTAAATATTGATAAGTTTTGATCTTTTGAGGCCTGCAACTGATTCTATGCATTTTCTGCCATTGCTTCAACTAGAAATAATCATTGTATTCTGCCACATCGAGAGGGAAGAGTTATGCTGAGATCAATTCTGCTGATCAATGTTCTAATGCAATATTATTCTGTGGGATAATTCCAGCATTTAAGTTTTTCTGGTAAACGATTTCCCATTGCCTCACTGCAGGGTTCAAAACAATCATTAGCACTAGTTCAAACTGTTAATGAGGTTAAGAGAGATCCTGAATCAGCAGAGCAGAATCTATGACCCAGGAAAGCTTTTTTCCTCCTGTGCCCTCTTGTCTCCTTCTTCCACTTTGGTAAATTGACCAACTCTTTCCAGCAATTTGTAGAAAATACATTTTCCCTAGTTAATTTTCCCCTGGAACTTGGTTCATCCAACCAACAAACTTAATGACAATGCGTCTGCAAATTGTGCTTTATGTGGCACCTTTAGAAAGAGAAGCACTATCTTTTTCTCAATAATGCACAAATATTAACATCTCCTCTTGGCATTGTCTTGCATTGTCTTTCATTCTCTCTGTACATGACCCAGCAGATCTCACTCCACCAGAACTAAATGCAGTCAAATAGGATTTGCCTGCAGGAAGCTCCAGGTTTTCTGAGAACAGAAGAGGGAAGAAGCCATTCTCCCGTGCCAAACACAGAGGAAGTTTTTCCCAATCATTCTGTTCTTAAGGGGTTTTGTTGTTGTTGTTGTTGTTGGCTGAGGGAATGAAATTGCCTGGGAATAGAGGAGAAGATCTCTGGTCCTTTCCTGCCAACATATGGAGCAGCAGCCACAGCTATCAGAAGAAAAGCAAGTATAACCTGATCTACCAAACTACCTGTGGGGGCAGAGAGTATCAAACCACACTCAAGAGATTCCGGAAGGAATCTCTTCCTGTTTTCCACTCCCAGCTATCTTTGCCTGCAGACTGAGCTCTCCTGGGAGTTGTGGAAGTACAAAGTTGGAAATTAGCTACAAATGGTAAATCAGGAGCAAACATTTCCATTGTAACAAGACTAGGGGGACACTCAGTGAGGAAGGGGAGGACTGAGTGACAGGTGGGCAGCTGGGAACTGTGGCAGAACTGCATGAAGCTCATCAGCTGGAAGATGGTATTTCCAGCCCCTGAGCCTCCCTATAGAAATATCACTGGCACATTCTTGTGCTTTGTTTCATGGCACAGCCACCTCTGCTTCCTTATGAGCCTGCAGCACTTAGAGATCAGGGATTCATAGGTTCAACACTGGTTGGGTAGATATTTGGTTTAAGCAGTGATAGAGGAAGAACAGAGGAAAATGCCAAACAAAATCAGAAAATAAGACATTTGAAAACATTTAAATCTGGAAATCACCTCAAAATCACAGAACTTGCATATTTTGCTACAGGTTACCCACTCAGGGCATTAAGGGAATTTCTTTGTGTACAAATGCCAGCACATTACTGTTCATGTGAAATATTTCTTTCTGGATCTGGTAGCCTTGCTACATGTCTGTAGTTCCCTGATTTCTGACTCACCCTCAGTTGTGGCTCTCATGCCAAGAAAATTCTATTTTCTGACAGTAAATGACACAGCTCCCCTGCTGAATGATTTCCATAGGTACAGAGTATGTGCTGTGTGATTGGGGCATCAAAAATGTTCCTAAAAGATCAGGAGACAGATGGAGACATCTGGACAGCAGGACACTTCTGGTTATCCTTGCTGAGCAATGCACCACTTCATAAAACTAAATTACACCGAGTCTTCTAGAAAACTTTCAGTCCTGTAGCAGATGCAATAAACTATTGATGTTTCAAACAAAATCTTCCTTCATTCCTATTTCAGAATTCATCAAGTCAATCTGATGACAATCCTTTGTTTCTCAAAATAGTCGAATATGGACAAATTTCTGAAGGCAAACCCATCCTTGAGGCCAGGCAGGGGCCCCAGGGGGCCAACACAGTTCAGAGTCACTTGAAATCAGGCCCCACGATGCCAGTGAAGGTCACCCTGAGGAACCCAAGGACAGATGTGTGCTCTGTTTGAGGAGCATGTTCATGTAGAAGCCACACTAATGTTCCTGGGGATGGAATTTTTCAGTGCAGCTTTCCTTCTCTTTTCTCACATTTCAAAAGCAACCATAGCAAAGTGTTTCAGAGCAGCTTTCTGAAAAGAACTGCAAAAAAGACAACGCAGGAAACAATTTTTGATGTAATTCTGGAGGCTGATTCTCATCTCAAGCCACTTGTTTAAACTTTCTGTCACCAGCTCCAGGCTGCAAAAGTTCAGCTGATTTATGATCAAGCCAAATTCCTTCATGTCTGATGTCTAGAAAACCTTTCTACTAATAAAATACTATAAAAATGTACTTCCCAGTTCCTGGGATTCACACTGTGGGCTGATGATAGGAGATGAGAACTGCAAATAAGAACTTTTCCCTACATTATCAGAAGCTAAAGAAGTTGGCAAACCTTTAGGATAAGGTAAATGTGATGTAGCATTTTGAGTGTTTGGTGAAAAGGAACTCTGTTTAAATTGGACATTTCCTAAAACATGACACCTGGGAACGCAGGTGTGGTGACATCAGATCCAGAGATCCACCTTGAACACCAGGTTTAATTTCTTTTAGTCTCCTTAAAACATGGTTTCATATATGGTTTTTTGCTTTTAATCAGAAAAAAAATCTCTTTATTTGATTAATTTGAATACTTACAGTGTAAGATTTTTCAAACTTTTCGAGTGCTTTTGCACATGGATTTCTGGGCATTACAGTATTAAAAGTAAATCATAGTATTTGGAAAGGAAAAAATCTTGACAAAAAGAAGGAAAGCTTTGGGATTAAATAGATTGAAAATAACTCTTGACTTACTGCATCCAGGAAAGTGAGGTTTCCAAAAGTGAATATCTATGTTTGAAATAACTGAGCTTAAGATAAATTATTCAAAAATGTTTTGTGATCAGATCTGAAATGGACTGAAGTTGCATGAAAAATTTCCCTGGGGAGCTTTAAAACCCTGATATTGAAATGGAAAGTACGTGTAAGAATACACAAATCTGAAGTGGAAAGACATAATCCTGTAACAGAGAGAAAAAGAGAATATCTGTGTAAACACTTCCAAGGACCTGAGGTTCTAAAGGAAGGATCCAGGGCTGGTTAGAAGAACTCTGACCCTGAGAAGCCTTTTGACATCTCATTACTGCCTTTGAACTGCACTGAGTGTGAAGTGTTAACAGGTGCTTTTCCAGGAAACATCAGCCTCTTCCACTGAGAACAATGAGGGAACCACAAAGGAAAACTGTTTTTCCAACTGACTGTGCAAATGTGGAATTTCCATACTTTGGGCACCTTCAGCTCACTCCCACCACCCTTTTGGCTTTGTTTCACTCTTTTTTTCCCCCTTTTCCCATGAAGATTCCACAGAGTTTCCTTTCAGTATCACCCACTCCACCAAAGTAACTCCAGCAAGTGTTTCAAGAAGTTGCTTTGCAATGTAAAGTTACAGAAAAATTAGTACATCCACAGAAAAGCACAACTCAAACTGTTGGAGGGCAGGGATAGATGGGATAGTGGGAAGGAATCCTTCCCTGGGGCGGTGGGCAGGCCCTGGCACAGGGTGCCCAGAGAAGCTGTGGCTGTCCCATCCCTGCAAGTTTCCAAGGCCAGGTTGGAGCCCCCTGAGATAGTGGGAGGTGTCCCTGCCCAGGGCAGGGAGTGGCATTGGATGGGCTTTAAGACCCCTTCCAGCCCAAACCATTCTGAGATTTTAGGAACTCAATCTGCAGATCATTTATTCTGCAGATCATTGATTACTGTTGGGGTGTTAACACTGAGTAGAAATGGTTTGTACCCACAGTTCTCAGCCAAGCTGATGGAAACTGAAACCTCCAATCCCTTGGATATCCAGGCCCTGCTAAAAGGTGTGGTTTCAATGGGAAGAAGTTTCTTCTTTTCTGGACTCCACACAGTGATCTGCTGCACAGCTTGACACCTTAATATTTTTACATTTAGGTCTAAATGATTTATGTTTCAGAGTTGTAGGTACTTTATATTTTAACATAAGTGATTGCTTTCTACCAACATTCAAGTCTTCCTTGGTAACAGGTACTGTCTGTTTGCATTAAGCTACAGAGTAACTAGCTGATTTTTATAGGCTCTCACAGCTTCATCAGAAATGGATGCAGTTGCAAAAGCAATTGAAAATCCATGGAATCATTTATCTTTAGCCTACCATGAGACATGGAATACATGCCACACAAAACAAAGGTAATTTGGAACAAAGAGAATGACAACCTCTTTAAATTCCCCCCCCCCCCCCAAAAAACACCCGGAATTTAAAANNNCCAGTAAACTCCCGGGAATTTGAGAAATCGGCATTTGAGAAAGTAGCAGTTGAAGAGAATCACAGAACCTCCTGAGCTGGGAGACCCACAAGTCCAACTCCTGGCCCTGCACAGGATGACATCATGTGCCTGGAATGGTGTTTCATACATCAGGCTCACGTGGCATTCCCTGTGTGAATTCCATTGGAATTGTTAAGAGGGAGTGCTAAAAGGATGGAATAATTACAGACAAACGTTCCAAAAGTTCACAGAAAAGAAATGTACATCATGCACAGGAAGATGCTGAAAGCAGTGAATGCTTTGGGCCAAATTCCATCTGCCAAATGCTTCCAGCCACTCTCATTCCTGTGCTGGAGGAGATGGGGAGCAGCTGAAGTGTAAGGAATTGCACCCAGGTAGCCAAATGCCTCCCCCTGCCTGCACAGGTTGATGTATTTTGGGCACCCAAAATACAAATGGCTCTAAAAGGCTGTGAGAGCTGAGGGTGGTGGGAGCAAGGCCCACAAACTCTGAGCCAGCCCTGGCTCTGTCTTTCCAGCTTTCGGAACTGAGGGAAAAACATTTGAAAAGAGTGGCTCACTCCAGCTTCCAAAGTACTCCCCTGCTGCTACTGAAACTAAGAGGTGGAAAACAACCAAAAAAAAAACCCCATAAGGAGATTTCATGAGGATCATATTGATGAGTGTTTTAGTAGCTACAGCATGGCTGGATGTCCTGGGCTGGCTGGGATGGAGTTCACTGCCCTTGTTGCTGCTTGGATCGTGCTCTGATTTAGGTTTGTGACCAAACCAATGCTGACCACGTTGACATTTCAGCTCCTGCTGAGCAGTGTATGCACAGCATCGAGGCTCTCTCCATTCCTCATGCTCATTCATACTGTTTTTCATCTCAATTCATATATTTTCCTTCTTTTCCTGTTCTGCCACCCCACCAGGCAAAGGGAACAGGAGCATTTTCAATCCATAAGATGCCTATAAAGGACCAAGGAGGCCACTGGTGTTTACTCCTGGTACAGGTTGCAGTAGCTCTTTTTTTCCAGTGGAGAAGGAATCTGCTCTATATTGGAACCTCACATCTGGCTGGTGGCTTCCCAGACACCCAGAGTTAATGTGGGAACTGGGCAGGGGAAGGTCACAGTCAGAAACATCTAGGAAAAAAAAAGTGGGAAAGGATGCTATCTCAGATTTTATATGTACATCAGATGCTCTTTTTAAAGGCCATCTCAATTTAGGTAAGTTCCTTTCCTCTCTCTACCTCTTCCTCCTTTTCACCATGGCTTTAAAACTTCTTCAGAGCACAGGAGAAATAAATCTATTAATGGGAGAAGGAGGTAAAGGAGTTGTCAAGAAAATGTTGGGATTGGAACCAGCTGATCTCCCAACCCAAACCATTTAATGATTCCACAATTCTGACTTTTTAAATGTGTTTCATTTCACACATCTTCTTCTTTCTGACCCTATTGGTTTCAATAAATTAACCCAGCTCACCTGGACTTACACACATGGACTTAAACTCTTCTGGAAAATCTTCTGGAATTTTGTGTCTGTATGTAACATCCTCCAACACAGTTAATTCATATTTGGGGTGCCCAAGGTCTTGTTTTCAGGACTGAATGGATCCCAGCACAAAGCCAGTGTGGAATAGACCAGTGCCCTCCAGGCCACAGGAGATCAGAGCAGGCTGGCACTCACCACACTCAGGTGCATCCCAGCAGGAGGAGGAGGAAGGGGATTTGACAGGGCATTGGGACAATCAAGGAGATGTGGAAGGGAGGATGAAGTAGCTGAAGGTGCCCCATTGAACCTGGTGAATCTGATTTACAGCATCAGGGGCCTGACTTTGCTAAAAGTGGGTACATTAATGGACCAAACCTTGCATGGCTCCTTCTTTGAATTCAACAGTGAATCACACCTCTGGTTCTTGTGCCTTTTTTCTGATCCTCCTGAAGCTCCCAGCCATCCAGGCCATTAGCACTAATACTGTGAGTAGCTCTGGATCCAGAGCCTCCTTCTGTGCCTACATTCCCAGTGTGCTTTTATACTGATCCAGCTGAGACTGCCTAAAGCAGCCAGAAAAGCTCTTTTCTGCTACACTAGCAACAGCCTAAACCTTTTTCCAGCTATAATGCCTGCATAATTTTTCCTCTGATATTTATTAAGCCCCCTGAGACATTCTATAGCTTCAGCAATACCCTCCTTTTTGACTTTATGCTGTTTTCACTCCTTTCTATGAACATTTTGTTTCTCCTCCTTCTCCTGCATTGCTTCCAGAAGTCCTTCCCTTATTTCATTACTGCTCCCCACCACCATCTTTGCAAATCCATCAGCATCCAGACATCGACTGTGAATATAAAATGATGGATGGGAGATGGGAACTGACTGTTTCACCTTCCCATCAAAGAGGTCTCTGCAGTTTTAGGCTAAATTGTCACCCAGTGGCTTCATCTGTGTTCATTTGGTGTTCCCAAAATGAACTGACCTGCTTTTAAGGCTGGTCCCCCCCTTCCTATCCACACACACACCTGTGTCCCAAGATGCTCAGAATGAAAACGCAAAGGCCTGTTTCCCCTCAGTTTCCCCTCAGATGAGAACAAATAATCTTCCTTGTGCTCTTCACTGGGAAAAGATGTATGGAGCCATCCCCAAAGCACATAAAAGGAGACATTTCAAAGCACCTCCTGCTGTCATTTCAATTCTATAATTAATAACTATAAGCAGAATGGCCTTCCACACCATTTTCTCAGTCTCATACATCCCAAACCAGACAGAAGAAAAGAATGTCCCCTGATAGGAAGTATCTATGTCCTGCTATAGTATTTCCCTTAGTTTAGGTTACATTATTGATGTACAGAACACTGTACTTGAATAATGTAAGAGTAAGGCTCTCACAGAAAGCACCAGCACCAGCTTTAATGTGTGTCTGTAAAGATAAGAAAAACGTATTTCCTAAGTCCAGCAGTTTTCAAACAATATATTTTCAAGTTACAGGAATGCTCACCACGAGGAATTTAAAATTGAGGGGAGAAGTGGAGGGGGCCTTACAAAGTGAAAATAATCAACAAATCTGACACATGAGCAAACATTATGAATATTCAGGAAGTTTCAGCCGCTGAGCCAACGTTTTCTAAGAATGTACAACTCTTGCACTGATCACAGGAGCCCCTCCTTTTCTTTTCCTTAGAAGGACAGTGGACTGTGGTGTCCGTGTGCTGCTGTAACATATGCACTGGATTGCAGGAATTGTAACTCCTCCAGATGGCAGGAAGCTCTGGAATTGTTACTCCTATGGTACAGATGTTTAACAATCCAGCCATATGGCTCCAATAAGGCAGCCTTGTCAAAGATTACAAAAACTGCACTAGACACAGCCCTGTAGATGGGAATGCAGTCCTGAGGTAGGAATGTTCATATGGCTACACTATAAAAGGATATAGCACACTAGCAAGTTGGCATGGCTATTGGAATTGCAGGATTTATGAAACATTATTTAAAATCCTGAAAACAATCAGGTCCCAAATTTGCATAATTTCCCCAAGTCAGCTATTAAAAGAACATTCCTCATTTGTTTTTTGAAATCCATTACAGGTGAGCTGAAGAGATGGGTAAGTAAATACATACAAACATAACAATGTCCCCAGCTTGTGGCCTGAGGGAAATAGGTGACACACTGAGGTTCAACCAGTGAGACCAACAGTTCCTCTACAAAAAGATTTGTCAAAGTCAAGGAGCCCTGCTGATGCTTGTGGCAATTGGAATGTGGAAAGCTGAGTGTAGAGAAACAATCTGAGATCAATAATATCCTGGTCAAGAAAGGAAAGAACCATGAAATGGTCAATCCATAACTCTACTGAATTTTGACAGGTCTGAATGACAGATAAATGGCAGCAAATCAGATTGTTAAATCACTAATCCTGTCACTATTACATCCTGTCACATTGCATAGATTTAGACATTAGAAAAAGAGTGTAAGGTAAGAGAGTGGAGAAAAAAAACCACTTAAAAGCTCAAATAGCCCAACTTTGTGTTTGGTGGTTGAGTTTTTTCTGCCCCAAGTCAGCTGTCAGCAGCTGCTGCTTGCAGCCCCATCTGATGCTCAGGTCTCTGACTCTTTGTTACCCAGAAGAAATGTCTCTTCTGTATGAATCTGTTGTGCAAGAATAAGATTAAAATGGACAGACTGAACAAAGCCTTGGTCTCTCAAACCAAGAGGCATCCATTCAGCACGCAGTGTATCTTTCCACCTGACATATTCTTAAAGGGAACTATTCAATTACCATCTCCTCACAGGGTAAAAAGCACGAAAAAGCCATGTAATATTCTTTTTTTTTTTTTTTGAGCAGCAAAGTATTCAGAGATGCTTTATCTACCACAGATACTAATCTAGGCAATATAATTTTAAAACATCCTTACAAAAACCTTGAAGGGCAGTTGAACCCTGTGGTTGTTTAAAAAAAGATTTTCTGCAGTTTATGCATTTGCTCTGCCAAAAGCTTACCTTAGCATACAAAGTACAGTAAATCATCTCTGCTCTGATTTACTGCCCAGACTGGGCTGTTTGTTTTCAGGGACAGCTCAGGGAAAAGCTCTGTCAAGTGTAAGAACATTCTGAGGAAGGGAATCGTTTTGCAAAGCTCCCACAATGGTAACAAACATTTCTCAGATACCAGTGGAGAGAAAAAAGTGCAGATGTGCATTTGCAGCATTTTTCACTTGGGGTTTTTTGAATACCACTGCAACCCAGAAATATCCTAAGCCCTTTGAAGGCACAAAGACAATTTCATATCCCAAGACTGTTTATTCTAAGTACTAATGAGGTGCCCAACTGAAATTGTTGGACCTTGTGCTTGAATTCCACATTTCATGGGGCAGCAGCACTTGCAGATCTCAAAAAGGCACAGAAGACCCCAGAGAAGTGGCAGAGCAAGAAGCTCTGGGTCAATATGATTATTTAGAACTGAGGATAGATTTTATTAGACCTAATCCATTTAGTAAGTCCCAACAGGAAGACAAAGATAAAGCCATATGTCTGACATTCCTTTAAAAATTAGTAAATGAGAAGGGAAAAGATCAAAACAGTAGCTGAAAGCCTTCACTCCTGCTTTAAAATCCACGAAACAGTCATTAATAGAGATTTAAACTCAGCCTTCTCTAGTCTAAACATGTCACTGTTAATTACAAAGCTATTTAACTTTTGCAAGAAATAAAGACTGCTATTAATGAAAGAAGAACCAATTAGCCTTTAATCCACACACTGTTTTTTAATCAAACTTTCTTTTGATCATCAGTCTCACTGCAGGATGTATCCCTCCTCCCCATGTTGTAGTGCCTTCCATGATTGCTAATGGAATAGATTTTAAAGGGCTGGCTGAGCAGGGAGAACCTTCTCTGCAGGGCTGGAGCTTCCCTTCCCTCCCTTCCTGCCAGGGACAGCACAGGCAAGTGGAATGTTGTGTCCTGACTTCTCCTGGAGCAGCTGAAAGAGCAGCACCAGAGGAATGTGGGACAGGAGTCCTGGACTATCTCGTCAGGAAACAGCAGCAAATCCCAGAGCAAAGGAAAGTAAGAATTGGGAAAGGGAAGGAGAATGACAAAAGCAGGGAGGTACCTCCAGGAATGAAAATGGAATTCAGTGCAGACTGCAAAGAATGATGGATGAGAGAATTTGCTTGTTGGCACAGGAATGCATTGTGGAAAAACAAAACCAAACAAAACAAATGGGATCAGAGCTGGATGTGTTACAAACAAATGGGGTGACACCAACAGGATCCCATTTAGCCAAATATTGTTGTGCCTCCGAACTGATGCTTGTGGGGTCAGAGAGTTTCAAGGAGGTTTTCTGCTTGGTTTGGGGGGCGGGGGGTTTGCTACTTGTGTAAAGCAAACAGTAACACCAAGTATCTGGAATCCATCATGATGGAGAACTTCTTCTTGACATCATTTCTCTGTCAGCTGCACTTGCTGCTCTGAGCTGCAGGAAGGACAGAGAGCAGATGTCCCCGGGGCTCAAACTGTGCAGTGCTGACCATGTAGATAATGAAATACAAGGACCTGGCTCTTGCACATGCAAACAGCAGAAAATGTCAAACAAGCAGCTCCTGGTCTGACCAGATACCTGCTGCCTGCTCTGCATCAGCAAAATTTTGGTGTATCCTGTTCTTTCTCCATGATAGGACATGATAAAGACAAAATTTACCTGGCAGCAGGAGAACACTGAATATCAATACTAATAACAACAAAAAAACCACTTTAAAATAAATGTTAATATCCTCAAATAATCAGAAAGTCTGCAGAGATTTATTGTTGCAAGCAGTATGACGATTAAAAAATAAAAAAAATAAAAATCAATAGATTGCAGAGAGAAAAGTGACAATAAATATGCTCTGTGCCAGACAGGATTCTGAGTCATTCAAGAAATTCAAGACTATAATAAAAGTATTGGAACAACTCCTGAAATGGTATTGACACCTGGGAAGTTCAAAGGCAAGTACACACTTACCATAGGGAGGATTTCAGCAAAGACAATAAGGTTACAATAAATGTTTTTCAGGACTGGAGTAACAGCACTTTGCACTTCAAAAGATCAAATTATTACTCTTTCTCTAAAATAATTCCAGTGCCTTATCTCAAAGGGCTGGTGATTTTTCACAGTCCAAAGCCCCTTTAATGCAACTGTTTGGCATAAAGGTCATTTAAAATGAGATGAGAGTCCATTCATGTTTTTGAGTTGCTCATATATTACAATGTAAATCCAGCACAGGAACTGAGATAAAAACATCAACAGAACTAGAATGAAATAGCTGCAAAGCACAGTGTCAAGATATTTAAAGGTAGTTGGATAATTGGATCATTTTCCCATTTAAGTTATTCTATGGCAATCTAAACCCGTCAATAAAATTTGGATTCTGATGCTGATCAAAACATTTCATGTTTTTCCTGTGTCATAATCCCATGAGAAGAGATCTGGATAAGAGATTCCAGCTCTATCTCCTGTGGTACATGCAGAACACTCAGAAAGCTGCAATAAACTTGTGCCATTCATGTACAGGACATTTTTAACTAACAAGGCTCTTAGGTGTTGCTGAAAGATCCATTTTGATTTTTGTCTCCCTCAAATTGGCCTAACACACTCCAGAGCTTTTTATTTACTTACACAGTGCAGCTGGGACAAAGTTCTGACATTTGAGATGTTTTAAAAAGTTAAATTATTGACAGGAACCATGTGAAACACAGTGAGATTTCACCTGAAGTAAGAACTTTCAAAGGTAAGAGGCAGAAACTTTACACTGTCGCTCAAATTATGTCACAGTTTATTCCTGAGTGTTCTCAGTTCCCCTAATTTAAGATTAGTGAGTACTTGCATTAATTACTCCCCAAAGTAAGCTCTGATTCAGGAAAGCACTAAGGAACTTCATTAACTCCCTCCCCAGTGACTCCAGCCCAACTTTACTGAGGCACTTGAAACGCTCACACCTGCAACGACCCGAAATGTTCCGTCCCCGCGGCTCTGACTGAAACCAGGGGGACCTGGAGGCTCTGAAAATCAGAACTCCTACAGTAACATGTGTTTAATTTGCCCTCAGCCCCTCCCCAGAGCCCTGGCAGGTGGCCCTGGAAGCAGAGCCTGGTACGTACGGATGCAGTAGTCTCCACTCTCGTAGTAGCCGGGGCAGCACTGGGATCTCCGGCGGTACATGGTCCTCAGCCCCCTCCGATAGGCTGTTTTATAACTGATCCTAAAGCACAGGACACAAAGCCATTTGACTCCACTGGAAATCAATGCAATTATATCTGTGTTCAATTATAGTAAAGGTAGCCTTCGATAATTATTTTTTAATGCATGGAAAGCTTTTGATATTAAAAGCGGCGATAAAAAAGGAATCGATACTTGTTTTGAAACTTGAAATATAACTTGTATTATAAACACAGGGCTCGTGACAGTCCATCACTGGAGCTCTTCCTAACTCTTTTCTCAGTCCTACTGCAAGGGCAAGGAGTTATTTCAAGAAGAAATGATTTATTTTTGCACCTCAGCAAGGTCAGCTCTCACCTTGGAACAGGAACAGGACCTTCTGCAGAGACCATAGGGGCTACTCACAGAATTACACAGTACACAACTTGGGAAGTTAATCCCAAGGGATTTGTTCCTGCTTGCCAACCCTTCCAGGGCTCTTGTGACATTCCAGTCCCAATTGAGTATTTAAAGCATGTTTTCCCCACCTGAGCAGCAGTCTCCAGAAATTCAAAGGTGTTAAGCCTCTCTAACTTTCTCCACTTACAGCATTAACAGTGATACCACCTTGCTGAATATTTAGCTGCATATTTTACAGCAAACACTTCAAAACAGCTTTGTTCATGTTAGTTTATGGAAATTACCTAAAGTGGACAAAATCTATTGTCTCCCATGTTAGACAAACTGAATTCATTCAGCTGCATTTCAATCTATGCAATATTCCAGAAAGATCTGCAGCTCTGTTCACTTCCAAAGCTTTGTAGCACAGAAGGTAAAAACCAAACCCCACAGTCAGTGGGAAGGTGTAGAAGAGCCCATTTGCAACTGAATTCATCGAAGAGACCAGTTGGCTTCTAAAATTCCTATGAAAAATTGTGACTATTAGTGTATTTTTATTAGGATTCTTTGCAATCAGAATGAATATAACAGTGATATCCTACAGGCTGGGAAAAATGAACTCTCTTTTAACAGCTTTCACTCAGTGCTAGAAATGGACCCACCCTCATTTTATCTCATTTCCAATGCAGATTTGGGTGCAGTATTTTAGATATGGATCCATTTTTAATACCACTAACCCTCAAATGCCTGGTTCTTCACAATTTTTTAGGAGGTGCAGGGAATTCCTACCATAAAGGTGGACATGCACTGATCACTTGGAAAAGAGACTTGCTCATGTTTGGTCAGCTAATAAACACTTCCAATTACATGGCAGGGATAAATACTTCTGGATGGCCCGATGAGGGACTGGCTACCATTGACCTCAATCAAAATTTTATACAAAAATCTCTCTACTTCCTTCAGTGCCCTGGAGCTCCAAACACCCTGTACTAAAACACATCTTTCTGTACATATGTGTATTAGAGTATTACAAACATTGGGATAAATAAGAGGGATATGAGGGGATAAAAAGGCAGAATGGAAGTGCAGGTTGTAAGGATCAGCTCTTACCTGTGCCTGGTGCACTTGAACCAGTTCAGGATGTCTGTGCATCGTGTGTAATAGATCTGATCAAAAGGATGGGCATAAGATTCCTGCACTGTCACAGCATAGCTGGGAGGGGAGAGGACACAGGAACAAAGTGAGTTGCCACATGAAAGGCTTCAGTCCCCTATATAAGCTCCTCATCAAACTTCAGGATGAAAAAAAATTATATCAGTAATTGCAGAAACATTGGGAATCACTGAAAAGCAGAAAAGGGCTTCCTTCAACTACAACTCTTCCTGAAAAGTTTGGACATGGAAACTGATACCAAAATAAGCAAGAAATTATTCCCTTTTGGAAAAAAAAACCCCAAATCCTACTCAAATTCATGGAAATTTAGAAGGTGAAAGTGCACTTGGGTAATTTAATAGTGCAAATTTTCAAGGAGAGGAAAGCACCATGATTTCAGAATGTCTCAGTTGCCTTCCTGCCTGGAACTGGTAATTTTTCTTGTATTCCCCAATGTTAATAAAGGCTCACAATAACTGAGCACTGCTACACTCTGTCAGAAGGATGGGATGGTCCCACTTCATTTTATGCTGAAGCAGCAGCATTACTTCAAATATTGGGTGAACCAATCAAACAAAATCCTTAGTGAAAAGTAGAAGAGTGTTTATTCTTGTGCTGCACAAATTTCATTCTTTTAATTAGTAGCAGAAATAACTTCAGAATTACCTGAAAACTGCAACCTGAGTTAACTGGTATCTAGGTTTGGAACATTCTAACATATGGTTAGAGTGAGATCAGCATCCCTTGTGCAAATGAATGGACATGGACAAAAACTGGGCAATTTGATTAGAAATCACAGAGCTCCAGCAACACTAGGAATTCAGCAATCTCCTTTCCAAAACATTAATTAGTCATGCAACAGGTTCTATGTTAATTACTATGATGATGCTGAAGTGTGTTGGCCTCTCACATGATACAGGAACCCAAATCTCACTGAGCTGTGTCAGAACCTTGCAGTGCCCTACAGGGGGTGTGGGCTCTGCACAAGGGACTCCCCTCAGGGTCTGACCCTGACACTTTATCAGATCCACAGCACCTTTGGAGAGTGACACTGAAATCCTGCCAGGCAGGGGCAAGACCCAGGAACGGGATCCTCTGGGTCACTCATTACATCGATTGTCTTAATTCTCCAAGTGTTTCCTTCTCATCTGCTGATGGGATTAAGTCTTTTCTGAGACTGCACCCACAAGGACATACCGAAATATTTGCTTGGAGGGTCAGATGGGCCTGAAATCGAAGACTGGGCTGTTCCTGCCCTGCTCGTTCTGTCCCCTCCAGACAAGCCAAGATTCCCCCAGATGCTGCTTTGCCCTCTGTCACAGTTTGCTGGGTTTGACAATAATGTTTTTACTTCTGCTAATGCCAAAATGTAAAATATTTACATTGCTCACTATTAATGTAAAACAGCAACACTCACAAATCTTGATTATTATTTTACGACCCCGTTTATTACCCAGCAACAGCCTTAACAATCTTTTCCTTTTGATTTATTAACATCTAACTAACAAAGTCATCTTGGTCAGTACAACCAATCAATTTTGGTATTTAATTTTTGTTTCTCCTTGATTGGGTCTCTGGGTTGCTGACTTTCTTCAGACAAAATCAATATTTTATTCCTGTGCTCTGAATGCACTTCACTTCACCACACAGCCTGCAAACTCTTTTCCTGTGCAGCCTTTGCTTTGCAGTTGCATTACCAACAAACAGCTAATTCTCTAATTAAGGCCCCCAAATTTGATTCTATTTTTGCTCTTTTTAAGGGGTTTATTTTACTGATGTGTAGAGCAATCCAGATTTGTGTGGAATTAAACCATAGAACAGGACTGGAAATTTAGCAAGTTACACTGAGCAGTCCTGGACCTTTGGCCTCTGCAAACATCCCCTGCATGAACATGGAACCATCAAAGCTTGGGGGTTTCTCTGTGCTCAGAGAAACTGTCCTGCTCAGATCCACTTTTAGGACACTGGAACAATGGAGAGAACAAGAATTCCCAGGCCTTTAATGCTCAGTGCTTTCATGCAGATGCTCTTTGATGCTGACACGACTTTGGCAGGTAGAGACACAAAGTTCAGGCCCTACTGAAGAAGCCTGAATGCTTCTGAATGAAGAAAGGGCTTCAAGCTTAGGCCAAATCTCCAAGTCTTGCTTGACAACAACCAAAAAAAAGCAAGTCAGAACAAGGCCAGCATTTCTGTAGGTCTCTCCATGATAAATGCAAATACTTTTGTGCCCTCCTTTAGCTGAAACTATGGAGGAGCTTCCCAAAGGACACCACACTGGGGTATGTGGTCTATAGCTGTAGGTTTAGAAACACTCTTTGGGATGATCCAAGTCCTCCAAGGCAATCAAAAGTACTATTTCTGTAAAGCAAATCTATGTTCTTTTCTGAGACAGATTTCCAGTCTGGCTTTTAAATGTAAGAACCTGAAATGGGTAGTAAAAACCCCAAAAATTGGCATGTTGTACATTACCTTTCCCAATGACTGCAAACGTTTGGGTCATCTGGATTTAGGGACAGGGTAGTTTTGAGGAGAAAAGCCAGAATAAGCCCTTTTAGAATCCACTGGAACAGCATATGTGCCACCATTGTTGTCCCTAGAGAAAGAAAGAAGAGCCATTAAAGACAAATTTGAAGAAAACATCCTTCTAGGCCTTTTCCTTCTTGCTTTTGTGCAAATCCAAATGCTGTAGAGTTATTCACAAACTGAAACACTTGAAAGAGTAACCAACTAAAAAATAAAATTTTTGAAAGGTTCAAATCCATTGTAAAAGGAATTGATATATTTAAACCTAATAAAACCAATGAATTTGATGATTAAAACACCCAAGATATTGACAGCTCCAATGATCCTTCCAAAGAACATTTCTGATACTGATTGTTTTTATGACTATCTGCACTGACAAATAAATCACTGAGGTATTAAAACAATCTATTCTTCCATCAAGCTATAGGCAAGTGGAAGAATAGCCCAATGCCCCCTTTGATTTATTTAAATGGGGTTTCCAGGTGTCAATAGAACAGGCTGGATCTGAGAAATGTTTATTGCATGATGGAAGGAAAATCAATTCCCTTTTCAAGACTTAGAGGGGGAATCACTTAAAATTACAGAGGCCAATGCATTGGGGCACATTATGCAGAACACTGAACATGAAATAAAAATATTTGCATTGAAGTTGAAAAGAGATGGTATAAAATTCATTAGGTGTGGTCTCTTCATCATTTTACTGCTCATCTGTTAAATGTACTGAATTGCACCTACCTGGGGCTTTGAAACCAAAGTTGTGGTGTTTGCCCAGAAGTCTCCCCAGAAGTCTCCAGTGACATCAGTCAAAAATACAAAATAGACAGGAAATGCAAAGTTGCTTTTAGATGTAACAGCATCAGAGGTGTTAACCTGTAAAACATTAAGCCAGTAAAAAGTATTTTTAAATATCTGTTTCAGGCATTTACATGGACACATAATTCACCATTCAAATCAGAAGTCCTCGAAATTATTCCTGGCAAGAAGATGCCCTAAAAATAGACTGAACGTTCATATGATCTTCAAAAAACCACATGGCTCGTTGCCTCGTGGGCCAGAAGAGCAAAGGGATGTTAAGAGGTTTGCTCTGCAGGGCACTGATATCCAGCCCAGCACAAAGAAGTCATCACAAAGCAGAATGAAGAGCCAGGAAAGCTGCTCTGAAATCACCTCCTGACCCAAAGCCTTCTTAGCCACTTCAAGGACACCCATTGTCTTCAGAGGATTTGAAGTCAAAATCCCAATGGGAGCAATAGCTGCTCTTTTAAATTATTCCCAGAGCTCTGCTGAACCCTGAGATAGGTCTTAAGCCATGTAAGTCATATTAATGTTAATTAACGTGATTTAATGTTAATGTTCCTCATGAAACGGATTTAAGTCCAGGAGTGCCCATTTTTTACCTGAGGGCTGTTCCAACAATGCAGGAACTGACTCTGGAATTCCAGAGGGCTGATGAGGCAAGGGTGTGTTTATGGAAAAGCCATTCCCTACCCTTGTCCCAGGAACTGCTTCTCCATGGAGGAAAAGGGTCTTGAAGGGCTGATCTGCAAGCGCCCCTGGGACAGAAGCCCAACAAACCCAATGTTCAAACACTCAGAGCTTGTTGGAGAGCAGAGCTGAGCTTTCTTGGAGAAAACATGGATCAGTGGATGTGAATCCTCCGAGGATGAGGCTCCACAAGCTGACAGACAACACTGGAACACAAATGTCTCCAAAGATGCCTTTAACTGTTCCACTGGCCATCATCTGAGCAATGTCAAAGTCCAGGGGACAAGTTTTTCTGAGCACTGTATTTTTAGGTTGTAATTTAACCCTCTTTCATTCTCTGCAGTTTTGGGACATGGCAGGACTGAGCAAATGGGGTCAGAGAAAAGCTCCCTTCAACACAAACCTGCTCAAGGAAATGGCCCTCAGAGAGGGGGTTTAAATCCAAACCCAGCCCTGTGCTCAGTTTAACTCCCTGAGAGCATCAGCAGCCTGGGTTTATACTGAATTAATTACAGGCAGAAAGACAGTCTGACTCCGAACCAGTAATTTATCACCTGCTATTCGCTTCCCATCAGTTATCAGAAACTGAGAGGTAAATAATAATTAATTCAAAGTAGAAATCAAACTTTTCCCTCACTCTAATTTTTTCTCCTTCAGTAGCAATTGCAGGTAGTGTCCTTGAGTTCAGGAGAAAGCAAACTTTTCAAGAAAGATTTGTTTATAATCCACTAGATGCTAAGAAAGATGCTCTTGGGATCATTCATTCTTGCTGAAAATTACTATCTATTGTCTTATATTCAGTTTTATATACCCTTTATATTAAAGCACTCCCTAAAAAAATAAAAATAAATGAGAATAGACTCCTGCTGCCTCACTCACTCTAAAGAGAATGAGACCTTTCACATTTCAGTAAAGCAGTCCCACATTTAAATTCTGCAGTTCTCAGAGACCTCAATTTGTTCTTAGGAAAATGATGTGTCGGTTCAGTTTTTAAATCAAACAAACACCAGAGAATTATTTATAAGCCTTAACAGCACCTGGAATATTTTTTGCAATGTATTTGAAAGAGGTTCCAAATTGTTTTCTAAACTTTTCACGCTAATGCTATTTTATTATCTGTTTGTAAGGGAGTTGCTTTGTGCCATTAATTTCCTAAATTTCTAAGTCAGATCACAGATCAGAACCACCCAACTCCCCAAATCCAGCAGAACCTCATTCATCTCAAGTGTCTCTTTTTGTAACTCAAATGAAATATTTCACTTTGATCACTGCTAATAGAAAAGCCCTCACACCAAATGGAATCGTTGCTATTACAAGAGTCAGAACAAAACTCTAAAAATAGGAGCACATTTATTAAAAACCAACATCAAAAAGGAATCAAGTAATGACACTTAATACTGTTTTTTCCAGCTTTCATTGCTCACCACAGCACATACTAAACTCCTGCATTGCATTTGGTGTTTGGGACACATTCTCCAAGCAGGAGCATCAATCAGCCTTCCAGGGGGACAATGCCTGTAAACTCATTAAAGATCCAGCCAAATTTAACATTCCCAGTGTCTGCCACTGCCCCTCTCCCAGGATAGGCAGCCTTGGTTGCTGAACACTAAAATAAATGACACAAAGGTCCTCTGTGCAATCCCTGCAGGGATTCTGCCTTTATGTCTCTCCAGGGCTGATTTTTCTTTCCAGGAGTGAAAGAAATCAGTTTAGGTAGAATTTTCCAGGAAAGAGTCTTTCAATCCAGAATAGAACCTGGTGGTTTTTCACAAGTGTCTCTGTTAATTGTAACTCATCAGGTACCTGGTACTCAGCAAAGCCAATTTGCTCATACCTGGCTCCTTTTGGAATAAATGTCAGTATTTCACTTACAATACTGAGACAGGTCACTGGGGTTCCACCACAACAGAAAGGAAAGTCCCAAATCTCAGCTATAGAAAAACTAGTGGGTGGCAAATCATTAATTTATTTGTCTGTGGAGTCACTTCACAAACACTTTTGTTGAAGAAGATGTGCTGGAGTTTACAAAGAGACCACCAGGAGATGCAGATGATCCTTTAAACAGGACAACAGTTCTCCACGAGATTAGGACCTAAATACAAAGAAAATAAAATGCCAAAGAACCCTTGCTGGGTTGAATAAATACCCTGTAAGGCTCTTTCTGGGTGTTGAGGACCTGGTTGTGGTAACATTCTGGTGAAAAAGGACTTATGTGTACTTCAAGTGGCTGAGAGAAAAAAAAAAAGCCAAAACCACAGGTTGAATTTCTCCTCTGCTTCCTTGGCTGCCAGGCTGGAAAATTTAACTCAAAATGACCATTAGAGACTTTCCTGTTCAGGGCCAGGAGTGGTGAAACATTTCATTTTGACATCTCTGTCATAGAATATTCCATAACATGACTTTGACATGAAATTCAAACAGAGTTTCCAGTCCATGACAGACTTCTAAATTGAATGCTTTTCTCTCAATTTGGGATGCAGTGAGCTCTAAACCAGGCAAAAAAGACCTAATTTGGTGTACAGCTGTAAACAGGGAAAAATTTAGAGGTGTCTTTCACTAACATGCAGTATTCTTAAATCCTTTTGAAGACCACAATGTCAAAATGACTGTACAGTCAATTAACCCAGACAGAATTTTTCCCAAAAATTTCCAAGTCATGCATTTAACAAAGAGCCATGTGAAAAGTCTTACCTCAAAGTGCTAAAAATTCCCAGTGGATGCTGCTTTTAGACTACCAGCACATGAAGACACCCAGCACATCACCAGGAGAGCAGGAGAAAGCCCTCTGGAAGTTGCTTGGCCCTGTGAGCAAACAAGTGGGAAAAGAGAAAACCCATCTGGTCAGAGGGACTGTGTTTGGGGGGGGTGGGAATAAATCAAGGCAGGAATGAGATAAACCATGGTAAATAATTAGACATCCCAAAATAATTGGGCCATGTCAGACCCAAGACCACTTTCCTGCTTCCAGGCAAAAGCAAGTGACCAGGAAAGAAGGAGGGGGATAATCACAGATCCCTTCTATTCCCTCCCAGCCTCCAGAAATGTTTTTCCTATCATTTCCTACAACATTCTGTTTATATATAGACTTTTCCCTTCTGTTCAGTTTCTTTCAGGAAATTTGAGGTAAGTCCTTGCAGAAGCCTCCTGGAAATCTATCTGCATCTCCTTGATCCACATGTTTCTTTCAAAGAGCTTTAACAATTTATGAAGCCTTTACAAAGCCATGTTGATTCTTCCTAAACATATTATATTTACCAAGATAAATAATTCTGTTCTTAATTATAATTTCTACCAAATGTGCACCAAAATTAAAATGAATTCCAATATTTGGGTGGAAGCAATTGAGGAAAATGCAGAACAATAATTAAGCCAGGAAACAAAAAGTTGGATTTCACTGGAGAAGCATTAAAGTGACGGAGGGTTTGCTGATTACAGGAATTTAGTCTCTAAGTAGTAGGAAGCTTCCAACAAGCTGCCCTTGGTGGCATTCCTCCTTCTCATCCCATCTGAAATTTTCATGATAGTTTAGGCAAGGGATCATTTAAACACACACTTCATTTGGCTCCACATCAGGTTTTGTTCGAAACAAGCTGTTCTGAAAGCTAAATGAGGCCACGAGTTTCAAAACTGATCAGGATTTTTTGGATGCCTCCACTTATGATTAATAACTTGAGATACCATGAAAGGGCTGGATAATTCACAGAGCTCGGGGTACCTGCTAAGAGCAGCTTGTTTTAGTCTGAGCAGTCAAGAACAAAACCATTCAACCTCACCAGTCACCTCTAAAAGTTGTCATGACCAACAAAAATATTACCAATGACAGGCTGTGGTTTTGTTTGTTTTTTAATGAAAATTTAAAGCTGTTTTAAACAGATAAACACTTCCAGGAAGGATCAGGTACTGAATACAAAAGCACTGACAATGTGATTCTTATCATCTGAGCACAGAGAAGTTCCAGTGATGGAAGAAGGAGCAGAAGCACCAGCCTCTTGCCTGGGTTCCCTCACTGGCATCTTGCACGATTAATGAGGGAGACAGAAGACAAGAATTACCATGTCATTACCATGATTTGGGAAATGAAAGAAGAAAAGCCAAAGTCTGAGATTTTTCACAGTTTAGAGGGAAGAAAGCAGGTACAAAGAGCTTCATCCTGAGTCCTGTTTGCTCAGTCTCAGCAGCCCCCACCTCTGCTTCAGCATTCCCAGAAGCAGATGCTGTTCAGCACCAAAGAAGGAACCAATTCCATTCCCCAAGATGCCATTTCAGAGGCTTTCTTTTAAAGCCTGGATGAACACACTGGTCTCAACTGCTGGAGTGCCCTCATGACTCTCCCTTACATTCTCTGAGCCACAGTTCCAAATTTGGGTGCAGGGTTGATTCCAATGGCATCTGAGCCCCCAAAACTCTGCAGTTGCTTTAAATTTCTAAGCTCTAAAATACATCACTGAGTTGCAACTGCTGCAGTGAACACTGTCACAGTTCCATGGATAACTCATGAAGGCTGAAGATCTGCTTTGGCGCTGACACGCTCATGAGTTGACTTCTGGAGTCACTGGGAGCTTGGCTGGAGCTAAGCAGGAATAAATAATGAAGTAAGTGCTTCTCCATCTATCAAACATTATTTTTGGAAGCTCAGGATTGTTCCTTCAGTGATCTCAGAAGAAAACTGGGTCAAAATACCACTGAGATGTGTCACTGGGCAAAGAATCTGGGCATTACTTAAGTTATGGCTGATGAAATATGCCTTTCAAGACAAAGGCTGGTGTCTGGGACTCTGTTTAAATCACACTGGCAAAGATTTAAGCCCTGACACTGGATTAGCAGAGTGAGCTGGGCTGAAGTGGCTCAGATTCCATCCCAGTTCTGCAACCAGTGTTTTCCACAGGTCAGCTCTGAGCCTTCAGCCACAGCCACCAACAGCACCAGGCTTTGGTGCTTCAGGTGCAATTTAGGACATACGAGTTCTCAGTATCTCCCACAAGGAAGAGGACTGGCCACCTGCTTTAAGAATAAGCTTGTTACAAACTGAAGAGTGATTAGGTACTGAAGCAACAACATGTAAATATGTTTGACAATTCCCACCCACTCTGTGAGATCAACACCAGCACACAAAGAGATGCAGACACTGGTATTTTGTCAGTACTGCCACAAGGTCCATCAACACTTGTGCAAAGCACAACTACCAAGCCACAAGGCTATTATTCACTACAACACTAAATTTGTTCTTCTTAAATAATGGAATAGTTAATCAATAATCTAGCAGAAATATAAAGAAAATATTACATTGACAACACCTAAAAACATTGCTGAACCAGTGCCCAAACCCAGATAATTGCTGGCTCCTTTTCAGAAAGGTCAGCTTGGAAAAGGATTGTCTGTGATTTTCTGCCCATAATTTTGTACATGTACTCAACTCCGAGTGTAAAATTGGAAGCCAGCCCTCTGAACATTTGGCCCTTGAAGTTATTAATCCAAACTCAAGCCCACTGAAACACTGGTGCTCCTTGTAGTGCCAAAGCTCTGAGCTGCTCTGTCAGGACAGGGGATGGCTGACATTCCACCAGCACTTCCTGCCAAAAGCAAGCTGGTGTTGGCAGGTTTTGAGGGCAAAATCCTGGTCCTCAAAAGTATTTTAACAGAAAACAACCTCCTGTAAACTGGGAGATCCTCCTGGGGCAGCTTCCTCTGAAACCCCTCCACTAAAACATGGCAAACAAGGAAAGTCAGAAAGAATCACTTTGTGCATTTGGCTGCTCAGCCTCTGACCTGAGCCCACCATCCAGGCGCTCAGAAGGGATGGCCAAGGAATTCAGCCAGGGCTGTAGTGTCCCCTCTGCTGATCCCAGGCCTCTTCTTCCTGGAATGTTAAAGCTGCTGAAACTGTGTGAGGAATCACATCTTCTCCTGTTTGAACATTATATTTATATTCCCTATCCCATGAATATTTCAGAGATGCCTCCACAGACATCCCTTCAGAAGGGAAAGGAGCTGACACACATCAAAAAGCTCAACTCCTGAGAAGCCAAGTGAGCTCACACACAGCCACCCACCCAACCCTTGTACAACATGTCAAACAATTGCAACATATGCTTCCTCAGACACTTGGAGCAACAACGGCCTTGGATCCCCACAACACCCAGGATAAATAAAGCAACCCAAGTGTTACAGCCATGCCCAGATGAGGAGTAATGTCTTTTAAAGTATTCAGGGAAAAAGGACTCAACTGATTTTTCTACAGCATTTAAAGAGTGCTCATAAAGTTGACCTTAAAATGGGAGTAACAAGCAATGAAATAAAAGGATGCTCAACACACACAGAGTAAAATAAATTAACTGTGATTCTGTAAAAGTCAGAAAAAAAATGGGTTTGAAAATGTAGAGTATCTTTTATGGTTATGTATTTTTTAAAATGACTTCTATTTGTCAAGAACAATTGGCCCTTTCTTTTTGTCTTCATTTATCTCAGCAGAAAATAAAATGGAACAAACAGCAAAAAAGTCCCAAGTACAGTGAACAGCTGAGCCAGGGACAAATTAAGTAACACAGATTGATGGCTGTTGATCTACAGCAGCACCATCACATCCCAATGCTACAGCTCGTATTTCATTTAAAGACCTGTCTCTTCTTTTCCAGAAACAGTGCAGTATTTATGGGACAAGGCTGATTTTCAAGCCTTGGAGCTGCACTGAGAATCCAGACTCAGTTTTTCCAATTTGGCTTTAAAGTTGGTGAATTCCTTGAACTTTTGAGGCACAAGCCAAATAAAATGAACCCAAACTCTGGAATTAAATGAACACTGAATTAAACATGTATTTTTAAAAAATGCTGGTTTATTTTCAGCATCTTTGTAAAACAGTAAGGAAATAATGTTTGCTACCTCTGCATTTCTACCTTCGCTGAACCCACAACAGCACATTTGTTCAGCTGCTCTCCTGGGGGTTTTCCCACAACTTTATCCTCCCTGGCATTCTCTGTTCCAGCAGCACACACATTTCTTCTTCCCACATTCCATTTCCCTCTCAGCCTCTTGAAACCTCAATCTAAGTGTTTTTAACTTCATAGCTATTAAAGACATTGATAGTCTATACAGAATGTAACTTTCTATGGGTGTCTGCTAAATATTAGATAAATGTGAAATCAATTTTTAGATTTCTAATGGCTTAAGAATTAAGAGTGGCCATGTAAAAACTGCCAATTTTACTTGAAATAAAAGAGGTTTCCTCAGAAGCTGCAACAATCCTTTGTGCTTTCCTGTGTTTCTTACAGGGCACAGCTGGAATGTCTCAACACTGGAGGATTGGTATTGGGTTCAATCACCTCAAAGATAAATGCCAAAAGTTAGGGGTCCACAAAATGCATCTGATTTTCAGAGCCTGCACAAATCTCTGAGGATCAGGCTGGTTACTCAGGAATTCAAATGGAAAACAGGCTGAGCAGATGAGCCCTTCTCTAGGACACAGAGCTGATGCCATGGAGGAGGTCACAG
Organism: Serilophus lunatus; assembly: GCA_013399895.1. Lineage (NCBI taxonomy): Eukaryota > Metazoa > Chordata > Aves > Passeriformes > Eurylaimidae > Serilophus > Serilophus lunatus. The sequence goes on along the minus strand of VXBA01004859.1, from coordinate 323,785 downwards.
TGTGTGAAGGTCTTTGCAGTCCCTGCTGTCAATGGGGACAAGCTGCAGGATTATTGCTGCTTAACTATCTACCAGTGCCTGGAGCTCATCTCCCCAAACATCTCTGAAGGAAGCTCAAGATCCACAGGAAAACTGGAGGTCATTTATGTCCCACTCCTGCCTTGGTCCCCCTGTGAACCAGGAAGGAGTGCTGGGCCTCAAGGGTTGGTTCTGAGGCTTGGGAAGGTCTCTTCAAGAAGCAAAATGTCTTAATCCAGACTTAAATCTTCATCTCTTGACCACCACTGAGTGTGGACCCCCAGGCTACAAAACCACAGAGGCCCCACAAATGTTCTCCACCCGCTGCACCTGCCCTGGGATGGCTCTGAAGGGGCTCAAATGGGCACATCACCAACTCTTACATTCCTGGCTCTGGTTTCTTCTCTCTGTAGAGCAGACAAACGAGGAGACTGCAGCCAAAATTCCCAGCGGATCCAAACAGTCCTTCAAAACATCCTCACCTTTCCAGGAACCATCACAGACTCTGTTAGAGCAGTAACTGGAGAGATAAATGAGAACATGACCCCAGTCTTATTTAATTTTACATCACTATGCAAAGCTCTTGACTCTGCTGTCTCAATGACCTACTTTATCTATTGTTTATTTCTTTTTTTCTCTTTTCCAGGAAATTGTTCATTAAGGATAAGAGCACCTGGCTTACAGTAACAGGGCACTGTGCAAAACGTCTGTCAAAAAGCCAAGAGAGGAATATTCATAAATAAATCGAGAAAAGCAAACCCACAAAGAACTGAGGGGCTGCAGGGGAGTATCTCAGGTAAAGAAAGGAGAGAAGATACAAAGGCCAAAGTATCCACTGTGTAAATGGCTGAGATCCATTGAGTTCACTGTGCCAGTTTGAATCTGGAGAGGATTTGGATGTGCCAGCTCAGTTCAGGGCAGATGGAATTGGAGTTTCTCAGGTTAGAGTGAGTGTTTGCTTCCTGGCATGAAAACAAGAGCTGAAAAAATCACTGTGGACAAAATCAAACCTGAACAACTGGTGCATGCAACTACCTTGGCTTCCTCTTCATCCTACTCCTAAGTTTGACACTGGAAACTTATTTAACTACTTTGAAAAAAAAGGTTAACAACAATTATACAGAGTCAATTGAGTCATTTTAGGGCTTAATTCCCATCATGTTACAGATGTAGTAATTAAGGGGGTTTTCCACAAGGACAGTTTTCTTTCTGTGTTCTTCCCTCACCAGCATCATGTACATCCCATCAGCTGGGTCCTCCTCCTGAGCCTTCTCCAGCTTGTTCTCAGCTCCACAACACTCAGGTGATCAAGAACATTTCCCTTTATTCATCTTCATTAACCTCTTTGAAGAGGCCAAAATATTGGAGCTTCAAAGCTGCTTCTACATTTTTAACTTAGTGTAACATGAGCTTAACACAGCTCTGAGCAAACATCACTTATACACCTCCTGCCAAAAAAACCCAAACCCAAGTCCTCCTGCCCACAGTGTGCACACAAGGCTGGCAGGAAACAAGGGAGGACTCCATTTTCATCTCCTCTCACATATAATCTTCAGCACAATTGGGAAAAAAAAGCATTAGCCTTGAGATTTTGGTTTGGGTTAGCACAAACTTGTGGAAAACTTGTATTTGGAAGTATGAGCTAATAATCTTGGTCTCCCTTCCAGAGCACAGCAATAATGAAGGTCTTCTGAGGCCCCTCCTTCCATCTGCCCCTGTTCTTTAGGTACCTTCTGAGTCCTGTTTCCCTCCTCAGACACTTTTCTGATCATCATCTTCTAGGTCTTGTTATCCCCCACACTGCTGTCTGAAATCCCACGGAAGAAATTCAAAATTGTATGCAGACTTCTTCCCAGGACCAACAGCCACTTCCCACCTCATAAAACTCACTTCAGGCAGCTGTATCTCTATTTATTTAAACTGCAGCTTAACTCAGTCTGTCTCCCAGGGAACCTGTGCTGTCTCTGGCTCTCAGCTCCAAGTTCCAGCACCAGCTGGGATTCCAGATGTGCCATGAATTGCAGGGTAAAGGGTCAGGATTGTATTATTTGGTGATTCCTCCTTTACCACAAAAGAAACAAATTTTCTCTGTGAATGAAAATGTTTAAACTTGGAGTTTAGGAGCAGTAGAAGTAAGATGGGTGATTGTAAACTCCCTTCTTGCCACTCATGAGAATGTCACTGGCCTCTCTTACCACCTCTTCCCCTTCCTGCCACCTCTCATCCCACATGGCATTGCTTCCTCCCATGGAATTCCTTTCTTCAGAAATCGAAAAGACAAACTAAAGCTCATCTCTTCCTAAAACAACACCTGACATGATTTACTGCTGTTCTTCCTGGGAGACACAGAGCTGAGGATGTTTAACAGGGGTGTGTGTGACCCAAACCTGGAGCAGAGAAATCACTTCATTAAACAACCTCCACTCACAGGGGGAACCAGGAAAATACAGCACCAAAGGATTTGCATAAATCATCCATTGCTGGGTTATATCCTGGAATATCCAAAGGATTCTTGAGGAATGTGCTGCTAATACACCTTGAAATATCATCCTTTGGATTTTCTATCAAGTGGGAAAATGACACAGTGGGACATTTAGTGAGGAGGGAAAGCCCCTCAGCCCCTGCCAAAGCAGAGCCACACAAATGGAGACAGGCAGATGATGGATTTTGCTTGTTTGTTTATTTCTTGAAGCTTGGAGCCCACCCACCAGCCCAGACATCCATTTCACAGCCTCTTTTAATTCTTTGATTTGCTAACTTGGAAGTAGGAATGAGTAGGTGGGAACCAGAGCAGGCAGAAGTTCTTAGAATGTTATTCTAAGAGCTTGAAAATCTGAAAATTGGAAGTTGATTTCAAGAAATTATAGTAAACTGCACATTTTTGCAGACACTTCTTTTTTTTTAAATCGCTGACTCCGACAGAGATTTTTATATTTTATCTGTCTTTAAGTTCCTCCTCAGAAGAATTTGGTCAAAATAACCCCTTCAGACCTTTAACATCTCAATGAAAATGGGCACGAAAAGGCCAGTTGGAAATCTGGAGAATGGTTTAGCTCTAAAAGATGTTCACACTTTGCAATTTCAACAAAATATTTGCTACTAATGTCTCACCTTATTACCATGAATTGAGAGTAAATTGAAATTTCATGCAACTGAATGGGCTAATCACATACACAGACACCTACTTTAAAAACTAGGCTTTTCATGTTCTTAAGTACAAGCAATTAAGGGTAAGAGTAACGTTTCATAATTATGTTATTGATCTCAATTCCTTTTCATTTTCCTATGAAAGCACCACACTTACATAAGACACATCTGAGGTCGTTCTTGTTGCTCACATCCACATTTGTTCTAATCAAATATTCACCTCATGACTTGTTTTTTGGCTTTTTTAGTTTTCGCCTTCACATGAAATTTAAATTTGGAAAGTCTGAATGTATCATTAACTTTGAAAAAAGTACTAAAAACTCGTTTAAAAAAATAAAAAAGTCACGGGGAGCTATGGGAAATTGTGTCTTAGGCTGGCCTACTAATTAAAACCAACTATGCCACATTATTTCCACTGCTCAAAAGTATCCGCCTACAGATCTGAAATCTTTAACGAATGATTAAAATCAGGAGTAAAAAATCCCAAATCTCTTCCCTCTTTCATGTGGAGCCACACAGAACACACTTTTTGAGCTTTCAAAGTCCATTAAAACATCACCTTTGAAAGCAGATGCAGAGTGAGGCCCAGGAGTGATTCCTGCCAGGACTCTTCGTGTTCAAAGCACCCCCAGAGGGCTCAGCCAGGGCCACTCTGGATCACTGGGAATCAGGATGCCTCTGACCACAAAATCAATAATACAATTAGCAAATGCTGTCTTATTTCTCAGAATCTTGCTACAACTCATCTGCCTTTGATCAAGCTGAGATGACTGCTAATGACATTTCATGTTAATTAATGAAAGTACATGTGATAAAAAGTTCTTTGGAGAATTCTCTAATTATGTGCCATGAAAAATGAAGTCTGTAATAACTGTAATTTATGTTTAGATCAATGACTATTGTTTAGGATACTCTAAGGAGCTCTTGGGACTATGAGACACCTTTAGCTCCACTTTCTCCTGCCTCACAGAACCACTCAGAGCCAAAAGAGCCACGTCCTTAACGAGCTCTGTCTCATCCCCACCACCAGAGGCTGCAGGGAAATCTTTCCCCAGCACTGGGACAGCACCAACAGAATGTTTGATGGAATTCACTTCTCTCTCGACAGTGGATGATCGACAGCACAGGACCGAAGTCCCTGACAAAATAAATAAGTGGGGAGATTAAGCAGGAATTTCAAAGGAATGCCTGCAATCCTTGGGGAGCAGCGATTACAGAAGGGAAAGGATTTCATTTGCTCAGAGCAGTGCAACACCTTGGCACCATCCCTGCGACTGCCTGAGACCTCAGTTACTGAAACATTTACACAGCAGAACATTCCAATTTGAGGTAACACATCTGAAGAACTTTCCATGATTACCAAGCACTGGGAGAAAGACAAAGGGAAATGTTTCATTACTATAAAACACCGTGGGATTCACCAGAAACATCCTCCCTGGCTTGAAATGGCTGGTCCTAAACCAGAAAGGGAAGGTGGAATAAATGTGCTGGATTAACAGCACAGGGCAGCTTCTGCAGTTAATATGTCATGTCAATTAGCTCCCATTTCCCAAGACATTTTGGCTCTGGGAAATATATATCTGTCTAAATTGGGAAATATGTATCTATCTAAATTGGGAAATGTAAATCCTAATGCTCCACAAGTAACTGAGGCCTTGGGTTTGGTGAGAATATTCTAATCCCAGAACCTGAGAATACACCTTGCAATAGCTTTTGCCAATACAGATGAGTAAAAAAGGAACACCAGTCTTTTATCTCATGTTTCTCTCAAATAACCATCCAGAGTAGCACAATAATACACAGAAATTGTGAATATTCTTACAGCAGCTCCATAGCTTCCATACAGGACATTTCCATTGCTCACATTCTTGTCAGTGTGAGTGGGAACACTGAATTTAGAAATAAACTAAGGTTTTCAATGCTGTAAATTCCTGGGGAAAATAAGTGACACATAGAGAGGAAAAACCAATAATCTGCTTCATCTCTCCCAGTTGGGTTTATTTTGAAAGTGCTGAGAGCAGAACATTGGCTAAAGAGGTGCCACTTGTTCTTGCCCAGATGGGAAGGAGCTGGTTGTGCTCAATACAAAGTGATTAATGATTGCCTGCAATCAGCCCTAGAAATCACTGGCATTGAGTGACATAATGGCCCTGTGACATCACACAGCCTCACATCTGATGCTCCTTCTCAGACATTGCTCCTCATGCTACCATTTTTGGCACTGTGAGTGGGCCCCCCAAAAAATTACGGCTTTTGGATGTTTATGAACAAACAAGTTTTCACACAGGGGTTTCTATTTCTTTCTACCAAACTTATTTTTCTGTTCACTCCTGAGCTCTCCCATCCCCACTCCACCTTGTAGAAACACTGCCTTGGACAGAAGTTCTGGTATTTTTGCAGCTCTGCAGAGAAACACCTCATTGAATCAGTCCCAGAACTCCTGACTGGGATCAGACCTCTCTTCTCTGCCACATCTAAATGCTGAGCCTCTACCTTACAGCAAAGATTCCCTTGTAAATCCCTGACTGCACAGCTTTGCATTTGTTTTATTTAATTTCTTGCTGTTACTACAGTCCACAAGGTCATCCAGTTCCTCTTCTATTAAACCCAGTCCACCTTGGAACTGAAAGCTCATTAGTCCTCCAGATTAATCATGCCATCCTAGCAAGCAAGGAACAGGCAAGAACTCTGATACTGCATAGTTTTCCCAGATGAAAATCCCATAATATGTTTCCCAGATGAAACATAATAAATGAGAAAGGATTCTAAATTCAAACATTCAAGTTACCAAATTCTTCTTAATCACATCCAGTTGTCTCTTATCATCAAAATTTTACATCTAGAAAATGGAAATAGCCTCTCTAGGGTCTGCATTCCTATTAATTATTAGACTAAGGAGTATGAATTTCTTTATGAAGCAATAGGTAGAAGCCCATAATTCAATATATCACAGTAAAATAAGCCTGACAGACCTGCCCATCAGCAGCATAGGGCAGTGCTGGGGACGTGCTGGAAGGAAAGGACAGTTTAAGTCTTAGCAAAGATAGAACAACATCATAACTGTCAGGGCAATTTTCCACATGGGTAATTTAACACCTGAACTGTTGCTTATTTTTGCAGCAGAACCATTCCCAGTTTCTTGCTGCTCTTCCCTGGATCCACAGCAGCTTGAGATGTGTCACAAACAACATTTGCCTCCAAGAGCTGAGGTGGGGACTCAAGGAGGAAGCAGCAGTTCCTCAAAAAACATAAAGAGTTTGGCTCATTTTGTATAAACATCTGGGTTGGGAATAACTGTAGACTCATCATTAGACTGACTTAATGTCATAAAGATGGAGTTATTAATTTTAATTAAATGGTACCATAATTTTCAGCTTTGCATGTGAACAGAATCTTACAGACTGTTCCCAGGTACCTCAGGAATGCAGCAGAATGATAACATTCCTATGTCATCTCATCTCTTATCTTCTCACAGGAAAAACTGTCTAAACATCTGTACTTGTCAGGTATTTGTAAAGGTTTTTCCTAGTTCAATAGCAGTGCACGAGGAAAGTTTGATTTCAAAATTAAAAAACCAGACAACTTATATTAAGATTCAAAACAGCTCAGTTATTGTCATGGTCTAAGAGAAATCTAAAACAAATTGTGAGGTATAAAAGAATAATTTGTTTCCAATGGTTAATCCTCCAAAAAATCCACAGGAAAAGTGACTCAGGATGTGGAAATCATTAATGGCAGAATGATTGCTGAGTTCCATTCCTAGGAACAAAGAAAGCAGAATTCAGCTGCCTCCCAGGACAGGTGAGTTCTGCCTGACCTGCCAGGGGCACTCTGAAAAGGCTCATTCAGAGTCTCATCAAACTGCTGGTGTGGGGAACAGAAAGGTCGAGGATCATTTTCTAGAAAATACTCTTTAAATGGTTCCAGTCACACTTCTCTACCTGATGTCTTTCTTCAAGCTATTTGGATTCCTAACTGTTTGCATTTCCATGGAACTGTCCTTAAAGAACCAGGGGAGTGAGTCACTCCCCGCAGCTCCAGTGCCCAGCTGGGATGGACGTGCAGGAGGAGAAGGATGAGCAGCTGACACCAAGCTCCAGGTCTGTGGTGAATTAATGGCCCAGGCTGTGGTGAAGATCCACATCCCACAAGGAGCCCAAGGCCAAGAGGGTGAAATCCCAGCCCCTGGCAAAAATACCAGTGGACACAATGCAAAGAAAGCACCAACTGCCAATCCAACCTCTGGGGGGGGGGATAAAACCAGCCTTCCAGAAGCCTAAAGCATCCCCTGGATGTGCTGGTGGGAATCCAGTCTCCAGCATCCTCACTCTTGATGTGGAAAACATGCTCACTCCATGACCTTCCAGCACATGGATTCTGACACAGAATCTTAAGAATCCCCAGTGCTTATTCATTTTATTGCTAAACCTTAAGCCCAAGAAATACAGCTCTAACACTGGAACACTGACTTGGGTTGTTTTTACCTTCCCCACAAGGAATCCTGCAGAGCACAGAAAAAGCAAGTCCACGTGTATGAATTATTTCTCTCTCTGATGTGGGTGAGAAGCCAAAAAGTTCTTGGGCACCAGCCCAGGGGGAGGGAACAGGGACTGAGAAATGAATGAGACTGGAGGTAATTGTAGCACTTATTTCGATTACATGCAGATCACCAATGAACTCTTTTGCCACTTGTTTTCTCCCAAGGGAAATCTCACTTTCCCAGCTTTAATTTAATCATGGGGAAAATATGTCAAGTATTGATTATAACTAGAAACTAAAGTCTACTACAAGCATGGACACATTAACACCATCACTCAGACATGACCTGGAAGAAATCCTCTATTTGTCTTTCTTCATCCTGGTTCCCACTTCTTAGAACAGACTGTCTTAGAGAGAACAGCATGTTCAAACTTGTAAACATCAGCTTGGGTGATGAAAAGTCCATTAGGGAATTTGTTAAACCACTAAATTTACGCTGCTTGTGTTGCTAAGTATAACTAAAGGCTCATCTTCCAACTCTGAGAGCAGAATACAATAAAGCCTCTGAGGAAGTGCTGTATATCAACATGGATTTCAATTTATTGCAGCTTGAAATAATAGTCCAGTCAAGCCCAAAAGTAAGAGAATTTGGCAGCAATGCTGTGAAAAATCCTGAAATGGTGTTGTTTGTTCATGACCTTTGAGAAATAAAATAAAAGGAAAAAGTGTAAAGCAGGAACAAGGAATTAATGGATGGAAAATTCTAAAAATGACCCTCTGCCACTTCTGCAGACCTGCCCACTCAGGCCACACTCTGCCCTTTGCTCCTTTGCCTGTCCCAGCCTCACAGTGACTCACCTTTGGGAACTCCTCAGGGTTACAGAAAGGCAAAATGTAATTTCACATCTTTGAGAAAGTTCTCAAGGTTTCAAAAATTTCCCATTTTACTTTGAAATTAATTCAGACCTTCCAGGGAGAAGCAATAAGAATTCTTTGCCACATACCTGTTTATAATAGTTTATATATTGTACTGTAGCTCCTAAACTCATTTAGAGAGGCAGAAACTCAAACCCCTGACCTGAATCGAGAGCAGAATTGGTTCTGGAGTTGCTGGGGCATCTTGCAGGACATATGATCCGGCATTTTTTTGCTTTATTTACATCTCTGTGTAACTGTGAGTCACAAGACTCAGATCAAACTCAAAGAAAAACCAACCATATTTCCAGAACCTCATTCCCATGTGGGATAGTCTGTGCTTCACTGAAGACCTTCAACAGCTCAACAGTCCTGGTTACACTAAATTAACTTTACACAGCCTGGTCTTACATACAGGTTCTGCTTGACTGGGGAAGAGCCAGGATTGGCAGCATTATGGCTAAACTTGAAGTGGCAAAACTTGATCTCTGCCTTCAGGAGAACCTACCAGGCTTCAGCAGCAACAAAAAGGCAGTAAGAGGGCAGGTTGCAGGTAATATTTGGGTCCCAGAGGGAGAGAGGAAAGCTCAGGAACACAGACTCAGCTGAAGGCTCCCCCTGCCCTGATTTCAGCTCCTCGTGAGGCACAATCTGCACTTCTCCCACTGTGACCCCTCTGCTGCTCCCAGGCCTCACAGACCCAGCCTGGGAGAGCTCTGAGCTTGGGTTTATTGTCACGGAACCTGGACTAGAACATCCCCACCCACTTCTGCACCTTTCTCTCCCTGTGGACTCAGCCCGGACAGTAACACTCCTACACAGGGGCTGGAGAGACACACATTTGATGGCACAGTACATAAACCTCAGACATCTTTGTGTGTTTTTCTCATCTTCTGGGCTAGAAACACCCCTATCCTCAACCTGCACAATTGGTGATACATTTCTACATTTCTACAGCCTGGGATTGACACTTCTCTGCTTCTCTCCAAAGCTGATCTGAACTTACAATGATCTTCTCCTAAAATACAAAATGCATATTCTTAAGAATACCTAAGGTTGTTGTATTTTCTTATCAAACACACTTGATATCAAAAACAGCTCCAAAAATTGCTCCAAAAAACAAAATACCAGCCACAGTCACATATTCTGATTCACAGACACACACTTCCTGGAAACACTTTTCCTCCAACCTCTCCAGTCACCTGTAAGAAGAACTAGAGAAAGTTCCTGAATATTCTGCCCATGATTTTGGTTTGAGTTACTAAGTAATGACATTGTTAGAGATTAATGGTGGAGCTTAACTGCTCCTCTAGCACCTGCCCAGTCCCTGCCTGACAGCAGAAGATAAATACATTTATAACACACAGCAAAGTGAATAACAAAGAGTTGATAGAGTTGTCTCTGGCAAAACTGACAAGTTGTAGCTGGCAGCTTTAATCAGCTCCCAGCTGAGCCTGGGAAATTGGAGGGAACAGAGCACTGACCTTTCTGATGAATCTCTGAAGGAAGGTTAAAGTTTTGTTTACTTTTTTAATGGGAAGAGCTATCAAGTTGTGAGACCTTCTGGATAAAAGGAAGATTCTTGTGCAAGAGCACTGGGCACCATATTTAACAAAGTAATTACTGCTTCAGCTAAAACTGATTTTTTCAAATACAGGATTGGGCCTAATGCTGGGTTTGGCTTAAAGTTACACAGACAAAAGTGCCTGTAAGGTTTAATGCCAGATGCTGAAAATATACTAGATATGTTTTTCATATCTTAAGTGTGAAAAATGCAGTAGAATATAATTTAAATTTAATTTTTACAGATCATTTGTTCTTAAAACCACCCATTTAATTTATTTTTTTTTGCAAAAGCTATTCAGCTCCTACTAGTTTTGTAAGAAGACAGTGGGATTTTTCCCAAGCATTTGCTTCACTAATACCAAGAAGACAAATGCAAGTAATGACTAATTATTGGATCAGATATTTCAAAGTACGCTATAATTTATTATCTTGCACTATATCTAAAATCTAGGGGTTTAGAAGCTCCTGAGCATTTACTCTCATAGAACTGAACTCCTCGGAACCCCATCTGAAGGCTGAGAGACCAGCAGCAATATTCCAGTTGTTTCACTGCCCAACTGGCACCAACAGGGACTTGGTGTCTCTGAAAAGCCCAAACTATTTTGTGATTAACAGCATCACATCACAAATTACCTGCTCTTATTGCTGGCTCAAGTGCCTGCTCCATATCACTGGCTGGTCCAGTGACCTCACAAGAATTTAGGATGGTTGGTAAATCAGGGCCAAGGACAGTTTTGCAGCAAATGAACTGCAAACCTTTCACTTTTTCACAATCTAATTCACTGATTGCTTTCTGTCCATGAACTTTTTTTTTTTTTTAAAAAATGAGCCCACAGCTTTCAATCAGCAGCACAGGTGGGCTCACACAGCTCCAGCCACTCTGGAAGCCACTGTACCATTTTTCAAACACCTCTGAAGGAACTCAGGTATTGATTTTTGCCAGAGCTGTACAGGATACACCTCCATGTCCATCAACAACACTTGTACCAGTGAAATAGCTCCATGTTCTGCTTTATTTTTCACTCTCCTTATGGTTCTACTTCAACAACTTCGACCTGGTACCAGGGGCAGACGTTGAAATTCAGTTTATTGACCTGGGCCTTCCACTGTTCACACAGAGTTATAGGAATGTTATTTATACAGACTGTATATAAGTGTGAGCATGATCTAAACAGCCCCTTCTGCCTGACATCAGTGGAAAGGTTCAACTGGGCCATTTCTTTACTGGGAAGATGACATAGAACCCCACTGGCATGGGAGTGTTTCCAGGATCACCATCAGGAAAAGGTACAGACTACAAGCGAATCTCTTCTGTTCTGCCCTGGTTTGTTAAGAGAGGTTTCCATGGAATGGAGAAATAGTTTGTACTTCCCTTGTGAGATAAGGCTGTGAGAATTCCTGCAGGAAATGGATATGAGGATCAAGGGCAAGCTGGATGGAGCTTGGAGCAGTTGGGATTGGAACAAGATGGTCCTGAAGGTCCCTCTCAACCCAAACCATCCCCTGATTCTGTGACCATCAGGAGGCAAAAGCACAAGAACTAAAGCCCAGTTCCTGCTGCTCTCTTTCCTCAGCAGCAGAAGCAGCAAGTGAATTATATCCCCTCTGGCAGCAGGAGACAACCCACACAGTGCTGGGAAGTTTGTACAAATTGTGATGGATGACTCCATAGCTGCTTCCTCTGCCCCTGCACAAAAATACAAGGAGCAGCTCAAGAAATTAAAGAGGAACATAAAAGTTGCATTAACAAAAAATACATGTTTGTACTACTATAAAATTAATATGTTGGCATTGCAGATCTATATACTCATTTAGCTGAGTTACACTCATTAAAATATACAAACAATATTATTAATATCATGGTTGGATATCAATCAAAGCCATTCCCACTATGTAGAGCATAATAAAAATCAACAAGTGGATTTTACACCCATAAATCTCCCAGAGTGTGGGTCAGAAATAATTTAGAGAGAGAGAGAGATATATAAAATCAATATACAAATAATTAAGATTCTTCTTATGGTTCTTATGGTTGAAAGAACCCATACCCTGATAGAGAAATGTAGGAGAATTAGAGCTTTTCCTAAGCTGATAAAATCACCATATTGTCACTATCACTGCTGGTCCAGAGCACCTGTAAAACTGAAAATATTCTAGAAATAAAAGGAGATTTAAAATGCCATATTTAGTCAAAACAGCAGTCCCAGTAGCTCAGATCCCTTACTATTTATATGCTGGAAGCCCACAAGATATCTTGGACTAGCAAAGAGTAGAGAATTTTTATCCTTTACATGAATATCTGATTTTTCATTTGAATTATGCCCAATGTTTGACCTCTTGAGATAATCACAGAATAACAGAAAGGTTTGGGTTGGGAGGGACATTGAAATGTCACCTCATTCCACTCCCTGCCCTAGGCAGGGACACTTTCCACCAGACCAGGCTGCTCCAAGCCCCCTCCAACCTGTCCTTGAGGTTTCCATTCCCTGACCCAGGTGTAGGACCTTGCACCTTTGTCAAGTGCTGTTTCACATCTTTCCTTTTCATCCTTCTATAACTTAAATGTCATTGGAGTTATGAGACAAAATAATCTGATTTTCTGATCCTCACACTCCAGACACATCATTTCCTATATGAATTTTTTATCCATTTTTATTCTAAGGTAAACAATTTCTAGCTCTTTAACATACTCTGAAAAGAGTTTTGCTACATTTCAAAGCATTCCTGTCACATCTGCAGAACTCATCCAGCTGCCAGAGCAGCAACATTGCAAAACTTTCTTTGAAAAATAATTTTTTTTTTAATAAAAATTGTGTTGTTCAAAATTCACTCAGATGAAAAGAACTCTGTGACTTTAAATGGACATTTGAAAGTGTCAGATCTGCTCCTAATTCAGAGCATCACATGGCATCCTTCTCACTTGCCTAAGGATGGGAGCAGATTCCTTGGGTTGCTTCAAGGCTTCAGTGGAATGACACCAATTCTGTTTATGCTCAGGATCTGAATCCAAGTGATTTGCATTGCAAGGAATGCACTTGGAAAAGCTCTACTGCTCTACTCACAGAACAATCTCATGGTTTTATGTGTCACCTTCCCCAACTTCAGGCTGCAATAAGCTCCCTGACTGGAGGAGAGCTCCTTCCTGCTCCAGCTTCTAGAATCTCAGTGAGTGATGGATAGGTCACCTCGGATTTTGCATGGAGAACACATTATTTATAAATATATATATATATATATATATATATATATATATCTCACTCCAGTGGCAGACTCAGGGAACAAAAGCAATAAAATATTTCCTCAGGGTGAAATACAGCTCCCAGGAGTCAGAAAGCCTGAAGCCAAAGGTTATTTCACCCAAGACAAATGTCGTATGTTTGCTTATTCTGGAGGTGCTCTAATACCTGGTGTTCTAATTCCTGAGACTTCATCCCACCTGCCCTTTGCAGACCTTGGAAGCAAAACTTCCTTAATGACACTGAGGAGCAGAAAGGGAAATGAAACAGAGAAGTCAAGACACCAGCACAGAACAATTCCATGTTTAATGAAACACAGAGAAGAATGATGGATGTAGATAATTACCTGCAATTTGTATCTGAGACAATCTTTTAGAAAAAAACACCACATAAGGTTTTAAAAGGCCAAGGTGAGATTCCAGGTGGTGTAATTAATGTAGGCAAAGCAATCAGTAGCTCTGGGCACTGGAAGAGGCCAGTGCTGGTCAGTGTTTCACACAAGATGGGGGTGATTGACTTTTAGGACAGTCTAGCCTCCCTCAGGACAGCTAAGAAAAACCTCAAAAGAAAAAAGAAAAACCTGCTTGAAGATCACAAGCAGCAAGGAAGGAGAAGGACCACACAGGAATAAAGCAAAAAAAAATTGGGGGGAAAAAAAAAAAAGAACTTTTCCTAATATCCAACCTAACCCTCCCCTGACACAACGTCAGGCCAATCCCTGGGGTCCTGTCACTGGTTACAACAGAGCAGAGATCAGGGTCTGCCCCTCCTCTTATAATGTCTGAACACTGATTTTTGTCAGTTCCCACACCTGCTGCAGAGACTGCTCATAGGAAATGCTGAGTATATTGAATATTTTGGAAGAAAGCCTGAGGAACAGCTGACTGGGAGTGGTACAGCTGTATACTCAGTCAAGGCCTCTCCCACAGTCCGGTGATCCCAATTCCAGGGGGCTGAGAGGGAAACATTCCCAGGCACAATTCAGTGCTCATGTCCATGTACTCTCCATGTGCTACAGCTCCAACAGATCCCAAGGCATGGGCTGGTGCATCTGACTCATCAAAGTGTGGAAGAAGCCAAACACTTATTAAAGCATTTTCCTCTCTGGGGAACTTCACAAAAAAATCAGTGAGGGCAGAGGAGAAAATAACAGCTCAAATATTTCAACCTTGGAAGTGTCCTACTAATGTATTTCCAACTTCTCTTTGTATGGAATGACTTGCATACCAATCCAACAGGACTAGACTTAACAGCTTCTGAACATGTATACAGAGGTTTGGGTTTTTTCCCTCTCTTTTTGAACTGAAGTAATGAAAGGAATACATTTTGAGAGTTTTCTTTTTCTTTTTTTAACTAGAGATTTACTCCCTGCTGTCTGGAGAGCTCCTGATAGAGTCACTGGGATCCTCAAATGCAGAAACTACAATTTAGGCAGCAATGGGAAAACAAGGACTTGAATATTGAGACAGGGAATCATCCACAGAGGGTGAAGGATGGAAGAATCTGATAAAACACTTAAAGAGAGATGATTTTGGGTGTAACCTGGGTGAGGAGGCTTATCCAGGATGATCTGTGCTCACATCTCCTCTTGTCTCACACAGTAACACTGCTCATTCCTGGGAATGTGTGCCATGACAACCCTAGCCATCCTCAGAGGAAGATGCTGAAGGGAGAGAAGATTCTGAACTGTGGGGCTCAGCTCCTGTTCTCAGCCAGATCTCAAATCAATAGATTTATTCCTCCTTCATTACTATTTATGTGGTGCAGTGAGGGAGGGATGGAGGACTCCTGTGCTATGCAGTAGCACAAGCACAGAAAACTCTTCTTTGTCCAATTAATTAATATCCACTTCAAATGACTAACTCAGTGTTTATACCAAAGGTCTGTCTGCATCGGAGATTCCAACAAAATCATTCTGCTCTCCTTTGCCCAGCCCCAAATTTTAGTCAGGGGGAAGGGAAGTAATTTGAGAAAGCAGGACAAGGTTGCCCAGCTTCTGTTTCTGTTCCTTGCCAACAGCCAGGAGCAGCCAAGGGCAGCCCAGTGCCCCCAAACCAGGAGCCCTGGTGTCCTGCACGTGCTGTCGGTGCCTCGGAAGCACAGAAAGCAAGGACATCTTCAGCTCCCAGGGAGAGCCCTTTTTCTGTTGAAAAATCATTCCTCACTGTTTGGAATGAAACCCATTATTACCAATTAACCTGCTGTGAACCCATATCACTGGCTGAATTGAGCATAATTATTCATCCATAGTAATAGCTAAAGTAAATTCTGGCAATCTCAGCTAACATTGACTTCTCCTTTGGGAACATTTGCAAAGATGCTGTGTCCTTGGTTGTGTTTTTAAAACCTTTTTTTGTGTTAAACTGCAACTGAAAGTGTATCATTATGACTCATTTCTTCTTGTTTTGTAATGTTGTTTTCCTTTTTGCTTGCACAAACATCTATAACTAACTCTATTATCAACTGCAAAATTCCCTCCACATGTTCAGAGACCTGATTTTACTTAAACAAAGTTTTACCACCACTAGCCCGTGTAGGTTGTCTAAAAATAAATTTTTAAATTAGTTGTTACTTTTCATAGCTTTTTAACCACACAGTCTGATGAACCACAGCTCTGTGAGCAAATGCAGGCATAAATTGTGGTTTGAATTTATTTCAGGTTGTCAAATGTAATTTACTAAGAGAACGTCTGCCAAAAAAGAATCCAGAGGCAAACCTAAGTTGTCATCTTAAATTAAGTGTGGTTCCTTTTTGTTAATCTTTCTGCATAAAAGGTTGTAAAGCAGTGCATTAAAGATGCAGCAGTCCTCGTTCCTAATGAAAAGGCAGAGGTGGAAAAACAGACCAAAGCCAGACTGTTTCTCCAGCTGAGGGAACATGTGCTCCCAGCCATGCAGGAAATGCTCCCTGCTCTCTCAGCTCTGCACTGGGCTCTTGATTCACAGGCCATGAACACCCTGAACACTGAAGAGCAGCCAAACACCTCTGTGGGCTCAGCATCAGCTGCTTGAGCAGGAGAATTACTCAGAAGGACAAGTCACCCTCCTGTGACAGAAACCTGCTGGATGGACCAAGTCCCCTCCAGCCTGCACTGGAACCAGGGGACTCCTTTCCTTAATGACAGGCTGGGTTCTGGCTCTCACTGAGGAACTGTTTCACTTCCAAAGTCAAGAAACTCTGAATTATTAAACCATGTCTTTGAACTGATAGCTCTCCTCTGAGCACAGGAAGGTTGTTCCTGTTCTCAGGGCCCAAATCAAGCAGACACTGCTTTTTTAACCCCTGGGGGTTCCCTTCTCCTCCACATCACCCATGTCCCAGTTGTTCACCTGAAACACTGGCACCTCTTGCTTCCTCCAAACCCTTCCCCTGTGTAAAACTGTCAAAACTGACACCCAAACTCACCATCTCCCAGAGCCTTCACAAAGTTTTCAGCCACACCTCCTTTACAACATTTACCTGTAGGAGCACAGCAAAGCTCCAGGCACAGATGTGGAGCAGGAGGCACCACAGCAATCACACACAAGTGACACAAGTGGTGTTTATATCAGTTTATAGAAGTGGAAACCAGGAGCATCTCACCTTGGCTTTGTGTGTCACTGCAGGACACAGCTCCAGCAGTGCTAAGGTTGGGCTCAGCTACTTGGGGATCTTTAAAACAGCACCAGCTTGACCTGCCACCAGTGGATCTGTGTGTCCCAAGGCCTCAACATTTGTGTGGAGTGAGGGGATTCTTGGGAACTGATTGTGGACTTTAATTACCAAAACTGGCCACTCCACAAAATTTCACAGGAATGTACCTTAAGATTTTTGTTAAAATATTCTAGGTGTGGCTGATCATCTCTGGCTTGCTGTTTTTCTAAAACTCTTCTGCATTTCTACACCAGGGAGCATCCAACGTGGCAACACCAGCAGATACAACCAGCACGTTCTCTTGTGGGTCTCCTCTCCCAAGCAACAAGTGATAGGACAGGAGGGAATGGCCTCAAGTTGTGCCAAAGGAGGTTTAGGTTCCACATTAGGAAACATTTCTTCCCCAAAAGTGTTGTCCAGCCCTGACACAGCTTCCCAGGACAGTGGTGGAGTCCCTATCCCAGGGTGGGGTTCAAAGCCCTGTGGATGTGGCATTAGGGAACATGGATTAGTGGTGGCCTTGGCAGTGCTGGGGAATGGTTGGACTCAGGGATCTCAGAAGGCTTTTCCAACCTCAGTGATTCTGTGATTCCATGAATATGATCAGTTTGACAGCCCTGCTGCCAACACATTCCCATGCCCCATTGCATTCAGATGATACCAACTTAAATGGAAAGAATTATAACCTAAACCAGGTGACTAAAGATTATTTAATGTAATATTCCTACAGTAACACACTTTGGTACAGATGAGGATTTGTGCCTCCTGTTAGCTCAGGGAAATCTGTGCACAATAGGGTCAGGAAGGTCCCTACCAGTTTATAGAACACAACTTTCTCTGTGCCCAGTTCCCAGATTTGAAACTGGTCTGGGACTTCCTGGGGGCTGAAGACATTCCTAATGGGCTGGTGAAAGGTAATTAAGAAAAAAACAAGCCTTCTAGCATTTGACTTATATTTTTTATACTGAGCTCCACACCTAAACTTCAAAATGTCCAGGAGTCACAAACCAAGCTCAGTAAAGCAGATTTGTTAAAGTTTCTCTCTAAAAAGCCCAACTTTTTAGCTGAAACTCATAAAATGTGTCTTTTCAGGCCCACAGGTCACTCTTTTGGCCTTTGATATGCCTGTCAGACTCCTTTGCTGATCAAGCCTCTCATTTCCCTGAGTAGGAGCTCTGTTTTTGGAGACAGATCCTTTCCATCTCCCTGCTATGGACAGAATTTTCACCCTCAGCATCATCAGTCACTGGGGAAAAATGAGTGTCCTGCAAGGCTCTTGTGCCTGCACTGGTCTGAAAGCTGGGGTTAAGCAAGTCAGAGGCACAAGCACCTCTGCTGTACCCTTGGCACTTTGCATAGATTAAAAGACAATATTCTACACAACCAATTAAGATGTTATCATATTAATTGAAGCGCCATTATAGCATTACCACAAGCCATCTAAGTAATCACTATGTGATAACTCCTTATAAACCAGTTCAGTGACCCTCCAGCTGCCTCCAGAAAAGGTGGGCTTGGCAGTCTGCCTTGGAAGCTCAAAATCTGGCAAAGAACTCCTAAAACAAGGGACCTTTTTCATAGAAATGAAGCTTCCTATTTGTCTGTATATGAGGGGGAAATGGGGGGAGGTTTATGCTTTATGGAAACATTTTTTAAGTTTTAAATATCTAGACACTACATAGAGGACAAAAGGAAAATATGAAGCTGCCACACTTCAAATATCCATCATTATCCATCATTACCCATCATCTGAGATCAAGAGGAAGGCTGATTTCATAGGCCAAAAATCCATTTAGGAAGGGAAAAGAGAGTTTTCCTTCACCCAGTAACAAGAGTAGGACAGTGGCATCAGCCAGACAATCCACCCTCATTTTGATAGAATGTGAATTTCTCCTGGAAGAAGAGATTTAGGAGAGAATATCCTGGCAGACAGAGCACTGGAGCTGTTCACCCCCTGCTTATCACAGTTTCACAGGTTAATCCCAAGGGTTTGGGGATCACTTTGGTCTGGATTGGCAGCTACTGTGGATTCCTGAGTCACGTTCCAGGTGTAGCTCATGTTAGAAAGCAGCTGTTTTCTGCTGCTTCCAAAGAGTTCTGCACACCTCCAGCATCCTGTGGTGGTCACTCCTGGAATTTAATGGGAAAACCCAATACTGAGGTTAACTGTGAGAGGCTCAGCATACAAAAGGAGTGTATATTCTCATATAAGCAACACAGACCCTGATTCTGTGGGATATTCCCCACTGGGTCCTATCAGAACTACACCAGGTGAAATATTTTATTTAAGTACTGATTAAAGTCTTTCCATTTTTGGCATCACTAATTAATATTTAAAAAGCCATTGGATGGTGCCAAACATACCCCAGCTGATGGCTTGAAGGTTCCTAAAAGCTGTTTACAGTTGTCTTACAACATACTGAGCTCCTGGGAAGATTCATGGAACTGAGACAATCTGAGTACTTAACACTTCCCAAGACTGTGAACCTGCAAATTTTCTGTCAAAATCCATTGCAGCAAATATGTCAGCAGCTTCCTTCAGCTTTATCTCCACCTCACATACTAAAAGCACAATCCTTTTATTTTGCCGTGCTGAACCAGCCCTATTACTAACTTTAATTTACAAAGTTAATGTCCAACTACAAGTGTTCAGGGAATATCCCACCTGCATTCTCCCCATCCCAGCTTGTCTGTTGACATGTGGCTTTTATATTATTCACAGAATGGCCATTATCTGAATTTTCACTTATGCAGTACAAAATCTTCAGCTCCAGTCAAAAGCTGTTTAATTTACAATCTCAAGTCTGAGCCATCGATTTTGGGTCAGGAATTCCTGCTGAATAAGCCCCTCTGTTACAGAAGTGACACACAGGAGACTTCACCAATAACAGATGGGTCCCACCAAGATCCATCAGGTCACTGTATTAATGCAAATCTCAAGTTTCTCTGCCATAACCCAGCTCAGAGTCCCTTCCCACCTTCTTCTCCTCACAGAACACCTTCTACACCTTTCTTCTTGTTTTCTGTTATTTCCCACTTTCCTTTCCCCAGCCCTGGTTCTGCTGTTGTGTTCCCTGCATTGCAGCCTCTTTAACTCATCAACTTCACAGAAAACCAGACACATTTTTTGTTTTCCTGGCACCCAGTATTTTCTCAGTGCTCTGTCATATGTCTCACCTGCCTGCAAAGGCTCCTGTACACCAATCAGGTGCCCAACCCTTTAATGGGAGACAACTTCTATTAACACTCCCACTTAATAAACCTGAAAAACGCATTTTTTGGCTTTACATGGTAAATGCAGCCAGACTGAGCAGAACACAACTATCATTCATCTCAGCAGTTCAGCCTGTCTTATGCTATGACAGAGGAACTCAGGAGGTTTTCACAAGCAGTGAGAAAATCTTGAGAGTAAAAAAACCACAGACTTGCCAAGGTTGATCTTGTTCTTCTCATAAAAAAAAAAAAAGGTAAATATTTTTTCTAGAAAAATTCTCTCTCAACCCACAGCAGTGATGGGAGACGAGCCTGGTATGACAAGGGAAGTTCAACACAGAATCACAGAATCCCAAAACAGTTTGAGTTGGAAGAGACCTTAAAGCTCCATCCAGTTCCACCCCATGCCATGGGCAGGGACACCTCCCACTGTCCCAGGTGGCTCCAACCTGGCCTTGGACACTTCCAGGGATGGGGCAGCCACAGCTTCTCTGAGCAACCTGTGCCAGGGCCTGCCCACCCCCACAGGGAAGAACTCCATCCCAATCTCTAATCCAAACCCAGTCTTTGACGGCCTGAAGCCTTTCCCCTTGTCCTGTCACTCTTGGAAATAGTCTCTCTACCATGGAGCTGAAACAGGAAGACCACTAATACATTATGGGAACTGTAGGAAAATTTCAGCTGGGCAGTCCCTAGACAATGAAAATCCCATAATGTACATTAAATCAACAGCTAAATTCCAGCAAGGTTTGTATTTCATTTTGTGCAGGTTGCCCTTTTCCATAATGCATGCTGTCAGCAATCACTCTCTGTTTAATATGCATTGCAATCCTTCTTCCCTGTCACTTACTCAATACTTCTCCCCTTTCTACCAAAGAAAAGGAACGTGAAATCCTAATCCTGCCCTGGGTCGTGCAGGCAGAGAGTGGGAATCCAAGTAAATGTGTCCTCTCCTGAAGAAACCCAGGAAAGAGAACATCCCTGGAGTGAGGGACAAGGGACGGGCTGGGAGGAGGAAAGGGATGAGCACAGCTAAAGCTGGGTGACACCATCACAAAGTTAGGGTGCATCCAGCTCTCCTTAGTTGCCTAAAATTCTGGAGGATACTTGACCACAAGTCTCTTCAGCTCTTCATCATCTCACCACAACCCCCAACTTTGGAGAGATAGGAGCTGACACTGGAAATTTTCTTAATTATTTGCAGCTACAAAAAACATTGTCAAACTTCCTGACTGCAAATGTGAGCTGGGATTCAAATAGATGCTTAAATCCCTGCCCAAGTGCCAGCTCCTCAGTAGGACCCATCCTAAGTCAGGCATGACCATGAGATCTGGGCTGGATCCAGCCCAAGAGCAGAAATTCTGTGGAACAGAATTCCAGTGACCAGTCCATTGAAATTCTTCATTTCCTCGTCTCCTTTCACAGCTGATATTCTGCCTTATTGTTACTAAACTAAAAGTTATGGTACCAGGGACTTGTTTCAAAAGCCAAGATGCCACCAAAAAGAACTTGGATATTTCAGTCTGAATATTTTTTCCTTAAGAAGGAAAAGATTTAACATGAAAAATATCATCCAACTCTTCTATCTGAACATGGCAGATATGAGTAAACATTATTGCATCAGTGAGCTACTACTTGTGAAAATAATGCATTAAAAGTTTCAAAGCTTTACCCCAGGACAGCAGCCCAGAAAAAAAAAGGTCTAGAGCTTGATGCTTTCCTTGCTAAGAGCAGCCACAATGGAATTTTACCCTTCTCTTCCTTAATTTTTTCACTCCCATAAATCAAAAAAGTCTTGCATCAAAAAAAATTGGCCAGCAATCAGTCAGAGCAGACTAATTGCTTTTGCTATTTAAAAAGAATCTAATTTTAAATGGCTAAAGTGTTGTGGTGTAAAGTAGCTATTGTACATGTGCATTAATTAATTTCCTAAGGATTTTTATTACATCTCCATGACACAGTCTAATTATCTGATAATACTTTTCCCCATGTATACGAGGATGACATTGCTACAGCATGTACTTCAATTGTACTCCAAGAGCCTGAAAAGTGGGAAACCAAAGGACTCCAGGTCTGTCTGCTCTGCTAAATAACACGTCAGGAAGCCCTACAGCCAAATCTTTTCATTCCCAAGAGACACAAGAGATAATCTGTCAGACATCAGTGTCCAATTCATGCATTTTTCATACTCTTCTTTCAAAGACACAAAGAGAGAGAAAGCACGTGCACAGTGCTTGATTAAGCATTTCCCTTCTTGAATGAAAAATGTAGACCCTGGTCAGCATAAGGAACACAATTAGTGCTGGCTGCAAGTCCCTTCCCCTTCTCTTCCACCTCTTTCCAATCATTAAAGTGCTTTTTGGTCAGTCTTGCTCCCCTCACTGGAGGGATGTCCTGCCAGGTTCTCACACTCAGCTCTGGGGGCTGGTCAGGACACAGAGCTCACCAACTTTCTCCCCCCAGAATCCTGAAGTAGGGTTCAAAAGATGAGGAATAAGTCTCACAAGGATCAGGAGAAAAACAGAACACAAAAACATATCCTGGTCTCTGGAAAGGATCAATGAGATTTGAGCCACAATATGCCACAGTAATCTGCAGTTTCCCTCCACAAGGAATCACAAGAAGGGTTGGAAGTCACCACAGTGAGGACCCAAGCCAGGGACAGGTTCCAGTGGGACTCTCGTTCCTTAAATGCACTGGGAAATCTATCCACAATAATAGAGGAGAGATGATCCCAATTTGGAATAAACAGAAGGATAAATACATACAGACCATCCCCAATCCAACTGGCATTAGGAGGAGAAGCCAAAGTCTATCAATATCAAACGAGAAATACATAAATGTCAGACTGAAAGTAAGGAGAAGAGAAAGGCCCAGGAATCTGCTCCTCCCATCAGCCACTACAGCTGGGGAGTGAAAAGAGTTTGGATCTCAACAACAGCCATGGGGAACCTGGAAAAGTGCATGATATGATAGATCTTAGGGAAAAAGAACCTCTGTATGTTTGTCTTAATTTTCTTTCCGTTTAGGAATAAACTCCAGTGAATTCCAATCTTGGCAATGACTTCAACTAACTTCACATTAATTTAGATTGAAGAGAGGAGACAACAGCAGTGGAAGGCTTTGGTTTGGGTGCAGTGCTCAGGATGAATCTGGGCAGGGAGTGAGTGATTGGAGTCCAGTGCCCCCTCAGACTGCACTGGGCTTCCTGTGGAATTGTGGCACCCTCTAAATGCACTGAGAACGTGATCATGGAAACCCAGCTGCAAGTGAACACAGCCCTGCTGGCCTCAGCTTTGCATGTGTGGGGACAGACCAACTAAAATACTCACAGCACATGCAAGAGAACCTGGGGAGGGAAAGCTGGAGGGGCAGCAAATCAATCTGTAAAGTCTGATGCACACGAGGTACTCCCATTAATGTGAAATCAAGCAATATCACAGCAAAAAGAGGCCACACTCCAAAAGTGGCTCCCTGGGCACATCCACCCCCTCCTGTGAGCTGCTCCTGCTGGGTTGAACCAGTGCAGCCTGTGCCAAAGACTGGCTGAGGGCGAGCTTGGCATCATTCCCAGGTGAGAAACACACACACACTCAGACACTTCAAGTTTAATTCTTGAGCTTCGTGGCAGTAACTTGCAGCTAAAAGAAACTTCAAATCCAACAACAAGCCAACAAATTGTATCCCTGGTCCAGCAGTGCAAGGGCATTTCCCACAGGCTGGAATGCTGTCCCTGCCTTCTCCCAGCCAGCAGGGCTCTGGAGGGAATTCCAGTCTCCTGAAGAAGATGCACTTTTGACTTATGGACACTCAAACCCACTTCACTGCTGCCACAACAGAGTTCAGCTCCAAACCTTCCCAACACTGAGAAATTCCTGCTCCCTGGGGAGACAAAGCAACCCAGGACTTTAGAAGGATGGGATGGAAAACAGAAAGGAAAAGGAATATTTGCAGATATTCCCTCTGTTTCCTTGTATTCCAAGGGCTTGGCATGGCCATGTGCCTGCTCTGGCAGGGGAAAGGCAACTGAGGGGAAATGGGTGAGAATAAAACACTGCAGCACTTGGAGGGAAACTGCAATTTCCATTGTATTGATCTTCTCTGGACATCAGTGACACACTGAGTTTATTTGGAAAACTAAATTCCAGAGCACGTGGCAGGAAGAAGCTTTAGTTTTCTTTAAGTGACTAAAATTTAATTACATTTATTATTGCACTCTAAGATCCAGCAAGGAAATACACATTCACAGCTAAATCAGCAAATAATTTGACTCAGTTTGTAACTGTAAAATAGAGACAAAAAACTTTCTGGGATAAAAAGGTGCAATTTTTTCCATGGTTTTTAGGATAAATTTCATTGCAAATTGTTATCAAAACTACAGCCACACAAAATGAAATTTTAGCTAAATTAGAATTCCCTTAACTGCAAAACCTCTTGGATCTGAGCACTTAACTCATGCAGCAGCTTCAAATGCTGCACAACACTTTCCAATAAAATTACCCTCAAAGAAACAAACAAACTTAAAAAAATCATGGCAAAAAGTAGATTTTTAATACTTTCTGTCTGTAACATCAAACAATAGTAAAATCCAGATATTAATTTGCTCCTTTTCATCATGTCCTTTGCTGCTCAACTAATTTTTGCTGGCAAAGGTGCCAAGGAACTTGCACATGAGTTGTGAATGAAGCCTTTGCTCCTTCCCTTGTTAATAAACAAGACAGTGGCAGCCACTCCAGGGAGATCAGCAATATTGGACAGAAGTGCTTGGGCTGCCCTGAGTGGAAAAATGTCAATAAGGCACAGGAAAAAATCATTCCCTGATCCATAAATTATTATCTGGTGGTGGGATTGTGTCACTCTGTTCATCACTGTTTTGCAAAATCTGTGTTTTAAAATAGTCCTGAAAAAAGCCATTTTGTCCTTCAAAGTACAAACCAGGAACCTGAATCAGCCCTTTGTGAGGCACCTTCAAAGTGCCAGCACTGTTCTGCTGCACCAAGGATGACAACACTGGGCCCTCAGTCCTGGAAAACTTGCTTCCCAAAACCCCACATGGACCATCAGCAAGTGCTGACTCAGGAGCTTCCACTGTCAGACTTTGTTCCCCCCCAGCTGTAAACACATTAGTTACCTGACATTCCAGTTTTCAATCATACCTTTTTAATAATTTTTAGGAGAGTTTATCTGTCCTGAAATCTGCGCCAAACCTTTCTTTGATTCTTCAGATTCTAATATTTTTTGGTTTTCTTTTTTTTCTCTGGCACAACATATGCACATCAGTTCTGCTCTTCTGCTGCCACTACAGTGCTCTTCAGACAACACATCTGGAATCAGGTCCTCAGGGGGGTGATGGCTCCAGGTAAACCTACAGACCTTGTTTAAGGAGCACCTGGAATCCCAATTCTCTGTGTCCTTATCCCATAGAATACGGCAGAGTTTAGATAAGAACACATTAAAGATTATGTATGAGCTGAGGTCCAGATCTTTCAGTAAGAATTGTTCCAGATGACATGAGGGAGCCTTTAAATGGATTACTTCAGAGAAGAAAAGACTTAATGCTGTGTTATCATAAAGGTGTATTGCCATGGCAGAGACACTGTAATTTAATCATTATGTATAAGTTTAAGGTACATCCTTGTCTCCTTTCAAAGCTACATGGAGAGATGTCTTTTCTATCCCATTGAATATGCCATGGAATTATTGGATAGGGAAAAGCAGAATCCTAAGCAGCAAGGGGAAGGAACACATTTTACTAAGAAAAGGATCTAGGAGGCACCTGACATGACAAGAAACAGGCACCTAATTCAAGCAAGTGGTGTGGGTCTTGTAACAATACTATTTGAACTTTAAATCTGTTGGCAAAACAAAATCTTACTGATTAGCAGCTGCTTTAAAGAAAAATATTCTTTTTAGCCATGTTTTACTATCCATAAGTGAAGACAGTCTAGCACATGCTTTAAACCAACTGTGTAAGAAGATTCAAATACCCAATATAGCCTGGTGTGGAAAGACTCCTCCCTGGGGTCTCCACAGGAGGAATGACACATTCCAGAAGGATTTCACACTGAAAAAACGAGGAGGCAGAAAAAGTTGCGGAGGCAGAAAAAGTTGCTTTTGTGACTTTCTCAGCTGCCAATCACTGTTAACTGATGGAATCAGGCAAAAGGAACAGGTGAGTGTCTTTATCTGCTTGGCAGCAGAACTAAATCTAAGTAAAACACCAGCTAAGCCAACTTTCTGTGGAGTTGTTGGTAAGTTAACACTAAAAGTACTCATCATCCAGTTGTGCTCAGTGCAGGCAGTGCCTGAGAGCTGGAATGGGCTCAACTATGTTCTTCACACCTGGAAAGAAATCTCTCCAGGGCCTGATGCCAGTGGGAACATCAGTGATCTGATGGAAGGTGCACGGACAACCTTGTTCTGAAGTCATTTATCCAAACTGAGCCCCAACAAATGCCACACTGCAGATCACTGTTCTGGAAAGTTCCTAAGGATGTGACCCACCGGGAAGGGTGAGACTCATTTCCAAGAAGAGGTAGAGCTGGATCTCCTGGGATATCACCCAGCACATGCTCTCAGGTGCAGCCCAGAGAGAGGGAAGGGAGCTGTGGCCATCACTAACCCTTGGAACTGTTTGCTCTGCTCAGTGCAAACCTGGGATAAAAATACAAACCAAAACCAAACCAAAACCAGTACAAACCATCACCTTCTTCTGTAAAAATAAATAAATAAATTCTAATTCCCACTGAAATGTCACAATCTGAAATGAATCCTTCCTCATTTAATCTGTTCTTTAATCTCAGGACTTTGCCAAGGCACCAGCAGGTTGGAATGGCCCTCCATGGTGTGAGCCCCCCCTGGCTTTTTATTGGTAGAAACAGGTCACTGATTGTGTCCTGCTCAACCATCCTGAGGGTGGGAAACATTTCCCTTTGCTCAGGAAATTGAGTATTCCAATCACACTGCCTTCACTGACCAGCAAAATCAGCTATCACATTTCAAACTTAAATTATTCCAAATCCAGCAATATGATAATCCCCTAAATAAAAAATATATTAATCAGATGCATAATGAAAAATCATCAAATAGACTTTCACGTGGGATTTGAAAAAAAAAATTCCTATCATAATGTCAGATTTCACTGTTTTCTTTTTCTTGCTCCTTGGTTGATTTCCTTTGCTGTGTCCTTCACAGCCTCTTTCATTCCTTCCAGGCAGACTTTCCAGCAGGACAGATGGGAGAGCTCTAAACAGCAACTCAGCCAGCACAGGACCCACAGTACCCACTGTAGCTCAGGGCACTAGGAGATCTTTTTGTAGTTTTTTTTCTCCAGTTTTAGAATTAAAAAAAGCAAAGCCTAGACTTTCACATGTTTTGACACTGCCTACTTGTGTCAGCACAATTCACTGCTGAGAAACTTAGAATGTGGAACTTTTTTGTGAGCAAGTTTGGCCAACTGCCATTAGACAAAGCAGCTCCACAGCATCATCCCATGTTTCCAAAGCTCAGAGGTGAAAATATTTAGACGTGTTACCCAAAACTTTTGTGCAAAATCCACTGAAATCAGTGACAATTTGCCCAGTGGTTCACACTGGCTGCTGATCAACCTTTAAGGCAGTTTTTATGCTAAAGGGAAAGGAACAGGCAACCCATTCCCTGTGCATCAGGGCTGATACCTGAGCACCTCCATGTCCTTCTACCTGAGGCATTCCAGACAAAACTGAGGAAGCTGTTCTCTCCTGTGGTCAGTGCCAAACCACAAATTTCACAATCCCTCCATGTACAGGAAAAGCTCAAAGAACTGTGGAGGAAATAAGGCCCCACTGACTGATTTATTTTGCAGGACAAGATGCAGAGCAGCTGCAGTAAATCTGCATTTCAGGCACTTCAGAGTCTGCTCTGGGAAATCCCTCAGGCAGCCAGAGACCAGGGCTGGGCTGGGAATGTGCACCTCTGTTCCAGAGACCAGGGCTGGGTTGGGAATTTGCACCTCTCTTCCCTGAGGTCTGTGTTGCATTTCAACTTAAAACCAAAGCACATCCAACGCAAAGATTTGCTCCAAGCTCTAAACTTGAAATTTATCTTCTCATATTCTGCTCTTCAACACAACACATCAAGGCGTTTTTCTTGTCTCCCAAGTTTTCTCCTTGGCCCTTTAATATTGTCCATGTGTGGCTACCAGATCACCCCCCTCAAGATGAGCCTGTGGCAGTGTCAGCAAAAGAGCTGAGACTCAAGAGCCAAAGAAGACAGATTTTGCCTTCAGGAGGAGAAGGACTCATGGCACTTCTCCCACCTGGAGCAGGGTCCCCTGTCACAGCCACCACTGGTCTGGTGCATTTAGAATCCCAAAAAACTGAACAAAGCTTCTCCCAAGATAATTCCTCATGAGAAAGGAAACCACAAAGAGAATCTTCTTGCTGCTCAGAGAAACTATTTTAAGATATTGGTATTTGATATCAATAAAACAAAAGCTATTTGGGATTCATTGTTCTGCCTGCTGAGTAATGAACACCAACACGATAATTGCATCAAAATTGATTGGTTTAAAAATGTCCACTCTAATTAATTTATTATAATGCTTATAGGACAGTTTCAGACAAGCTCCAGTGCCCCAAGGATTGCAGGACATTCACTTGCAATGCCTGAGAGTTGGACACCCCCATGTGCAGAGAATGGAAATTCCAATCAGAATCAGAAATGAAAGAATCACAGAATCACAGAAATCATCATAGAAAGGCTTGGGTTGGAAAGCACCCTATAAATTAACTAGTTCTAGCCCAACAAATAGGTTTAACTTTTTTATTTTCAAATTCTTATTTTCGTTGCTCTTAGTTAAATAGGAAATAATGTACATGTAATACTTTCTCCTTTGTTATCCTTTTTACATAAGGAAAGAGGTGAGAAATCTCTGAAATCTCAGCTCATAACCTTTATTTATTTATTTATTTATTTTTGCCTGATGGAAAAGCCTGGCTGGGGATTTCCCTGCTGATACAGACTGTGGGAAGGGCAGCTCTTCCACGAGGGAGGAGTTGGGACACACACAGTATCTACAGAAAGATTTTCATACCCAGCAAATAATTGAAGCATGTTGATTCCTTAATTTTCAGATACTTTGCCAACTAATTTAGGCCACAAGACTACGTTGTAATTTCTGCATTAGTGTTTCTGTGCTCCAGCTGTGACCTGATCACATCGAGCTGGGCTCCTCAGAAACAAATATTTCATTCTGGCTCTGAGCCACCAGCCCACCCAGTCCAACTGCTGACACTGTAAGGGGTCATTTGCAGAGGATAAATATGCCCTTCTACTCAAATATATTGGCTGAGAAATTATCAGGCAAGTGTTTTAACTGGAGACATAAGGAAAAGTATTAATCAGAATCCTCAGAATATTTTACAAGTTTTCCAATCCTTAAAATAAAATTTGGTAACCTCGACTCAGTTTAGGAAGTAACAACCCACTGTGAGGGCAAGAGTTTGCTTTTTAGAGAAAGTCAGTTTACATTTCATCAACTGAAGACAAGCTTTATTTCTTTTTTTGTTGAAAAGCAGGAAAGCGTGATGCCACGAAGACCAAAAGCCCTCTGTTGGTACATAAAAAACTGCTGTGCTCTGAGCAGGAGCTTGGCCTGCCCTGCAGCCCATTAATAGTGATCTGCACCACAAAGACAGTCGGGCATTTCTGTTTGTTTCTCTTCTCCAATTCCTCCCCTCCAAAGGCTAAATTGTGCTGCCTGTAGTAAAGATTAAATAGCAAAGCAATTCAACTGCTGGCACTACACTCTCAAATACGAAAGAGGTTATGTCATGCAAGAAGAAAAGGGTTTTCTTTGGAATTGGGCATTCTTCTTCTTTCATGACATAATGAAAGGCAAGGGTTGCCTTTGAAAGCTCTGTGACATTGTCAAACTTTGCCACAGNAAAAAAAAAAAAAAGCCCAGCACATCAGCCAAGCTATGGAGAGACAGGAAATGATAATGAGAAAATCAGTGTTAATTGCTGATGTAGCAGTGCCTGTTCCATCCCTCCACACAAACAACTGCCCATTGCTCTTGTACTGGAGGGGGGAAAAAAGTGACTTTCATTCCCCTGGTTGTTTATTCTAGAGTAACTCAGGGAATAACACGGAGAATCTGAGGCACAGCAAGTCAGCAAATAAATCACCACTGACAGGGTTTTTACTTCAGTCACACTGTGGTAAATTCAAATAATCTAATGAAGTCAAGTGTGCTGCTCCACATTGACCCCTCAGTGCAGAGTGGGACAATCACTGAGTTAATTGAACAAACAGAACAGATACATTGATGTGGTTTTGCAGAAATATAACTTATATCCTTCATGAATAATTTCTATTCAAGGTATTTAATTGGCATTATGGCAAAACCAACCAAACTGCACACAGGGCAACACAGTTAACTTTTGAGGCTGAAGAGTTAAACCCCTCTGACAGCCCTGCAACCACCCAAACCCTAATGGCCAGTCTGGCAATTAATGTTCCCTCATTCATCACTACTAATTAACTTCATTGATTTCTAACACTGTGATTTCCACATTAAAGCATGCTGCAAGAAGCATCACATTTGTTATGATATAATATTCAGAGGAAATGAAATACAAGAAGTGCTGTGTCAGGAGACAAAACCACCATTTAGGCCAGGATGTGAAGTTACACCAGAAACCACACATTGATCTTCACTTGCTTTTATTTTAACCATCTGCTCTCTTGAAAAGGAAACAGCAACTTATTTGTTGCATGGACTTGAGTATGAGAAAATAAAAGAGATAAAGGTTAATGAATGGAGTACAAAGTTGCTTTGCAGATACACTGCTCTGGCATCAACTCTGCCACTTCATACACAGCCTAAAATCCCCACAGGTCCTATGCTGGAAGGAGGGTAAATAATATTTTAAAGTCAGGATTTAAAAGGCTTTGCATTGGACAGATCTGTAGGAATTGAGAGGGAGATAAAGATTCTATAGTTTCCCTAACAGCTACCTGAACTTATCTGAGAAGATAATGCCAGAATTACAATGGTAATCAGGCACAAAGAGTGAGTCCCTGAAGATCAGAAGAGCCCATCAAGAAAGAGCAAACTATCAAAAGGAATTAAAGGCACCCTGTATTGTTGAACTGGCTCGTGCAGGTAGATCAATAGAGCATTGACAACATATTTTTGTGCCAGGAATGTTCACTAAAGGCTCGTGCTTTCATTGAGCTGGATGTTCTCCATAAAACACCTGCTGCCACAGAGCAAGGAACTGAAGGCAAAAACATCCTGCTCGTTCCCTACAACAGTGTTTTAATAAGCTGACCTGGACTGATTGGAGGGGACCTGAGAGGTCCTGCCTGTCACCTGCCCCTGACTCACTGCAGGAGCCCCACCAGCCTCAGGCATTCCTCCACTTGCAAAGCTGAGACCTGCTCTTGAAGACTTTTCTTTTTGTGAGAAGGGAGCCCAGTATTTCAGGCTGCAAATGAGGACATTTTACAGCATAATAAATCACCAATAAATGCAAAAAGAAATTGTGTGAGACAAAGGTTTTGTATCCTGCAAACTTCTAGATCCTTTCCCACTGGCCCGCTACAGGTGGTTTGAAGGTGACACCACAAAGCACATAAAAGAACATAGTTGCTCCTGAACTTCAGCTGGAAACATGAGCTGAAAAAGTAACAAATTCATGGTGCACAGGAGTCACTGAAGCTCTTCCAACTCTCCCATGAAGGCTCTGCTTAGCTTTCCAAACAGGGAACACAGAAGGAGGATGTGCTGCATACAGAGCAACCCAGTGATGCTGCAGCAGCCTGAAAAGTCGAGCAAAAATTACATGAAAGCAAACCTATAAAGATGTTCAAGATCAAAAGTTGTTCATCTGTGAAGTAAATGCCCAGTATTGTCTGTCCACTTCCTGCCTCGTGACACAATCAACAAGGGTCCCTTTGTGGTTTAAGTCCTGCTTGATTGTCCATTAATGCACAGATAGGGCTGAATCATCTGCTCTTGTCTGCAAGTGGTGCTGAGGATTTACAGCCTTACAAGTGATGTGTAGGGGCAAAGCTGGGAAGGAGAAACACAAGGTCACCCCCAATCAGCAGGCCTGGAAAAAGGCAAGCAGTAATGTTTAAAAGAGAATTAATAATGGGGAAGATAGTCATAAATATATCCCAGAGTTTCCATTATATTCTGATCACTAAAATCGTTCCAAGGGATGGAATAGAAGGGTTTTGGTCTGGTATCACTCAGCCCAGTGCTTGGTGCAGAATTTCTTTGGTGTCCAAGAACTCTCTCCACCCAATCTGCCCCGTTCCCAGCAGAGGCTCCAGCATTCCCAGTTGGAGAGGCCTGAGGAGCTCACAGGGAGCTCCCACAACCCCTCTCTGTTCAAGAAACAGAGCAGGGAATAGGCTGAAATAAGAGGAATGTGAAGACATGAATTAATGGCCTTTCAACATAAAGAGATGGAGAGATTTTGCAGGAAGCTGTTTTTTATCATACTGTGCTCAGGGAAGCCAAGGGTAGATCAGATCCTGAGCACACAATTTGGAGAAGGTAGGTGAAACAAAGGATAAAGAAGCTCCAGCAGCCTGGTGATATAGTTGTCATATTTCAGTTAAGATATTGTGATGTTCAGGTTACATCTTCTGCACATCCTTTCTGTGGCCTTGGGATTTTTTTATTCATTTTGGATGGCTCACCTCGCAAAAATCTTTCTGTGTATATCAGAGCTCAGCTCAGGGGTTCATTTACACTTTTTCCTTTGAAACCAACGGGGCTCATGGGTCTAGTTGTAAATAAACACATATTTTAAGTGCTTTCCTGAAGACTTCAAAGTGCCAAAAATCCACTTCAAGAGAGTCCTCTTGTCAGGTCCCCACTCCTCTTTTATTCACTCAGACTGGCTCCTCCTCAGAACCTGCATGGACTAATCTGGGAATGACAGAGTATCCCCCATTTTGGAATGGTAATATATAAATTACAAATAATATAAAGTATTCCCCATTTGGGAATGGGGAATAAGACTGAGAACAACTGCTGAAGAAGATAAAACAATTACCAGCTCACTTTCCTCCCTGCTTTTCTCAGTTTCACCTGAGCTGCTGCCCCTGTGCAAGTTTTGCCTCAATGTAAATGCAGATCCCCTAACTGTCTTCTCTCCTTGTTCCAAGACAAAAAAACCCTCGTGGGACACCCCACCTGAAGTCTCATCCCAATCTCAGAGATCCATATTGTCCAGCCTGTTACAACAAAGCCACGTGGCTCTGGCTGTTCCTTTGTTCTCAAAGGCATTTCGAGGTGGTTTCCAGTCAAAAATGGGACAACAGTGCCTCAGACAGACTGGGAAGCAGCAGAGGGTGGGATGAGAGAGACAAAACAGGAGCTTTTGCCAACCCTACAGAATGTGGTACATTTGCCCCAGGATAAAAAGAGGCTTCCAAACAACACAGTGCAATCTTTGTTGTGCACTGAACTGAATCGAGATCTGATCTCGAATGACATTCCATCAAGAGCAGGAGAAGCAAGGACTGACTCCACCAGGCACTGCCTCCTCTCCTTCCCGGGGATCCCCAACCATCCCGTGCTGCAGGAGGAGGGGGTGGGTTCCTCCTGCTCAGAACAATGCAAGGCCATCAGCTCTGCCCGGCTCTGTCCAACCCTGGGGCCACATTTCCACACCAGTATCTGTGTTTGAAACCCTCCTGGGTGGGAGTGCCAGGGACTCTGAGAGAACCTTGACATACAAAGAGTGATTTTGTTCAAAGAAGGAGCTTTTGGTAACCAAACAAACATTCTCAAGTTGTAAATTTCAGAAACATTCTCACTTTGATCTGAAATTATTTAATAAAGTTGTCATGGGCAAAATACCTTTGTAAGGATATTGTGCTGCTTGAGAAAACAACAACTGCAAAGGTCATCAATTCCTCACGCAGGAGTTCAAAAGCCTTCTAAGCCCAGAATATTCCCAGTGAATCCCATTTCATATTCTGGCTTTGCACCTATTTCACAAGGCTCACAGTCCCAGTCTATATTTGATATGAATATTCCTGTAGAACATGCCTTGATTTCCAAATGCTGGAAACAGAAGTTAAAAAAAATAAATTAAAAAACACTTATCCCAACTTTGTCTCCTCCAATCTGTTCAGATAGTTTTTTACCAGTTTCTCATCAGAATTAGTTACTACACCTACATCTTTATCATACACAACTTTGCAAGCAGAATTATCAATTGGATCTCCAACTGTAACTTGTCCTCACCAGACAGACAGTAATAACAACTCCTTGGAAAGTAATGGAACTCCTTGGAAATTAAATCAATCCTCACACCTAGAATTGCTGCTGTTATCAACATTTTCTGCAGCAGAATTTAATTTTACTGAGGCAAATGGTCACAAAACATTTAAAGCAAAAGAAAGAAAAATTTTTTTATCACTGGGTTGAACAGAAATATTTTATAAAGTAGAAAACCATTTTCTTCATCTTATCATTGTTAAAAGTTCCAGTGAAAAAAACATGAGAATTTTAAAATACAGAACCAAATGGAATGTCTGTAAAAATCCACCCAATGCTTCCCAGATTAACCAAAGAAATCACCTTCCTCGCCAGAAGTGGAACTCAATTAAATATTTACATGTGTTCACCTGAAGAGGAGAATGATAAGAAATGTTTGGGGTAAATCACAAATATTGCGACAAATTGAGACAACACCTATTAACTAATTTTGTGCTTCAATTATAAATTTAGTTTATACTGGTGCCACATAACACAGGGACAGCACAGGAAATAGTGAGAGAGGAACATGAAACCAGGCAATTCATGATTTTAACACAATTAAACCTGTTCTGGTTCCTGGGTCACCTCTGCCATGTTCAGTGGTAGGGGCTCAGTGCATGTGATTTACGACTAAAATACAAAACAAGTGCAGATCTCTTTGCATGCACTGATTTGTGTCTATATGTTAATTATTTTCTTTCACAGAAGCAACGTCATTATTATTTACATTTGATTAACAGTTCCAGTTTTAATGGCACTGTTGCTTAAGAGAATTAAAACACATTCTTTTAACTTTCATCCATTAAATTAAAAATCATTAAATAAACTTTAAATTCATTAAAAAACAAAAGGTAGATTTCTGTGACACAATAAAATGGGAATTACAAGCTTTGGAACCACATACAGAGAGGAGACAAAATGAAGAACCATCACTTTTAATATTCCACAGTGGAAATCCCAGTAAAAATGAGCATGAGCTGCCCCTGGAGAGCCTGGAAGGAACTCCCTTCCATTGTCTGAGCATTTCATAGAGGCAACAAACATTCCTGGTGTAAAAATGGTCCTGTACAGTCCAGCCCTGGGGGAAAACCAGCCAGATTTTGGTGAGGTTTCCCCAAATAATGGTCAATACACATGAACACAGTTTTGACGCCTTTCCTTGTGGGATCAGAACCAGCTCAAGTAATTAATTGCCAGTTTTCTCTGTGACTGTGATCAGTTTTTTTTCCTCAGCCATTTTTTCTAACAATGTTCCCCTCCAGTGAGTGGCCTGACCCTCACCTGTGATACAAAGGATTTGGGACAGGAGAAACATGCTGTTCCCATAATTAGTCAGCACAGGAAGTAGAAAACCTATCAATAAATCCAAATACTTGACATCAAGCAGCCCAACCACATCTGGAACCAAGGTTATTTTTGTTTTCTAGATTATTATGCCCTCCATAAATCTTCACATATTAATTATATATTTGTGTGATCTACGTTCTTTTCATTCCCTTTTTCCATCTTCAATTTTATTGCCCTTTTTTTACATCTTTAGAAAATGGTTTGGTACTTACAAAGCTTATGGTGAGGTCTGATGTGGTAATTATCACCTTATTTTGATGAGTACTCTGAGATACTGGTGTAATTTGAGATTTTTTTATTCTGTTATGTGTTTTTACATTAATCCTACAGCTGATTACTGACCCAAAAATCTACAGGAAGCTGCTGATATTCCAACTGTTGTACCACCTGTATCTAAATATATACCTGCTATGAACAGTGTTGTCAGCAATATGGGAAAAAAATAGCCTTTCTTGTACCAAATGAAAGAAATATGTATGGAATCAAAACTCCAGAAAATAAAACATATTGAATAATACACACACAGCACTTGTTTTATATAGATATATCTGTTTGTGTGTATCTATGTCCTGTTTTCTCCCTCCACTCCCCTGCTCACAGACTTCAGAACAGTCCCTCTAATTACATCAAGAACTGCATAAGAGTGTAATTTTCCTGAAGATTTCTCTCACATAATGGAGGTTTTCAATTGGAAATAGTTCTTAATGATGACCAGAACAGCATCATTCAAAGTATTCCAAGGTTTCAGCAGATGGTTCAAACATAATTCACTGTAAATTATCCCTACAAAGTCTGGCCTCATTTTCAAAAGGAACTAGGAATGATGCAAATCTTCTGTGCTCATCTTGTCAGTCACTTCTGCATTTATATGAAAAAGCTCCAGTTGTTTGTTACAAACAGGGGGTCAGTGCAGGCAGCCTTTGACTAATGGATTTTAAGTGACTGGAAAATGTGCTTTTCCATGTTCTGACAACTGATAGATACGTGTACAGCAGCTCCAGGAATGTATTTTTTAATATTCAAGCTGAGGCTTTGAGAGCACCAAGTGGTGTGTTTTCCTCTTGATGTCCTGATGAATTAAAAGGAATTATGCATGTTAACTTGGCCACAGCAAGAAGAGACCTCATGTCTTCTTACTGGGCTAAATTTGATTATCGAGTTAAGGTTGTAATAAAAAGAAAGCAGTGTCAGGGGGAAAAAAACCCTGTAACTCCAAGGAAGAAGATCTTCAGTAATGACAAGTTTCCACCTGAGATCTCCCACCTAAAGCAGCTGGAATGGTCAATAAACCTCAGCTCCAAGGAATTCACACCTGCAGCAGACGGATTCATGCCATTAATGCCACAGATTCCTTCACCCAGTCCTGGCACTTCCAGCTGAGAGAGGACACTGAGAGGGGAGGTTTTGTCTCATCCCACCAAAGACAGGGCTTGGAGCAACCTGGAAGTGTCTCTGCCCCTGGAGCAGGGGGGGAACAAGATGGGCTTTAAAGTCCCTTCCTTATATTTGTCCTCAATTCTCATTTCTTTTGCATCACTAAAAGTGAGAGAAGCAATAAAATCATCAGAGTAGACCAAAATCTAACTTTAAAGAGCATTGTAAAGCCTGGGAGGGCTCAGGGTGTGGGACAGAAGGTGCCACAGCACTGTCAGGAGTGTCTGCAGACAAAAACACTCCAGGAATAAGTACAACTTCTTTTCATAAACTTCCAGTAATAGTCTGGGATTTCATAGCAAAGGGATACTTAAACACAAGTTAAAAATTAGAAACACTTACAGTGATTTGTAAGTTCTCTAAGGGAGTGGATTAAGAGAGATAATCACAGAGTTTCAGATAAAATGAGTATTTTGTGAGACAAAGTCAAAGGACAGCCTTTTACCAGCAGCCCAAAACATGGGCCTTGTGTGAGACACAAAATTTCCTGCAGGTACAGGACATTCAGGGAACGATATTTCTGGCTATTTCTAACTTGAAAGTTTCCTAGTTGAAGAACAAAGATTTTTTGCATTTAATTTGAAGCTGAATGGAAAATGTTATTGAGTTATCTCCTAACCAGATTGAAAATACAGCAGCAAAATCAAATCATGCCAGGAGTTTTATGCTCTCTTACAGGAGTGGTTTAAATTTGCTAAAGTTAATGGTGTCTCTGTTGAATTACATCAGCTTTTTAGCTCTAAAAGAACATAGTAGTATAAACTAAAACATTATCAACTTCTTATCAGGAACCTGCTTGTCAGGGCCAGAAGGGAAGACTCTTGTTTCAGACACAGTCCAGTGAACCAAGCAGACCCCAATACTCTCAGGAAGTCAAAGGCCTGAAATCTTCCCGTATTCCTTGGTAGTCCTGGGTGTAGCAAACAAAAAAGTCACCAAAATTGATTGTTTTTAACTCCAAATCTTGTGAAATCTGTGATTAGTCTCCACAAACATGGATTACAGGCAACCAGCTCATATAAATCCTATTTTCTGGCTTAGCACTGTTGATGCTGAGGTAAAATATCCCTGTAAAGCCCCTTGGATCTGTCCCCTGGAGTGGAGCAGGAAGTGTCCCTGCCCAAAAGCTGCTTTGGGATGGAATCCCAAATGCCACTTTCCATGTTCCAAACCCCCAGCACTCCCAATTTAGGTCTCAAAGTCAGGCAGTGCCAAAAATCAGAGAGACTCAAGGGCTGGGAGTCAGAAAATCTCTACATTTGGAATTCCACTTTCTGGAGTTCCAGCCAGATGATGATCAAAGTCCTCACACCTCTGCTTTCCATCACTGGCAAGACCAGGTTTCCCCTGGTATTTACCCTTGTGCTAACAGCTCCCACCATGAATCAAGTGAACCACTGTAGGGATTTGACAGGTATAGATGTGTGTAGCCCAACCCTGACTCTACACTGCTCTTGCCAATAACAGAAAGCCCCTGGCAATGCAATTCTTTAAAAAGTAAACTTGGAAGGAATAAAAAAATGGTAATTAATCGCCTGGTAAAAATGGCCGTGGGCTGAGCACGAGCCAGGTTGATTAACTAACAAATAAATCCACTTTCTGAGGGGGTAACGTGGTTCATAAAGTTGGGAAGAAAAATACGGAAGAGCAGAGTCTTTGCAGTGGTGCCTGTTCCTCCTGGAGAGCTGGGCATGGCCCAGGCTCTGGCCTGAGCTGAATTACATGTGCAGGGAGACCAGAGCCAGCTAAAGGATCCCAGCTTGCTCTCCCTTTGCTGCCAGCAAACATTGGAACCAGTTGCCTGGTGCTTTTCGAAGAGGAGAGAATTGCTCCTTCCCTCCCCTTGTGCTTCACAAGGAGATGGGTTGTAGGAGGGAGCTGCCAAAGAGGAGAAAGCCTAATTCCTACTCACCCAGGAACTGATTGTTGCTGCAGGTATTTGAATAGCAGAGGAACAAAAAGGCAAAGGGAGAACTGGGATCTGTGCAAATCAGATGGAAATTGAAAAAGTTCTGCTCTCTGCCTCCATGGGCTTGTTGTTATAAAGCTCTTTAAATGTAAAGTGTCACTTCATTCATGTACAGATTGGCCTTTCTTCCCAACTTGCCTGCGTTTGCCCTTCCTCCCCAACTTACTTCCCTCGGCTTGCCCTTCCTCCCCAGCTTCCCTGGCTCTTCCCAGGCCCTCATCTCCCAAATCCCGTGCTGCTCCAGCCTGGCCACAGGAACAACCCCCACCCCAGCCGTGCCCTGCCGAGGGTGTCCCACGTTGCTGACACTGCCAGAGCACCCGGAGGGCTGAAAGGGAACACCTGCAGCTCCTGTCAGCTTTCCCTTGCTGATTTCATCCATATGATCCCAGTAAAACCCCCGAGACTCAAACCTGCCCAGAACAGAATTTTGCTCAAGCCTTTTCGTTTCTGTTGAACATGTTTTGTTTGATCATAACAAATCAGCCCAGTGTGGTGTAAACGAGCTGATCTTAATCAGCAGAGCACTAAATATCCATGTGACATCTGCATACATTGCTGGGCCCTGCCTGCTCTGCATGCACAATTTAATTACATGAGTAATAAATGTGTCAAATTTCTGAATGGTAAAACATTGGACTGCAGTGAATTTACATCCTTGATTTGGATTGTTCACAGATGCCTTATTACAGCTAACATGGCTTACCTATTTATCCTAAAAAATTAATAATTACCTTCTTTCAGTTACATTGATTTATCAAATTTTCCAGGAGGGAAATACAATTAACCACAAATAAGAAAAGAAAACCCTCAAAGTTGACTGATGAGATGCTGCTTTAAGACACTCAGTTCAATTAGACTAAAAGCACTTTCACTTGGTTGCAACAGCACTTTCCAAATAAAGCAACAGGGGGAAAGTGAAAACTCCACCAAAAGTTTGGGAGAGGATTTTCCATCATTTCCTTTGTTGAGCTCTCAGGGAGTATTATCACAGCCAAGATAAAGGATTTGTTAGATTAATTGGTACCATAATGAAAAATATTAATAAATTCTTAATAAATTTTCTCTAAAGCTCTTTTTTTAAATAGAATTTAAAAACTTGAGTTTAAGATGTTGAAGCGGGTGTATGGGGATATGTTTGAAAACCTGTGCTTGGGTTGCTAAAATGTTAATCCAAAATGCACCAACTGAACAATTCCTCTGAATCGAGTTGGAATTAGGCCCAATAAACTTCTCTACTTTCAAAAATCAGAACAGATAATAGAATTGACTTGCACTGAAGTTTATTACACAGCCACTGGACACAAATGCACTCAATATAATCAAGTTGCTACTCCTGATATTTTAATTATAGGAAAAGCATTGTAAAAGTCAGGCTTCCATTAAAAACAGGCAGTTCAACAAGACCTAATAATAAAATTTTTATCAATAGGAATATTCAGAATTAATTTTCTGTGTACAAATTAGATTTTAAATAGCAGGTTCATTTCTCTGAGATCTAATTTAGGGTTTGGTATCAAACAATGTCTCAAACCCATAAAAAGCCTCCTCTGGTAAATTGTCATCCCTAACATTTTCCAGCTGGTCTCTAATAACTATTCCTAATTGTACTTGTTAAAAAGTGGATTTATGAATTTCAATTAGACTGGTCTTACTTATCCTACAGCAATTTCCAGTAGCAACCCAGACTATTTCCAGATAGAGAAAAGTTTTATGTGGGTGACAGAATACTTACGAAAATAAAAAAGAAAATGCCTTTTATACAATTTAATTCTCAGTAATTCTACTTCAATAATCCAAAACAGAAAATAGAGCATGTAATAACCATTTGGGGAACTTTGTTCATTCCACGAGTTACAAGGTACTTTTATTACCAGGATATTCACTTTGCTTGTGTCCTACTGTGAACATAAAGATTTACATCATTCCCACTGAACCTATTTTAATTTTCTTTACAAATTTCATGTCCTGATTCAGCAAAGGATGGAGATGGAGGCTTTGAGCACACACTGAATGTTGCTGAAATTCATGCAGGGCTTGAGTAAAGTTAAGTCTGTGCTTTTCTCTCAGGTGCCTCCATCTCCTGCACCCAGAGAGCCCCTGAAGTGACTGTTTTGCTTCCACTGTTGTGGAAGAAAAGCTCCAAGACATCTTTGCCAGCCACGTGTCCCTTTCATGACTAACCCTTACTCTAATCCCAGTTTCCCCCTGCTCTCAGTACAAACATCTAATACACAAAATTCACTTTCCATCATCTCAGTGTGGGACTTCACAGAATCAGATTGTAGAATTCCAGAATGGTTTGGGTTGGAAGGAACCTTAAAGCTCATCCCATCCCAGCCCCTGCCCTGGGCAGGGACACCTCCCACCATCCCAGGTTGCTCCAACCTGGCCTTGGACACCTCCAGGGGTGGGGCAGCCACAGCTTCTCTGGGCACCCTCTGCCAGGGCCTGCCCACCCTCCCAGCCAGGAATTCCTTCCCCATCTCCCATCTCTCCCTGCCCTCTGGCAGTGAGGAGCCTTTCCCCTTGTCCTGCCACCCCATACTCTTGTAAACAGTCCCTTTCCATTTTCCTGTTGGTTCCCTTCAGGTCCTGGGAGGCCACAATCAGGTCACCTTGGAGCCTCCTCTTCCCCAGGGTGAACAACCCCAATTCTCTCAACCTTTCCAGAGGGTTTTGCCATTAGGACTCAGATATTGAATGGTCTGACCCACAGCTTTGCATGAGTGTTTTCCACCACACAGGGACACTCCAGCAAAATTAGTTAAACAGGACTCTGTGCCTGCCCTGCCACATGCAAAAGCAAAGAAATCTGGTGGAAGAAAGACAAAGTAAGTGATATAAACACTTTTAAACAAAAATAAATCCTATCTATGGGAAGACATTTCTGCTACAAACACGTGTTTTCATTACAGGCTCCCACAACTTTCCCAGATGGGCAGGTAGAGGTCTTCCTTGGGGGGTCACCATATGTTCCACAATTAGTGACTCACAGCTCTGACTAATATTCAGATCTCCCACAAACACCCGTGGAACTGATGGAGATCAAGCCCCTGATGCACCAAGGAGGGAGAAGGAGGCTCTTCCACGGCAAACCCTGGAAGGCAAAGCCATTATCCCTCATGCCATTGCCATGGATGTTCTCCTTGAGCACCACTTCCAGAAAAGACAATGGCCTGGGCTGTCTTAGTTTCTATTCCTCGTGAGGCTGAATATAGACACAAAAATGCTATTTTTATAACATTACATTACAACTTTGTTGTTGCAGCCAAACACTTTGGCTTGAAAATTGGACTTCAGACATGTGTTAAGTAATGCACAATAAATTCTCCCCCAAAAAGCAGTGCTGGAGCAGGTGCACAGCTCTGGGCACAGCACAGTTAACACAAGCCTGCTGTCCACTCCACCTTTTCCTTAAAAGCTGCTGTGAAAAAAGCCCATTTCTGCCCAGAAGTGTTATGATTGAAAGC
Source organism: Serilophus lunatus (assembly GCA_013399895.1). Classification (NCBI taxonomy): domain Eukaryota; kingdom Metazoa; phylum Chordata; class Aves; order Passeriformes; family Eurylaimidae; genus Serilophus; species Serilophus lunatus. Next base: position 281,083 of record VXBA01004859.1, on the reverse strand, counting down.
AGCAACTTGGAAACAGCAACATTTTTATGGGCTCCCGTAAAGAGGATTCTCCAGTGCTCAGTAGGGTGAATCCAACCTTCTCAAAAACACTGATCCCATTATTCAGTTTTGGTAATTAAAATGTTTTCTAAATGATTGTTCCCCAGCAGGAGGAAATTGATTAATTTTAAGGCATTATTGTATTTCAGCATGGAACAACTCTTTCTTTNACCATTTGCAGATGAATTATTTAGATGGGAAGATTTGTCTGCTGTGTTTGACATGAAGCTTTAGGGAATAAGTGGAGAAACCCAAGGAGTGTCATTTGCAAGTTCAATTTCTTTCTGTTTGGGTATTGATCAGCACAGGATAGATCAGAAGGAAGTGCCTGGACTAAGGGAACACAGATCTAAATGTGACTTTAACAGAATTTACATATTTAGAAATGCATTTAGGAGTTCCATTATATGCTGCTTTTTAAAACAAGTTGTTTCGTTTGAGGGATTGTTTGGATTTTGGTTCTTTAATCAGGCCACAGAATATTTAAATATATTTTAATGACACTATGAGTAGCATTTACAAACATGGTGCCACTTATTTAGACCCAAATTCTGAGTTCTTTGAATCACACCCATTAAATTCAGCTGGTTTGGGGTGAGGCTGTTGATTATCACAAAACCTGAAGCAGGAGATACCTGGAAATCTGCCTTCAAACACTGGTTCAAAACTAGGTCCTGTCCCATGTCAAGAGATGTATTTATCTTACAACTCTATCCCAGCCAGTAATATTGTAAATAATTAAAATTATTTTGTGTTTGTGTTCATGTCCTGCAGTACTTTGAGCAGGATCAATGCTGCCACAGATGACCTGACATTAAATAGCTTTTTGAAACAGTGTTTCTCCTGCTCCCAAAGATTTTTTTCCTTATTTTACAAAGGCTTCTCTCTGATTAGAATTTAGAACAAGATGTGTAAGCAAACTTTTATTGTCTGATAAGATCATATTGGATTTCTGTTGTATTGTCAAGCAGACTTCAGATAGATGAGAGAACTGATCAAATCTCCTGGAATGAAACTGTGATCATCCAATTGCACAAAATACAGCAACAAACTGCAGCACAACTAATTGGCCTTGGACTTCAGTAACGAGTGGCAGCAGCCAGAGCCATAAAATGAAGAGAAATGAGCCTGGTGCAGAGCTGATGCAAGGCTAATCCACCTGGGGGTGCCTCCAGTGCTCCCAACAGCCCTGCACAGGATCGTGAAGCACTCCTCAAGGATGGTGAGATTTAAAAAGTACCAGGAGCATTAGTATGCCCAGCAAATAGGAGGCACTGACTGTAGAGGCACCCTTTGACAAAGCCAGGAACAGGCTTCTCCCTGAGTCTCTAACACATCACCTCTTCTGGCAGTAGATTTATCCAATAAACAGCAACCATAACATTTATTACTCGATATCAAGTCTACCAAATTGCTCAAGGGTCTCCAGCAGAAGAGAGGCCTCTATATTTTATGTAAAAAGATCCAAAGAAGCTGTTTGTCCTCCGATCCTGTCCTACATCTCTCTGTTCAAAGGAACAGCAAGACTTGAGTGCAGCTGAATATCCCAACTGGCAGCACTTTCCATCACCATGGACAGAGGCTTTAAACAACCACAAGTGATGTCCCTCCCACAGCACATTTAGAAGGGGTGTCACAACACACCACTGAGCAGCACAGGATGTATTTTTGCCTTACACTGTAGAGACTGAGGTCTTGTGTCCCACTGAAAATGTTACAGCATGGAGGGGAATGGCATGAAAAGCACTTTATCCTATTTCCAAACACCTCAGAGGCCTTTGAACAACGAGCTGGAGAAGAATTCTTTGGCCATTATTGGTTCCTACATAATGAATAACAAGCTGTTATACTAATAGAGGGAATTACTGATTTGTAGCAAAGGATTTTTTTCCTTTATGACAGGGAGCACGCAACACAAGATTTCCTTTAATTCCTACACAGGTGTCCAAGGTGTTTGCTGGAAGAAAGAGTCCAACCCTCAGTGTGAAAAGCAAACACTCCAGCTGTGCTTTGTCCTGGGGTGGCTCAGAGATCTTTCTCCCTGCGGCTTAAGCATTTATTTACCTGAAGTGACATCACTTTTGAGGGCTGAATTCTCCACACTGCAAACCAGAATGATTCATGAGAGCAGATGTGCTAACCCTCACCAAGGAGTCAGGCCTGCCCTCTCCTCCTAACAGGGCTATTTTTGTGCACACTGACTTACACAATCTCCTCTCCAGAATTCTAAGGCAGGAGTTAAGACCTTATGGTGCTTTTGATTTTTCCCATGCAATGGAATAAACAAGTGGAATGCAGGCACCACGGAATATGGAAAAAAGGGATGCTTTTAAATTTAAAAAATAGCATTTTTCTAAAGACAGTCAATGTTCTCAGGCACATGAGGGGAGATTGTTGGGGTGTCCTGTGCAGGGCCAGGAGTCAATAATCCTTGGGAGGCCCTTCCAGCTCAGGAATCCTATGATTTTGTGGTTCCCAAACAGGTTCACTGAGGTAAATCCAGTGCTAACAATTGTACCTTGCTGTCTGTTGGCAAACGCACAGCCAAACAATAGCCAAAACAAAGCCATGGTCCTTCAGGAGGAGGAGAAGCAGCAGGGAGACACCAGTTCTTCCCCTCTCTGGGAAGAGCAATCAGACCCCAACGCAACCCCATCCCTTTGGCTAAATACACTTACATTTACACCACAGCAGCACTTCTGGACACTCAGAATACTCCCCTTCCCCTCAGTCTGCTGGGCCTGTTTCACTTCAGTACCTGTGCAAACATGATTCCCTTACAAAAATCAACAAAACCACGAGTTGAAGTTCTGCTCCCATTGCACATCATCAGCAGCCTCCTGGGTTTGAATCCTGCATGCAGGAAAAACAATCCAACCTTAGCTCTGACCTACACAGAGAACACCCCCCCTAAAATTGCCCTCTGCTTCATGTTCCAGGGAGCAGAGGACAAACCCACCTGCTCCAAAACAATCTGGAAGACTCCTGGATGACCCAGAACCCCTCAGTGCTCCATCTGGGCACTAATGAGTGCAGCAGCATCCTGCCAAAAAAAGACCTCTCTTTCTGCAAAAGCAAAAGGCTTTTGCACACCATGCACAGATCTGATTCCTCACTTACCACTCTCAACTCAGTAATTGCTGGGTGAGCCTTTAATCTGTTGCAGAATTTTATTTAGTTGTCCCTTTGTCCTTTCTTGTTTATTTTCCTAATTGTGTTTCTTTTTCTTGCTTTTTTCTAAATATAAGTGACTTTCTGTGTCACTCCTACCCACATACCTCTGCCTGCCAAGCCATTTCCCATTGCTTTTCTTGTTTAACATTGTTTGCCCCTTATTTAGAGTTCCCACAGTTTTTGCATCTTACAGATCAGAGCAAGGGGAACAAGCTCAGTCTCCAGGCTGCACTCAGATCATCCACAAACAATCCCACGGAACATATTTGGAGAAATAAATTTCACTTACATCTTTATGAGGCAAAGTGCTACAATATAACTCAAAATGGAGTCAGAAAAGGAAGATTTCTCCACATTCCTGTGGATTGGAATGATGTAGCATCTGCCTCAACTATGAAGAGCACCCTCTGCATTCCCTTGTTACCTCTGACCACAAGCAGCAGATGGGATTTTGTCATTCCACAGACCTGAGCTGACATAAATCCCATAATCCAGAGTCAGGTAACAAGTGGATGGATCCCCTCCTGCAAGGAGCCTCCTTCCATTTGCAGCCCACAAATCTTTCTGTATATCTGACCATCAGTAGCTAATATGAGTATTTTGTAAATATAACTCACCACTGTTGTAATTTCTTGTTCTCAGTGGTTTTCAGTGCATCTAATCCATGCAAACACATCCTGCAGGCTACTGATGCCTTTCCTGCCCAACACATAATTACAGACACCATGAGGGCACCAAAGAATCCAAACCAGAAAAATAACTCCAGGTTTTTTATACCCACCACCACCCAACAAAACTGATTTGGGGGAGTACTTGATTTTCAAGTATTCTGCAGTATTCTGCAAAAGGGATTACCAATAGTTCTAGTCAGTGACTGCAGTTACTACACTTTTCTCCTCAAAATAAATCCTACAGAACTCAGTGTGGTGATATTTCCAGCAGTAACATTACCTGTATTAGTTAGAGCTGCATCCAAAAATCCCCACTCAGGGAAAGCTCCCAGAAAAACAACAAAACCATCACTCTTATGATACAAGCTCAGCTCTGTCATTCTATAACACTACACCTATCAAAACTCATTATATCCAAACTAAAGCTCACAGTTACAAAGGATAATTTTCAAATTTGTTCATTCATTCATTCATCACAAAGTTTTTAGTCTTTCTTTACAAGTAAAGTGAAAATTAGGCACTACTATGAATGGATGGGATTCATCTCACCAGATTTAAGTAATTTAAAGCTGGGGGCCTGGCCTGGCCTGTCAGTCCACCTTCAGGACTTGCAGACTACAAGGACTTCCACAGAGGAAGGGAACAGGCATCAAATCCAGAGGGCTACTCATCCTAAAGGTGAAATCACCTGCAAAAACAAGCCCCCACTCCCTCTGCAAATACACACAGGTATTTGTGTGAGACTCCTCTCCCTGGAGTTTCAGGGCACAACCAGTCACATGGTGCTTGCGGAAGACAATCCATAGAAATGCCCAGAAGCAAATTTTGATGATGCTTGGATTGTATCTATAAAAAAACCTGACTGGTCCTGTTTGGTTGATAAAATGCCTACCTGAAATATGCAGGGAGAAGGAAATGAGAAGAGGAGAAGGGATGAAGCACGTTGCTACCTCAGACATTTTTACTCGGGTTGAGGAATGGCAGGTGTTACAACTTTAACGGTTTTGATTTGCCATTCCATTTTAACACAGAGAAGTTAATACAAGTTCAAATTAATCAGTCAGCACTTCTTTAAAGTGATATTTACAGCTTGTACATTTAAATGAAGGCAAACTAAAGTATAATTTATGCTATAATAATGCCATATAAAGTATCATTGTTTTAATTCTTTAATAGAATTAAGCTAGCTGTGGTAAGTAGATAAAACCCTTTTCAACAGTGAAACATTGCCATAGTTTGTCTTGTCAGAGCTGCTGCTTCCAAGAGTATTTATAATTCCCCTGTTCCTTGAGAACCATAAATGACACAGCAGGTCAGCGAGACAGTTTCCATCTCAGTCTGGACATTTCCATCCAGAACCAGGGGATAATTCAGTCTCCATCCCCAGATAACCCCAGCCTTTCTCTTTCCACTGCTAACAAAGGGCTTAATGCTGGATTTCCTCCTGAGAAACAAATCCCATCCCCTGTGCTGACCCCCAGGACTCCCCCAGGGCTTCGTGGAAGGAAAATGAGAGCAGCATTCCACTGGGAATTAAGGAAGCACAACTCAGCCCCCAGTGCATAGGGGGCACTGGCACTTTCTGGAGTGTCTGCCTGTCCAGAAGGTACCACCAGCCTGTGCTGCACAACTCCTGTGACACACCCAGTGTCACTCCAGTCACCTCCCAGTGTCCTGTGCTGTTCCCAACAGCGTGTTGGCTGCTAAATGACTTTACATTCTTTTTTATTTTTCTACAGAGCTTATTTTAGAAAGGTTGTATATCAATCTGGAAAGTGCTGTGAACATGATGTTATCATAATGGTACCATATGCCAGCCGACTACTTACAAATCATCCAGGCTTCTCTCACTTGGTAGATTTTAAAAGCATGATAAAGAACTTGATTCAACTCATGCTTACACTGGATTTATATCAGTACACCTCCATGTTTTACACTGTTAGGAAAAGGGAGAAATATTTGCATCAAACCCTCTAAAAACCTTAAAACGGTCATGATAAAATACACTTTTTACTCTTCAAGTATTTGTCTCAAAACAGATGCGAGTACCTAAAGACTTAAACCCCATGAAAAAGTAGGATATGCTCCCAAATCACCTTATCCACCTGTACAGTCTATGGAAATAGGTTACAGCCTTTAACTAAAGAGCTTTGGAGCTGTTAATTCACCTCCCTACTTTGGCTCCTTAAGGAGGCCACTGTGAATTCCAATACTCCACCTGATCGTTCCTCTACAGCTTTTTCTTACTTTTTTTGCTCCCAAGAAATCAGACTTTCATGTGTTCACAACACTCCATAAACCTTGCAAAAAATTATGTACCATAAAACTTGTGGTAAAAGAGGAGGTTAGCAAAAGTCTAGATCTTATCAAGGGATCCAAGATAAAAGACTAAGTAAAATTCCACCTGCATATCTGAACTTCGGAGAACCTGGACCCATTTCCACTCATATCTATCAGTTAAAATAGATATAAAAAAAATTGTTCCCAGATTTCACACTTGGCCAACCTTTAAGCTGTCATATTCTGGCAGTTCTCAGGTGTCTTTCTGACCCTTGACAATATTTTCCAGAGTGACTATTAGTGCTCATAAAATGTTTTGCATGAGAAAACTAGAAAATGAAGTATGTGAAGTTAGAGCACAGAACTGTTTTTGCTCAGCTACTCTGTCTTACTCCTGTCCCAGGCAGAGCACATGTTGAGCAGTGAATCAGATTTCATCCTGTTCATTCATTACCCTTTGTACCCAGGCTGGTACCAGGAGAAATTCTCCCAGTTCTTACGGCAAAGGGAAAAGTCCTGCTCCTGTTTGTAATCTGGTGTGAGGTGGGTGTGCTCTTCATCCCTGCTGTATTCTGTGGGCAGGGTAAGTGGTGACCTTCAACTCGTATCTCTCTGCCTCTCTCGGAAAGAAGCTTTCATACAAATTTCAGTACTTTCCCTTTAGAGCAGAAGCCAGAGGAGAGAAACTGCCTGAAGGGCTGAGCAGAACTGGTTTGTAAACACACTTATCCTGGGGAATTCTGTGCTTCTCTTGGGACTTTTTGAGTGAATGCCTCACATTCTCTGGGCTGTAGCCCACTCTCTTACAGCCACTGAGGCTGAGCTGCACAAGGGTGTAGCATATTGGCTCCTCAAGAATTTGGTACATAATCTATATTAATTTATAAGGTAAAGGTCATACTCTGCAAACCCTCCAACAAATTTCCTGCTCTCTACATGAATACACCAAGTGTCCATCACTCACAGGAGTCCCATACGAGTGTCATATGGAATTCATCTGGCAATCCAGAGCTGATTCCAGCTGGGATTTATCTCCTTTGGGAGTAGCTCTTAGTGGTCTACAAGTTTTTTGCCCTCTCCTTAACATATAGAACTTCCCCACTGAGGCTCCAATCAGTTCTGTGCAAAGGGGATTCCCAGCTGAATGCTCTGGGATAACCTGGAGAATGAAGGAGATTGTGAGACCTGAATCCCACCTGCATTTCAGTGGTCTAAATCACCTTCACACCATCACCATCCCTGGGGAAATTCCCTGCAGAAACTCTCAGTGGCTGTGGCTGTGAATTGGCACTGCACTCTGACTCTTGCAGTGCCACAGATTTTGGAGAGGGGCAGTGAAGTGCCTCCCACATCTCCCAGTGCTCCTCTCTAAGATGCAACCAGACTGGACATACTTTCATAAAATGATAATATGACAAAAAATGTGTAAATAGGTCGTTTAGACTCAAAGTGTCCAACAGCTGGACAGTTTGTAGGATCCCACCACTCCCTGTGCACCCGGCAGTGCACAAAGGCCAATGGCAAACAATTATTGCAACTTAAAAATGTCACATCCAGTGCAGGCACCACATGCTCCCCAGTGCCTTCAGCCCCCATGTTTCAAGAGAAAGACTTTTATATAAAGTAACTGGGAATTGTGTAAAGTCTCCATTTAAATTCCCAACCCAGAGAGTTGCACAGCAGCACTGCAAGAAGTAGTAATTATACAGAAGCTTTTTAATATGCAATGGTATGCAGCCCTTCTCTTTTTAAGCTGAACAGCCAAAGTAATACCATAAATATTATATTTAAATAGTAGCTCAAAGCACATGGTTTTGAAAACAATAACCAAGCACATGCTTTGCAGGAGCACAGAATTAGGAATGATTTCACATGCAAGGATAAAAGGTTTGCAAGAATTGTGATCACACTACAGAGAAATAGTTTATACAGGCTGTAGTTGAAGGTACATTCACATTTCCAATATAATTAACTGTTTTCAGAGATTTATAGTTTTGCTGTATGCATTTGCTTAAATATTAATTCTGCTGCCTGGTGTTTAAAGCAGGATGGATTGTTCAAAGTGAAAATGGCTGAATGCCCCATTCACAGCCAATATGCAACTTCTTAACAGAGAGCATTGGCTCCTGTTTGATTCTTTTGAATATTAATTTATATTCAATTGTAAAAAACAAGGCATCAAATTAGTTCTTTTTTATAATTGCAAAGGAGGAGAAACATGATGCAACCTAATATTGTATATTTTATCTCAGCCAATTTTAACTAAAATTACAAAATTTTATAAAGTAGATGAGTGGGGGTGACTGGAGAGAAAGACAACACCAGAATCTTTTCTTGAAAAAGATAGTGACCACATGGCTTTTTTTCTATGTTTCATATGTTGAAACACTTTTACCATAAAATGTTTGCAATTCCGTAACAAATTTACTCAGGTATCCTCAAGAAGCAGAAACAAAACTAAATTCAGCGGTTTAAACATTGAAGGAACCTCCAGAGGTTGTCACTGACAAATAACAACTGGTGCACTTGCCTTGCAACTAATTTTGCAAATTATCATTATCCCTTGAGCACATGTGCTTATTAATATTGATTAACCCACTGCAAAGCCAGGGCAGGGGTCCCACAGCAACTTGAACACCCTCCAGACCAGGTCCCATGGATGTCAAATTGTTCATAAGCTTTGGCAAGATGAGCTCTTCAGTCTGTAAAGGATCACAGAAAATCCAACCCTATGATGAGACTTAGTTGGCTTATTCACCTTTATTTAACACTGCTGTAACCAAGGCAATACTCCTAAAAGAATCCACCCAGCAGACACTGGAGACGGAAAACTTGTGGGATTTAACAACAAAGTGGACATGGAAGGAAGGTCCAAACAGAGAGGACAGCAAAGCTCTGGCTGCACTCCAAGAAAAGGATTCAGACTGAGATATGGATGTTCCAAAAGAAACCTTCACGGGTCTATTTAGCACTGTAATGTGAATTTAAGAGACACAACATCCAGTCACCTGACTGGAGATTTCTGTTTTCAAACACGGCACTGAGCACGAGGGGGGGGATGGGATCTCTCCCATCTGACGGGTCACCGAAGGCAGATAGGTGCTACATTCGAGTTAATTTATATATTACACATTTCCGTTCTAAATCAGGAGGCAATAAAGACATGAACACGCAGAGTTCCTTCCAGCTAACTCTGGACTTTCCTCCTGCTGAGGGGAGGATAGGGGCCAACCCCGGTGTCTAATTATCGCAGGGGCTGCAGATTTAAACAACTCTGAGCGACGGCTGCCTTGGTTCCTCACACTATTATCCTCTGCCCCCCTCCCCTGCCAACCAGGGGCCCCGCGCTCGCAGCTGAATACCAGGTATCACATAAGCACAGCATCACAACGGAGCGCTGCCACCCGAGGATCTCAGCCGAGCCTTGAATTTGGGAGCTGCTGTCCCGCCGCTCCTAAACTTCTCTTTGTTAGGAGCCATCTGGCAGCGTGGCCAGAGTCCTGCCTAAGCAAAAGAAGGGAATGTTTGGCAGCAGCGAGTAGCACCAGCGAGAGTGAGATTCCACCTACTCCCCCAGCCCCACGAAACGGAGGTGTCACTCACACGTCGCATCCTACAACTTCTGCTTTGCGCCTCTCCCTACCCCAAACAGCCTCTCCATCTCCTCCCAGCCGAGCGCAGCCCAGAGAAGCCGCTACAACCCGAGCAGGAGGAGCCCGAAGCCACCCGCCCGCGCAGCCCCAGGACGCGGACACGCGGGGACCAAACCCGTCTGCGGCAACCAGAAGAAACTTGGTGCCGATACAACACCCCAGAACCCGCGCGGGGGAGGGAGAGGAAGCGGCTGCTCAGAGAGTCCTAATAAAGCCGTAAGATCTCACCCACGCACGCATCTCCTCGCTCAGCACTTCCAAAATCACCACCGAGAACCCAAAGAGCGAGGCAAGGGACAGAAAGGAGAGGCTGGAGAGAGACTGCCTCCCCCCGGATCGTCCTGGATGCCCGGGCAGCTGCAGGCGGCGCAGGGAAGGGGCTTCTCCCTTCGCAGCCAGAGGGTGCAGAGGGAGCTCCGTGCCCCGCAGCAGCCCCAGGAACAAGCCGGGGGTTCGGGGGCCGCGGCTGCGGACACGGGGAGCTCCGGGGCCGGTCCCGACTCGCACCTACCTGGGCG
>VXBA01004859.1:227344-270740 GCA_013399895.1 Serilophus lunatus | reverse complement strand
GAGGCGGCAGCCGGGGCAGCCACGGCCGAGCCGGAGCCGCTGCCCAGGACGGGCAGGCGATGCTGCTGCTGCTGCTGCTGCTGCTGCGGGGGACTCCGGGCGCCTCTTTGCCTCTGTTAGGAAAGTTACCGCGGCCACACGACACACCTTAAACCCGCCTCCCCGCAGGACCCGAGGGAGGGGGAAGGAGGAGGAGGAGGAGGAGAGGGGAGGAGGGAGGAGACAGGAGACGGGGGTGGGGGCTCGGAGCTCGCAGCCGTTCTTTTGCCGGCGCAGTCCCGAGTCACGGCAGCATCTCTCGGGCAGTCGCTCTGGGATGCGGGGCTGGGCGCACCAGCGCAGCCCCGGCTCCCGCAGCCCTGGGTTGGAGCTCTCCTCCCCTCCCCCTGGATTCTCGCTTTGACGCTGTATCAGCTTCAGAGCGCAGAAACTTTCCCGTTCCCTGCCGCGCTGGCGCTGATTTTTGGCTCGTTCGTTTGGTGATGCTTGGTTTGGTATCTCGTTATTTATTTAACCATTTGTTGTTTGGGGGAAGGGGGATCTAGTCCTGTTGCCTTGGGCTTTGTGTATATGTTTTGTTTGGGTTGTTTTTTTTTCTCTCTCTGCCCGATTCAATTAAATTCCTTAAATAGACTAGAAGGACAAAGAACCAGATCGCCACTCCGGCATCCCAAGGTTACCTCCCGAACAATGCACGTGAGAATGAGGAAGCAAACTAGAGCTGAGGCAGAAACACTTGGCAGCTCAGCAGAGGTAGGAGATGGTGGGGAAAGCACGGCTCCCTCCCCCTGTGGCTGAAAAACCGGGATCTCCAGGGTAGAGACCTCTCGGGCTCCACGGATGCGCTGAGCGGGAGATCGTGCAAACTTCTGGAGCCCTTGGAAGGTGCCTCGGTTTGCAGCTCCGGGAGGGGCGCACGGCAGAGCACACGCAGCTCTCGGTGCCTAAAGCAGCCCCCGGATGGGCAGAAGCTGCTCAGAGCAGAGGGGATGGCAATAGGGAAAAGCGCGGTGGAACATGTACCTCTTCTCTGGCATCCTCTGCCGTCCAGAGCATCTGCCCTTGCACTGTCACACCGACTGCACCACTGCTGCTTTCGAGTGGCTCAGCCCCGCTGGGTGCTGGGAGAGGCGTCAGCCAGGGAAAGAATCGTGCTCCGGGGTTGGCATTTTCTTCCTGAAAGATGTACCAGAAGTCACAAACGTGTAATGATTTAAATCATTAGACCAAGAGGCTTATGACAGGTGATTTGAACAGCTGCACTAACTCAGCTCTCAGCCAGCGATCTTATGCTTGCACAGGCTTTTCAAGATGAAATGCTCTACTTGTGCTATGTACTATTACTGATTATTTTCTAATTAGAATAATAATGTTGGCTGGCTTCCTGGGGTTTTTTTTATCATCTCAGTATACGAGAAACATAAGACCAATTCCCTTTTTCAGAAGATACCAAAATGGTCGATAGAACTTTTTTTGCCACCGTGGCCACAGGACGAAGCCCCATATTGTGCAGTACTTGGTGTCCGCGTGGCGCTGCCAAAATCCCTCGTCCTGCCCCCCGTGTTTCTTGCTCTCGTGCCAGCCCATGACTGCAGGTGATGGCAGCATTTCAGAACGGACCCACTTCGGGCCAGAACTGCTCCAGTGCTTCCACAGGGGGCTCCTTGCAACCTCCCAAAAATCTGCTGCGCTCCCACCGTGAGGTTCCCAACCTCCTCCTGGCTGTGCTGTCCTGGTTTGCAGCCTCCCCAGGATGTTGCCCCGCCTGAACTAGCAGAGAATCCAAGTGTGCTGGAGTGATTCCCGCTTTCCCGCCTCTTTTCCCAAGCCCAGCTCCACAAAGCCATTTTTCTTCATTACCTGTGGCAACCTAAGCAGGTTCTGCAGCAGTGCTGGTGCCTGAGCTGAATTCATCCCCCTGTTTCCCAACCTGCTTCTAATTATTTTTTACAAACGTCCTAATAATGAATATCAATAATAAATTAGCAATCGTGTTTGTTTATTAAATGATTTTCAATATTTAATACAATTTAATAGATCAAATTTGAACTCGATTTATTGAATAAATAAAGATAATTAGGTTTTGTTGTTTGTATAAGAATATTAAACCCACCAGTTGCTCTGTACTGATGGCATTGTTTATAATTCAGTTTTGTCACCAGTTTCCAGTTGGGGAACTATTTAACATCCCTGATTTTTCTTTTTCAACTGGAAGATGCTGCCTGAAATGTACAGAGTACTTAAAATTAATTAGGCCAGCCTGCTGCTACAAAGTTTTTAATTATATTTTCTCTTTATCTTTCAGAGTTCTCTTTAAAACTTTCCACAGAAGTGGCTTGTCAAACTATGAGTGCCCTGGTCATCGAAGAAACCCAAGACATTACATTGTTGTTATTGTTGTATGGCTATTTACAGATATTTGAGGCAAAAAATCCCATCCAGCTCAGTAATTTCACTTGGAAAGTTCTGGCACTCTCTGCAGTATGGTTGTTCTACTTGCAGGGTAGCAGAGATCAGTAAATTCCAACGTGTTCTACATTTGGGGGTGACTACTAGAATATTCATTTATTATCGGTCCCTATTTCAATGCAGCCCCCTTCTAAGAAGACATTGAGTACAAACAGCACTAGACTGCAGCACACTGGTTCTAGTTCAGTGCTTCTGTTTTTCAAATGTGTAGTTTACAAATAAAGATATAAAAGGACAGTTTGGCTTTTTTTTCTTGGTATTGTTGACTCAATGAGTATAGCCTGGAGTTATAACTCTGTAAACTCCAGCTGAATCTTCCAGCTTAGCCAGATTCTTTCATAAATCAGAATAAGTTGTTGAAATTCTGAAGGACAAAATGACTCTCAGCTGTGAGTGCACAGCCTCAGTTGGGTGAAATGAGATCTGGTTATCCCCAGAANGTATATTACAAGAGTGACTCTGCACAGAAAACTGCTTAATAATTCTGCTGATAAAGTGTGAGCCAGAGAGGAATTCATTTCCCTCTGCCAGAGCTCAGCTGGGGTGACAGGGCTTTAAAGAAGTGCAGCTCTTTCACAAAGGTGAGCAGGTCTGTCCTTCACAGCAGACAAGGGGACTTTGACAACACTTCAGCTTTGCTGCTGACTTTTGGGGAGGCACAATTTTACCCTGGGAGAAGAACTGCTGAGGAAAAAACAGCCACTTGTACATGTTTTCTCTTCAAAGTTCACTCACCTTTCAAGAGCGGTTACTGCTTTCATTTGCTTGGTTCTACATGTCCAACTCAAAACCAGTTCCTGCCCACTTTTGCATTTTCCACATGTTCTTTTTGCTTAAAGGGGAAATCTGGCTTCAGAAAACATCAGCAAACTGAATCATGTCATTGTTTGTAAAAGCATCAGTTATTAACACTCCAAAATTATTACACTGCTAATATTAAAGCTCAAGAAATTAAATATGCACCATTTGTGTCTGAATGAGCAATTACTATTGAAAACAATGCTTGAAAAAGAAAAACAAAGCTTTTCAGACATAACATGAATTTTAACTTGGTTTTTTTTAGAAAACCAATCAGGGTTTTAGTTTATGCATCATTCTGTTCCCTGCAATAATACTCTGTCTGTGCAATCAGTGATGATAAATGGGGCATAATTGTAAACTTGATATTGGTTTTCAATATTGAATTCATCATTCTGTCCTCTTAACACATATTAAATACTTTAAAGAATTTATATATTTGTTTGATTTATCTGTGATTTTTTTTCCAATATGTAAAATTTATTAGTTTTCTGGTTTTTGAGAAACTAAGAGGAGACAACATCATTAATAACACTGAATAATAACGTTGGCCTCATTTATGCATGACTCCCTTCCACCAAACAAAGTGTCCAAATCAAATACAAACATATTAGTTGTAGGCAGGGGAGAAAATACAGTCTGGACTAGAGCCAGTTCTGCACAGGTTTTGTTTGACTTCCTCAATCCATCCCTGATCTCTCCAAATAACGATTGTGAGGATTTGCTCTGATTTAGAAAGGCAACTCCCGCACTCGTACGACTTGATTTCACTTTATTTTATGTCAGAATTGTTGAATAAACCACCAAGTTTGCCCAAGTACAAGAGGGTGCTTCAATCCAAAACCAAAAAGCTTAGATATCCCTGAGTTTGGGTCCACTCCAGAGACATTAATTTGCTTTTTCCCACATGAGGGGCCCATTACCCCAAAGGCTCACTCATTTTATCCCAGTACTGGTAATGAACAGGTAATGAAATAATCAGAAAATGTTAATCTTGCATTACTGTGGCAAAAGTAAACAGGAATTGCTCACCCAATTCAAGCAGACACTGAGCATTCAGGGCCTGGGTCACTCATGCCAATTGGTTTTTTCCTTTCTCACAGCTTTTAAGTCTGCTCCCTCATCATAATATAAAGGGGCTTCAAAATGAGTTACAAACTGGTCAGTGACCAGGGGTTTGGTGTAAATCTTAACCTACAGGAGGTTAAATTCTGAGCTCAATCATCAGTCTCAGTATCTGCTACTTCTCTTAATCATGGTTTCTGCACTGCTCCAGGGCATGCCATTATTTTCTGTTTAGTAGGATGTGAATTTATAAATTAAAATAAAAAAGGATTTGGTAAGGCTGAAGAAAAATAATTGAGCAATGATGCAAATGAAGAAATAGCATTAATTCAACTGCACTGGTCACTTCAGGGAGAAATGTGACCCACTAACAAATATAGCAAAGACAGTCAGTTGTCCACAGCCATTACTCCTTTTCTTGTAGAGGAGGCTGGATAAGAAACCAGGCTCCCACAAAGAGGCTGAATGGAATTCCATGATGCAGGACAGCTGTGACAGCTTTGTTGTATGAAAAAATCAGCTTTTTTGACCTGTGTAATTCTGTATGAAATGTATCAAGAGCCCTGGTGAGCACTGGAAAATGACAACAAAACATATTGACAATCATTCAAGAAGAATGTTGGTTCACTCCACCTGCCCACACCGACACACTGAGCTCCCCAAAGGCTGCTCTCCCTTAGGAAATTCCCATTAGGAGGAAGCTAAGCAGAATTCCAAGTGATAGCAAACCAGAACTAGAGATAAAAGAAAGGCTGAAGCAGCTAGGAGTTCATGTGGTTGGCCTCCTGAAACCAGTCCATAGGATATATCCGTTTACACCTTACTTACAGGTACTTCTAAAAATGCTGGGCCAAGTTTATGATCAAGTTCAGCTGGTTTTTTTCAAACAACTGTCTCCAGATATTCAGAATATTCAGGAGAGAACATAAATGTGTAGGAAATGCACAGTTACAGCAAGTGGCATTCTTTGGGCACGCTGTGGAGTGCACAGTACTCAGTTCTGCTTTCATCCAAAGAAATGTTGAGTTCACTGCTCTTGTACTCTTTGAGGAATGGGGTTGATTACAGAAAGAAGAGACAAGCTGAAAGAAGCTGTGAATTTATTTTTAGGATCGATTTCTGCAGGAATTTTTCCCCCTGAAGTTCAGGAGCTTGTTGAATGTCAGCACTGAATATAAACACTCTCTTAACTGAAGCCCTTTTCTGTAAAACCCCAGGCCCTGGTTCCCCAAACTCTGCCCTTGTATCTCAGTGCTGTGGGCTCCCACCTTCCCCCACAATGGGCTCAGCAGGAGACTCTGCAAAGAGGAGAATTTGAATTTTTATCTGCTGTGGGAATTTTGTTGCTGCTTTTCTTCATCACTGCAGAGATGAGGAGCCTACAAAGCCAGTCCACCTGCAGAAGAGCTTTTCCTGGTATGGTCAGATCTGAAGATGCACCTTTAGATTGATTGCAATGACTCTTGAACTGGACAGATTATTTAATGCCTCACTTTCCTACTTGCAAAAATGGAACTAGAATTCCATGTGCTGATTAATATTAATTCCTGCCCAGAATCTTGGTCTGTCCTACATCTGCTACAGAGCTTAAAATTAGAGTGGGCATTTTGAAATTTTGGAATTTCAAGGAATTATGTTCATTGATATTCAAACTGTAAGAAGAAATCAAGCAAATCCTAGAAGAAATTCCCACAAGGTTTATTCCTCTTTCAAAGAAAATCTGAGAATACTTGGCTGCAAGTCTTTCTTTTCATTTTCCTCCAGCTCCACAGGCACTCCCAGAATTTTAAAAGTCAGGATCTACCAGGAGTTGACACCCAAAATGACAGAATGCTGCAATGCATTTATTCCTCTGGTTTGCCACTTTACAAGGCAAAAAACCCCCAGATTTCTAAGATATTTTTGGTAATGTATGACTAAGTAGCAAAATTAAAACTAGGAAATTAATAACTACATGGCATTTCAATCCCATCAACTCTAATCAACATAAATCTATTCTAATTAAAACCTGCAAATCCTGAGGATACCAAACAAATAGCCCTCTGTTAGAGGGAGATGGCAGCAACAGGCACATCCCATACAAATGGAGAAGATGGGATTCCCTGAAGGAGGCAAAGGTGAAGCTGTATTAGGAGTTACACTCCCAGGGAACCATTAGGCCCTAATAATCTCTAATTGGTGAAAGAATAAAAAAAAAAAACCCTCATAAATTTTGTCCTTTAAACTTTGAAAAGCCCTTTTATGAAGGAGTGCAGAGCTTCACAGGCTGAAAAGGGTCACTAAGTTTATCACAATCATTCCTGGAGTTTCAGAATGTGATTACCCCCCTGGTAATGCCTAATTGGTGAAAACAAACATAAATGTGGTCCTTTAAAACTTAAAAAGCCCTTTCTCAAGCCAAGCAGAGGATGTGAATGATCGTACAACTTCACATGCTGCCAAAGGGTAGTGAGTTTATCACAGGGATCAGACACTGATGCGGAGCATGTTCTGATCAGCACCATGAATAACACACCCCAGTTTAAAGGAGAATAATAGAAATCATGTGATTGCACCAAAGCCTTTGTTTCAAAGTCAGAACATTTTAAATCTTGAGTCTGTCTTGATCAAAAGCCCATAAACATTAGCAAGACTCTTTGTTCTGACCCCCCTGGGCCTTGCATGTGTCCATTTTGCAGCACCTTCACTCCTCTGAAATGAGTCCAGGAGGCTCCTCATGTCTCCTACAATCCAGTCAATCTTCCCCTTACAATTGACATCAGCTTTTAAGCACAAAACCAGAGCTGTCAAACCTCAAACCCACCTGACTCTGGTAACTTTCCATGTTATACCAAGAGCAACAGTTCCCCTCTCCTACTACTCACTGCCAGGGGAAGACAGGGGTCTGAACTGAGCTTGGATGTGTATTGTTTGTGCACATCTACAGCAACTTTCCCAGACCAAAATGTCTGGGAATCACTTATTTTATTACTGCACCAAGGACCAGGTTACATCTGGACTCCTCCTAACATGTTTCTTTAACTTGTTTTTACAAATTGCCAGTGAATGAAATTCCACCATCTCATTATGCAAACAGAATTTAACACACTGATGTTCTTCAAGAATATTTAATGTTCTTTGTAATTTCCTTTTCAAAACTGCAAATTGTGGTTTGGTTGTGGTTTTATCTTGCAATGAAATAAAAATGGTACATCACAGATGTAAAGGCTCGGACAACACTATATTTAGAAAAACAAGAAAATGAAATCAATCCTTTTTACCCTCTGTGTTGTCCAGTGGGGATAGTTTAGTAGAATACCTACTCCTTCTGTGTTTTCAGTTGGCCTTTGCCATGTTCAAGCACTAATTCCACATTGGAGCAGCAAGGAGGATTTTGGCGGATAACAAGGAAGGCAGCTTTAGTTGAAGTTCCTCAGCTGTGAGCACAAACACTCTTCAGGTGAAACTTTCATCTGAGTCTCCCCTGAATGTGTTTCCATTGGATCAAATCAACAGGAGAAGCTGAAAAGTAGACTGAGATAAAAATGTGTTGGGAAACAGGAAGATGCTTTAATAGATAAAAAGCTACAGTCTCTTTTAGAAAGGACTTTTCTACTTTGTATTCCTATTGTCTGAAATCAGGCCTGAATAGAAGAAGATAACTTGATAAAATATAGGCAAAAGAAATCATATAAGGAAATAATAGAAATGCTGTTATGGACCTTTGTGAGTATAAATAGTTTTGGAAATGAAACTGTCAAGCCCAGCATGTGAAATGCTGTAGAAATAAAGTCACTTTAATGGTCAGGCTGCTGCAGCCACATAAACATTCTCTAGTTCCTTTCACAGCCCAGCATCTTGGGGTTTTTTTCTTTTAATCTGACATACAGAGAGACATTAGTTGGAGAACCAAGGAGACAGAATCTAGAAGAGAAGCAGAAATAGATCAGGGGAAGATAAGGAACAGAAATCATCAACAGGAGATATTAAATTCCAAAAATGAAACTGAAGGGATGGGACATACTAGAAAGAAAAAAAAAAAAAAAAAGAGGGGTGGTGAGATAAGCTGGAAAATAACGTGCTGAACCCAATTTTAAGCAAAAATGTTAGAGTGAAATAATCAGGGACTGCCCCTGCATCTTTTTCTATGCTTCTACAGGTCTAGGCTGCCCTAAGAACATTCCTGGCACCTGACTGTGAATACAGAAGTGTTCTGCCATAGAACTGAGGCTGCTCTTTGGCCCCCAGTTTGCACCAGATGAAAAACTTTCTCTTACCTGCAGCTGCACTGGCTCATCCCCCTGTGGGACACCTGCTCACACTGGGGCTGGGCACCTCCTCCACACACTGACACTGGAATGAGCGACTGGGGAAAGAGGGGGAAAATATCCAAAATAAGCATCAACACCAATAAATCGGGCAGTTTCTCACTAGATTCAATGAGCAATTTGGTATTTGGTTGGCATTCTCCTGCCCTTTATGTCCCCAGAAAGCTCCATATCTTATCAGCTGCCACATGAAGTAACTTCATGTCTAGAGCTAAACATAGAGTTCTCTCAGCAGGATGTGCTGAGTTATCCCTGATCTATATTTATAATGCCTTAGGGATCCTATAGCAGCCTCTGGACACCAAGGGATTCTGTTTGGACCTTGCACAGCACCAATTTCTTCCCTGTGCCCTGGAAAGGCAATCTCAGTCCATGGTGGATTTTGCCTTCGGAGATCCTGGGAACAGTTAGAGCTGCCTGATTGTGCAACCCAAACTACTGCTCCAAGGCTTAGTTTCTTCCTCTGACAATATTTTTTGTATCTTGTTTTTTTCCTCACACTCTATTAGCCCATTAGACTATTTCCTCATTATAATGGCAGACTGGTTTCTTTCAGAGACCTATAAAACATATAAAACCTGCCTAATATCTTCATAAACCAGAATTAAATCTACTATTGACAGTCAAGGGTGATGAACCAAGAGAATGGAGCTTTGGCTCAAGTCCTGGCTGAGCCACTTAGTTGCCATGTGACCCCAGGCAAATAATTTGATCTTCTTTAATTGCAGGAGTTATAAATTTGGCCAAGAAGCAAGACCTTTCTGAAAAGCACCAGCCTTTGACCTCAGTTTGCATGAGCAAATGCACCTCCCAAACCACACACTGAATGATGCAATCATTTTTCAGTTATCTACCCCTAGAAACTATGTGGTTGCTCACAGACCTTTATCTTTTCAGCACAACAGGGAATTATGGCACATAAATGTTATCAGAGGGTCTCTAGTCCCATCAGAGGCAGTGAAGAAAACATATCCAGACTCCTCTCAGTGCTGCCCAGGATGAAAAGCAAAAGGTAGAACCTGAAAACCTGGAACTTCTACCTATAACTAAGAAAAAACTTCCATTGTGAGGGTGGTCAGGCATGAAGATATTTTCAAGAGAAGTTGTGGAGTCTCTCTGTCCTTGGAAATATTCCATGGACAGGGCCCTAGTCAGGCTGCTCCCTGAGGAGAGCCTGGAGAGCTCCTGATGTCCCTCCTGCCCTCAGGGGTCCCGTCCCGTCCCGTCCCGTCCTGTCGCTGCCTGGGATTCCAGGAGGGAATGTCACCTCAAGCAGCACTTTGGCAGTTGCATCAATTGCCTGGTACTTACAGGACAGTTATTGACCACCTGACTCTTATTTCAATTAGACCTTGTGGGTGAAAGCAGGGGAGGGGAAAGAGCCTTAAATGAGTCAGGTGAAGAATAAAGGTGGGATTTTTCAGGCAGGAGCTCAACCTGAATGGGAAATAAACAGCAGCTCCCGCTCTTTGCTCTCACAGCTGATGATCCAGACTTTTGCCATCCCTAGGTATTTTTCCTACAAACAGAGGGGTAACTGGAGCCCCTGAGACCATGATGAACAAGGCAGTTGGAAATAATGTCTCAGCCCTTAGCAAGGCCCAAAGACCTGAGTTTCTTGGCTCCAACCCGTTTAAACTCAGGATCAGCAGGAAGTTTGTGACCAATCTGCAGAAGGAGCAGGCACAGGAACACTCTCTCCTCACCTCACTCTAACGAGCCACTTCAACCAAACCCAGAACAGGTTTTGCATAATGGGTGGGATATGAAGCTGTAACAAAACTGTGCAGCGTTTGTCTGGGAGCCTTAAGGACAATGACAAAGGCACCCATTAAGAAGATGTTCAGCACCAGAGTGTCCCAGTAGAGTTGGGCAAACACTGAAATCCATTTCCTTTGGATATTCATTTGAATTTTTAAATTTGACTGTTCACATCCCCTTTGTGCTCACTCTCCATGAATAGTAAATGAGCTTTAATAAGGGGGATAATCATAAAAAACACATTTTAAGATTGAACATTTGCCAAATGAAAACCTCCAGTTGCACAACCAGTGAGTAGCAGTACATATGTCATTTGATGACTTTTACACTACATTAAAATATTCACTCTTGGTCAGTTTTCACACAGTCACAGCAAGGAAACCCATATAATATCATTACCTACAGAACTGGGCAGAATAGGTTAAAGTATTACCATATACAAATAGATATTCCTGAATTATTTTCTGGCTGAGGCTTAGTTCTTGATAATAATTCTGACAAAAGAAAGTCTTTTGAAATATTGCATTTTTTTCATTTGTAAATTTTTTTGGAAGAGTAACCTTTTATTTATTCAGCCCTGCTAGGCAATATTATTTGCCAGAGGATAGAGCAGTTATAGGTATAAAATCTTTGCTCAAGAGCTTTTAGTGAGAAAAATTTAAAGCCCCTAAGATGCACAGCTGCAGCCCAGAAATGCAGTGTGATATATTTTCCTTTGGTCTCAATGTACAATGCTGAGCTCTCAAGGAAAACCTTTTATAGCTCATTTTTAGAGCAAATCACAACAGTAGAGACCCCACGAGTCAACCCCGTTTAATTTCTTATGATTGGAGCCCAAGAGGGAATTAATCAGCTTCACTCCGAAACCTCTCCCTGTTTTTTTGAAAGGAGGGGTAAAAAGAGTCAGCCTGGCAATTCTGTTTTCTATTTACTGAGGTCTGTCAATAAACAAGCCTGAGAGCCTGATACTGTGCAGCACTGACCCCAAACCTGAGCTGCACATCCCACAGGGAGCAATCCCAGCTTGGGAGGGGGTGGGAAAGCTGACCTGGTGGGTCTTTCCATCTCCGGCTGTGATTATCCTCTGAACCCTCCAGGAGCTGCTCCAGAGCCAGAGGCTCCACTGAGCATCATCTCAGTGTAAAGGCTGCAACCAAATCAAAGGCATTTTGAGGACAAAAAGATGGATTTGGTGACCTTCTCCTTTGGTCCAAGTTGTTCTCTCGTTTTCCAGCATAACAAATATAAACATGTTTTATGCAAGCAGAAGTTCTGGAATTCTCCAAGTTATTATCAGCTACAAATAACCTTGATCAGGTAAAGTTGAACATACTAATGATGTTGGCAAAAAGGCTTTTATCCTTTAAATAACATATAGGATCTTTCATGGGTAAATAGAGTGAGAACCCTGGAATAAACTAAGTAAAGTTACAGAAAATAAGTTAAAAAATATAGTGAACAACTTTGCATTTCAGTGCTGTAAACTTTTGAACTTCATCCAAGGAGGAAAAGGCTGGTGGGAAGAAAATCAAATGTACACTACAGTAAACATCAAGTATTGTGACAAATTACTTTTATGCTTCCAATACTTGTAAACAAGGAGCAGTTTCATATTCCTGACATGCTTGAAGAGATGTGCAAGCCTTTTTTATGATTATTATAGAACAGCACCAGATTTTAGGGTTTTTTGAGGAGAAAATTGTCCAGTTGTGTTATAAGCAACTGCAAACAGCTCGTTCAGGGAAGCTGCAAGGTGGGATTTTATCACATCAGACACAGGCAAAAGTTCCCACTTCCACCCAAAATCGATTAAAGAGCGTCTCCCAGCGGCGGTGCCTGGGATTGAAAAGCGAAGGACGAGGGTGATTCGGGACGAGCTGAAATCCAGGAAGAAAAGTCGGAAGTCAAACAATGCACGAACACAAAACCCTTAAAAAGAACTTTAGCATGTTCTTTGTAGCGCTACATAAAGAATTTCAAAGGATAAATGAGTCATCAAGGTGGAATCTCAAGCAAATAACAGAGTCTAATTAATATGGGAGCTGCCAAAACTAATTCAAGGAGGGTGACATAATTTATGCCAAGGGACGGGGGACTACAGAGAACAGATATTGTTAAAATAAATTGATATCTTTCTTTTTTTTATGAGTGCAAGGGATGACATATTAATCCTAAAGCCATTCTAGATGTGGGTGCTATTTTTACAATACTTTTCCAGAGGCAGGAGAAGGAACCTCCAGGAGCAAAGGCAGTATTTATCCAGCTCCGTGGGAGTCAGGACTTGCCAATTGTTTCACAATTGATTTGAGACTGGAAGAACCAACTGCAAAGATGGACTTTAAGATAATCAAATCTTGTATCTTCTACCTCAGCTCTGGAGTTCTTGGAGGGAAAAAGAGCCTTTTTAAAATGGAAAGAAAAGGATTCTATTGATTCCATGACTGTGTGGATCCCAGATTAATCCCTGTCCCTTGTTTGTGGCATTTGCCAGATGAGTCAGGATCCAGGTTTGGGAAACTTGAGCCAATTGCTGATATTATCAATGACCTCAAACTTCTTTGCCAAAATATTGAGCAGCTTCTCTCAAAAGGTAACAACCACACAGAAATTCTGTGCTGCATCTCCTGACGTGGTTTTCCAGCAGGGAGAGCTCCTGAGAGGCTCCCACTTCCAATCCCAGGCAAGCACAAACCCACGACTGAACTTCTCCTGCTCATTTCAAATAAAAACTTCTCTAGCACTCCCTGGTGTTATCTGAGGAGCACTGTATGAACAGAGCAAAACTCTATAATGTTTGTACTGATTTCTTGCTATTCTACCAGGATGTCTTCTTTACAAAGAAATGTGTGTCCCACCCTTCTGCAGCCACCCTTCACCTTCGTGCTTCAACATTCAATGAGATCTTCTAATGCTGATACTCAAAACATTTTTGCAGCTTTTGTTTAACAACTAAAGCTGCCCTTGTTGTCCTGTTAGTTTTGGCTGCCCCTGCACAAACTCCTTTCCCTGTATAGAGACAGTCACCAGATGAGCATGAAAGCTCAGCTCTGATCTCACAGGGACACACTCAGTTGTCAGACAAAGTGCCAAGAGTTCTCTTTGGCTTTAGTGACCCAACCTTTGCCTTTTGGAATCATGAGGTTGCTCAGCAAAAGAGGAATGAAGAGGGGAGCTGAGAATGTTAAAACTATTCTGACAAAGAGGTTAGAAATTCATGTGCAGCTGCTTGACGGTATCAGCAAGGCACGAACTTGGCCCAAAGGTCTCCTATTTTCCCCTGTGAAACAGTGAACTAATGAGAGCAGTGATCCCAACTGCTTTTATTGAATTAACCTTCACTTTATTGCAGCCATTGAATGCCACTGAATAAATACACTGGTATGCTCCTCACTGTGTCAGCACTCAGCATCCACTACATTCCCAACTCAACCAAATGTCTTTTCTCCCAAATGTTGTGTTTTTCTTACTCTTTTTTATCACCATGGGTTACTTCATCTTTGTTCCTGCTGAACAAGAGCTCCATCATTTTGTTTTCCATTTCCCTTTTCCTCTCACATCCTGCTTACATAATACATCTAAAACCACCCTGACTCCCCAACCCAAGTCTACATTTTGGTCGTCTCTCACTAAGTTATAACACCTCCTCCTCCTCAGATGTTGGAGAACTTGGCTTCTGCAAATCAGTTTCTTACAGATGGTGCTTCCATTTACTGGCGCCAATTGGTTACTTAGAAGTATTAGTCATTGCAGATACACATTTTAGAAAACATGTGAAAAATAACAAGTGGGATAAACAGGAACATACAGTGACATACTGCCTTGGCTCTTTCTCAGGTTTTTTTTCCCCCTCCTAAGGACAAACACTGTGTAACTTGCACCATGTATTTATGTTCAAGTGAGGTTATGATGTAGGCATTTATTGAGAACATATGAATGCTTTTCTAATAGTCAAAATAACCATCCCCAAGCCACAGTTGCAGCATTGCGGCCTCATTCACAGAGCAGTGAGTCAGAGCCAGCAACAGTGCTTTGGACTCACGACCTTCCACTGATTCTGTTTCATCTCGGGCCACAGTTAATCTGTCAGTGCCTTTATCTTAATATCAGCAAATGTGCAGGACAATATTGGTGACCACTGTAAAATTAGTCGGCATTTGGGCTTCCCTGCAGTCCTCACACACCCTTTGCCCCAGTCCCCACCTCCGCTCCCCGAGGGCTGCAGGTGATCACGCAAAACCAGGACGGAGTGACGGACCCGGGATTTCTCCTGGAAGACGCTGTGAAACACCGTGGAGGTTCACACGTGTGCACTTACGTGTGTCTAGAGCTCAGGCACAGCGAGGCAGCCTCAATTTGCTCTTGTCAACCTGTCCTCTCTGCTCGCCCTCCCACACGAGCTGGGGCTCAGCATCTGCACTGGTCGAGCTGCCCCTCAGCCCCCACCTGGCACCGACCCCTCAGGTGCTGCCTCGGTTCCCTCAGCTCCGTCCTGCCTGTCCCTCAGCCGTGGCCCCTGTTCCCTCAGCTCGGTCCTGCCTGTCCCTCAGCCGTGGCCCCTGTTCCCTCAGCTCGGTCCTGCCTGTCCCTCAGCCGTGGCCCCTGTTCCCTCAGCTCGGTCCCGCCTGTCCCTCAGCCGTGGCCCCTGTTCCCTCAGCCCGCTCTCCGCGGTTCCCTCAGCTCCTTCTCCCGCCTGTCCCTCAGGTGCCGGACGGTGCTCTCAGCTCGGTCCCGCTTGTCCCTCAGCTCCAGTCCCCGTTCCCTCAGCTCGTTCCCGCCGGTCCCTCAGAGCTCCCTCGATTCCCTCAGCCCATCCCAGCCCGCTCTCTGCGGTTCCCTCAGCTCGTTCCCGCCTGTCCCTCGGACCTCTCCCGGTTTCCTCGGCCCATCCCAGCTCGTTTTTTGCGGTTCCTTCAGCTCGCTCCCTTCCTGTCCCTCAGCTTAAGTTCCAGTTCCCTCAGCTCGTTCCCGCCTGATCCCTTAGTTCACTGACTGCCGCCTTCCCCTCACAGCTCTCCCAGTTCCCTCACAGCTCTCCCAGNGTCCTGCCTGTCCCTCAGCCGTGGCCCCTGTTCCCTCAGCTCGGTCCCGCCTGTCCCTCAGCCGTGGCCCCTGTTCCCTCAGCCCGCTCTCCGCGGTTCCCTCAGCTCCTTCTCCCGCCTGTCCCTCAGGTGCCGGACGGTGCTCTCAGCTCGGTCCCGCTTGTCCCTCAGCTCCAGTCCCCGTTCCCTCAGCTCGTTCCCGCCGGTCCCTCAGAGCTCCCTCGATTCCCTCAGCCCATCCCAGCCCGCTCTCTGCGGTTCCCTCAGCTCGTTCCCGCCTGTCCCTCGGACCTCTCCCGGTTTCCTCGGCCCATCCCAGCTCGTTTTTTGCGGTTCCTTCAGCTCGCTCCCTTCCTGTCCCTCAGCTTAAGTTCCAGTTCCCTCAGCTCGTTCCCGCCTGATCCCTTAGTTCACTGACTGCCGCCTTCCCCTCACAGCTCTCCCAGTTCCCTCACAGCTCTCCCAGTTCGCTCAGCCTGTCCCGGTTCCTTCAGCACGCCTCGGTTCCCTCAGAATTGTCCCGGTTCCCTCATAATTACCCCGGCTCCCTCACAGCTCTCCCGGTTCTCTCTCAGCCCTCCCGATTCCCTCACAACTCTCCCGGTTCCCTCAGCCTGTCCCGGCTTCCTCACAGCTGCCCCGATTCCCTCACAGCTCTCCCGGTTCCCTCGGCCCGCCCCTCGGGGTGGCCGTTCCCCGCGGGTGACTCCGCGCTCCGCCCCGCGCAGGCGCCCCGACAGTCGCGGCCTCAGGGCGGCCGGTCCCCGCCATCCTCGTCCGTTCCCGGTCATTCCCGGCTACCCCCGACCATCCCCGCCCGTTCCCGGGCGCTCCCGATGCTCCGCACGCAGAAGGTGGTGCAGCTGCGGGGGCAGCAGGGCCGCGCCGTGCGGGTGGTGCGGGAGCATTACCTGCGGGCCGACGTGCCGTGCCGGACCGCGCTGTGCCGCAGCGCCCTGTGCCGGGCCGCCCTGGGCCGCAGCGCCGGAGCCCGCGGTGAGCCGGGGGCTGCCCGGGGCTGAGGGCTGGGACGGGCCGCGGCCGCCCCCGGGACTGGGGGTCGCGTAGGGCAGAGCTGGGCACAAGGGGTGAGCCCTGAGAGGGGAGTGATCCCTGAGCGAGGGGTGGTCACTGAGCAGGAGTGATTCCAGAGCAGGGGGTGATCCCTGACCTGGGGGGTGATCCTAACCTGGAGTCATCCCTAACCTGGAGTCATCTCTAACCTGACGGTGATCCCTGAATGGGGGATGATCCTTGAGCAGGAGTGATTCCAGAGCAAGGGGTGATCCCTGAACGGGAGGTGATCCTTGAGCAGGAGTGATTCCAGAGCAGGGGGTGATCCCTGAACAGGGATCCTGAGGGAGGAGTTGATCCATGATCTGGGGTGATCCATAACCTGAGGTGATCCATGGCCTGGGGTGATCCATGGCCTGGGGTGATCCCTGAGCGGGATGTGATCCCGGGACAAGGGGTGCTGGAGGGATCCCCAGGCCGGAGCGTTCGGCGGATGCTGAACCACCCCGGAAAAACCAAAGGGTCCCAAATCGCGATTTTCCTTCAGGGCAAGATCCTTCAGAACCCAACGAGGCGAAGAGAGGAAGGAATCGTGAAGTTGTTACAGGGTTTAACTGCGAACAGTTTACAGGCAGCGATAAAGGGCTAAAGGATTGTTCAATTTTTACACTTACCTTGTTTCAAAAGATCCTTTAAAAATGCAGCCATTTCTGCGGGGGGTGGTTTACAGCATGAATTAAATCCTGTACGTACGTGGTCAGTATTACAGTGGGGCCAAGCCGTTATCTCGAAGCGACTGTAATTCTGCATCAGCAGTTCTTTCTGTTCAGTAATTAAATGTAATTGCCTGTGTTATATCAGGGCATTTCAGACACGGGAAGGCTGCCAGGCTCTGTTGTCTGCATTTGTAGTTGTTTTTACATCCTGGGGGGCTGTTATGTGCATCATAGATCATCCCTTGAGCTTTGGGTGATATTTCAATGTGGGTTTGGTTGTTGTTGTTTTTGTTAAATATCACAATTTATTTGGTGCAGGAAACAGACTGGCAAATAACAAATATATAATATCCAAGCTGTTTAGGTCAGCCAGATTATTTTCTTATCTAAAAGAAGAGGTTGATAATTTTAATTTTTTTTTTCTTTGGAGTTGTCATTGACAGAGATGTTGTCCCTTTTGGTTTTGTTGCAGTTGAGGGCAGAAGGTATATTACTGACATTGTACCATTACAGTGTATTTCTGCTACCTAGGATGTCAGGACTAGTGGTAGTTACTGCTCCTTAAAATATGGTATTTTGTTTTGAAGTCCCTAAGGATAAGTTCAAGACACACACTAGAAAAAAAATCTTAACTTGTCCTGCACTTACTGTAAGTGGTGCTGTAGGTGACTGTCAGAACTGTCCCTTTGTCATTACCCAAGGTAACCCCGAGGTGAGGGCAATGTTTGTTTTCACTCCTGACTCTGCACAGCGTGCTGAGCAGATTTATTTCGTGCTCTGTGAGGGACAGGCTGGAGAAATCACATCTGCAGGTGCTTGTCAGGCTGAGCTGTGCCTGCTGAGAAGTTCCTCAGTTTGAGGTGAAGGGGTCAGGCAAGGAGAGCTTGGAATGGGCACGTTACATCCATCTTCCAGGGACACTTCACTTTTAATGCTCTTCTGAATTATTAATCAATATTAGCTTGCTGGTGTGCATTCTGCCATCATCCATTAAAATCCTTCAGGGGGAAATGAAGCCAAGTTTCTGTGCACAGTTGTTGTGACTGTAGCCACCCTTCTGCTGATCCCAGGTCATTCACAGAAATCCTGTGTCAGCTTCTAAGGAATACATGAGAATAACCTGACTTTGATTCTGTATAATTTGTCTGCACTGTGGGCAGTTCAGCAGTTCAGTGTTTCTAATACCATAAAGGATAAATGCACTGGAGATCCCTCATCTGGAAGTTTAGTGGGTAATCTTTGCACAATCAAAAGCAATTAAACTCATTAATTTTGAGGTCCATTTTAAGCTGTCATCTGTGACGGGCTGGCTGTGGTATTTTGATGGCATGTTCCTAAGGGAGGGGGTCTCTTTAGAGAAAATTAGCAAGGGTGGTTAATAGTTTAGGTTCCAAAACAGCTTCTCTTTGCAGTAACATTGTTTTTCTCCAGGTGCACCCTTACCTGTGCTCTTTTATATAAAAATACACAAAAAAGGCCTCCAGTGAATGGGAGTTGTTGAACAGGGAGAGCTGTGGGAACAGTGTAACAGAACTGCCCAAAATTCTACACCCTTTAAAATTCCACTAAAAGATTTCCTGTGGCAGATGTATAATTCTTTTTTTTTCCTATGGAAGCAGAGAAAAAAGGACTGTTACCTGCACTCTTTAAGTTACAGCCTTTTCATAAAGGAAGTGAATTTTTTTACTCCTTTGAGTAGAATTTGCCCTAAATTTTGGCATCACTGGATGCAAAAAGGGTTCCGTCCCAAATTTAGAGACTCAACCACAGGATTGTCCCACAGTAACCATAATTTTGTTCAGCAGAAAAAGAGGGATGTACAACTTTGAGAGCACACAACCCTAATTTCCTAATGTCTGGAACTATTTTCAAGAAACTCATATTGCAACTGAAAGTTTAAACCTTTCAACTCTGAATTACATTTTAGATGGCAAATTGTTATCAGATGATGTCACACACTACGTTGTCCCTGACTGCAAAGTTGTGCAGGAGTACCTGGAGATTCTGGAGTTTCCAGAGCTGAAAGGAATTATTTTCATGCAAACAGCATGCCAGGCTGTGCAGCATCAAAAAGGACGCAGGTACTTACCCTGTAATAACTTTTTTTATTTAGATTGCAGTAAAAACACTGACTTTGTAAAATATATAATGTGGTTTTGAGTCTTTCAAGTGTTTTAATGTAATTTTACAGGAGGGAGAGAAGTGGGATCCTTTGTGATCCATGAACATCAATTCCTGGTGTAGTTTTCCCTTGATAGGAGTGATATTAAACCTGTAGCATTATGAACTAATCAGATGGTTTGTGACAGGAATTAATGAGGCTTTGCAGTAATGAAAGATCATGTGCCACAAGCAGATAATGGATGGGTTTGCTATACTGATTATTGATGACTGAGCACTTGTCTCTGGGGGGTAATTAATACAATTAGGTGGCACTTGCCTCACCAGACATCAACCTGTGTCTCACCATGGCATTTAAAATAGCATAATCAGAGGAAAGCACAAGACTGTCTGTCTCTTTTTCCTGCTCCAGACAGTACAACAAGTTACGGAATCTGTTGAAGGATCCTCGTCATGACTGTACAGTGTTTGCCAATGAATTCCACCAGCACTGCTACTTGCCAAGGGAGAAGGGAGAATCCATGGAGAAGTGGCAGACCAGGTTTGGTTTAACTCATGTAGCACCACACTGCAGAGCATCTTGATTTTGTGCTTAGGAACATGAGCCTGCATTGGGTGCAAGAGTTGGTGCTCTGGCTCTGCTGGCTCTGAACAGCGCACAGTCACTGTGCCTGAATGGTTAAGAAAGTGTCACCATTGTTGTCTTAGGAAAACAGACAAAATGAACTAAATCAAGTGCAATAATGCTAAAAGAAAAGCTGAAAGTTTGAAAGTTACACCAAGCATTGGAGTCTTAACCTAAAATCTCATTTATGCAAAGCCAGCAGAAGTCTTGCAAGTAGCAAATGAGCTGTGCCAGAAATCTTAATTCAGCCTTTGCTTTTCTAGGAATATTTACAATGCAGCAGCCTGGTATTACAATCACTGCTTGGGTCAGATGCCAGTTGTTATGGTGACAGAAGATGAAGATGCTGTCAGGCAGTATGGAAATGAAACAGAAGGAGTGTTTGTGATTTCCTTCAAGGTAACATGCCAGAAAAATAGAAAGTTTCCTTTATGCTGCATCAAAATGATGAAGCAAGTACATTAAAGTATATTGCAAATCATTTCACAGTTTACATTTAAGGAAACTGGGATGGTAACTCATGTCTTCATTTATCAGAGGAAAGCAAAGGTATCACTTAGGGAAATGTCAGAAAAAATAATGGCAGTGAGCAAACCAGAGAACTGAAAAGCCAAACAGCAGCCCTGAAAATAGAGGTCATCTTTCTTCAGAGCCCTTTTCATTGTTCCCCATGTTTCTAAAGAGTTTGGTGTTGATGAGCAGTGATCAGTTACCTCAGCCAGGTGTCTCAATCCGTAGTGCAAACAGTCCTTAAACAAAGCAGCCCAAATACCCATCAGCAGTGTCCTGGACCACTGAGGATGCAGGGATGCT
Organism: Serilophus lunatus; assembly: GCA_013399895.1. Classification (NCBI taxonomy): domain Eukaryota; kingdom Metazoa; phylum Chordata; class Aves; order Passeriformes; family Eurylaimidae; genus Serilophus; species Serilophus lunatus. The sequence continues at coordinate 250,012 of VXBA01004859.1, read as the reverse complement.
GAGAACAGAATTTATTCTCCATTTTGGTGTTGATCTCTGATGCCACTTGTGTTCAGTGGGATACAGGGATGGGATATTTATGTGTAGCTGTGAAAGGACTTGAGTGAAAACAGACCAAACAGATTTACCTTTGTTGTATTTAGCAAGACTTTGGTTGAATCTGGAGTCAATCTGTGGTACTTCCTGTCCACTGTGGGTTTACCAAGTGCATTATTAAAGGAATAGAGACCTCTAAATACCTTCCTGTTTGTTTGTCTGTGCACACAGAATTACTTGGATAACTTCTGGCCTGACTTGAAGGCTGCCCATGAACTCTTTGACTCCATACTTCAAGCTCGGCATGAACGGGAGAATGAAAGCCAAGAGAACCATGGAAAAGAATATCCTGAGCACTTGCCTATGGAAATACTGGAGGCTGGGATCAAATCTGGAAGGTATCTGCAGGTAATTTGTAATACAGAGAACACGCACAGGACAATGCAGTCTGCTGCTTGGTCCCTTTGGTTGCCTGAGTTAGATGGAGTACAGAAAGAAATATTGCTGTGGTGGGAAGAGGGAAAGAAAAAAAAAACCCAAGAGGAAAAGGAAGGAAGGGATTAGGAGTCTCAAAATATCTCCCCTACTTAGTCTTGTGAACACATGGATTTTTTTTTTTTGTCTTGGAGAAGTTAAGGTGAGAATTGGCTATGGAGGATTTTAAATTTGCTATGGATTTTTCTTCAGGCTGATATGTGATGTACTTGTAAATTTAGAAACCAGGTGTGATTTGAAGCAGTGACATCTCATTCATAAATATAAATGATGCTGCACAAGGGCAGCAGTTCTTATTTCATTTGCAGAGATCTCTTATTCAGTGAAATTAATTCACAGTTTTATGGCTGTTCAGGGCCTGAATATGGATTATTGGTGGACAAGTGTCCTTCTCTTAAAAATAATCCAAAGAATTAGAGGCAGTAATTTGTTCCTTTCTTGGGAATTTCAGCAGCCAGGCAGGAATAAAATATGAACAGAAAGACAGGAGTTTTTGCCTTCCCTGTTGGAATAATGCCAGATTCCATATTAAGACAGGCACCAAAAGTAATCTTACACTGCCTGTGGTTGGAATAAAATGTCATTTACCATCTTGCAAACAAATTGAGCATTTAAAGGAGTTTTCCATTCTTTTCCAGAAGCGAGAATTTCAAATTCTGCATCCTACGTTCTCCCCCTATAGAGAGAACAGTTGTGTAACCTATGTATCAATAAAAATGACTAATTCGTGTAAAGATAAATGTAACCCCCAACACTTTCCCCTTTCAGGGTGGCTGTTCAGAGGTGTGACTGTTTCATTCTGTTCTGGTTTGTTACTTTCTCTCAGGGTACACTCAATGTCAATAAGCACCGAGCACAACTGGAAGCTTTTGTTCGACTTCAGGGATTTGGCAGCAAAGACACAGGTGAGAAAACACTGAGGGGATTTACTCAGTGCCTTTGGACACTGTGCCTTTTACAGGGAGCCATGGAACCACGTGGATGTAGCTGTTGTGAAACAAGAGGAAAGCTGATATGCTGCAGTGTTTGGGTGACTTTCATGAGCTAGAAAAGAGGCCTTGTGAGAAAGCACAATAATCTTTATGTCCTTCCTCTTTCTTAGCACCTTTGGCCATGTTTTGGACTCTTGTCCTACTCACAGGTTCCCTAAATCTCTTTTGAAGTGGAATACTGATGGAAATTATTACCCCTGTGCTTTGCTCTGAGTTCTGGTGACCACTCACAATTGTCTGCACAGATGTTGGCAGCATTAGGGAGCTGGTCATGGTGAACATTGTAGGAAAAATGCCCTTTGGATCAAACTGGTCCAAACTGATGCAGTGTTGTCCTTGTTGCAGCAGTTACTAACAAACACCTTTGAAGGAACAGCCCATTATCCTTGCACAGACACACTGTCCCAGCTCTCACTAATAAGTACTTTCCAATGTTCCTGTGACAGACCCTGCAGTCAAACCAGTGTTCAATATACTAATTATTTTTTAAGAGTTTGTTTTATTCTGAACCCTGCCCAGAGTCCTGGCAGTGGTTTCCACAATTTGACAGTGTTTTTAAAGAACAATGAACTCATCCCAGCCTGTGCTGCTTTTTATCCAAGAGTTCACTTACAGAATTGTTTAATATCTCCTTAAAAAAAAAAAAAAGAAAATGTTTTAATTTCCTTGCAATAATAATTATTTGCCAGTAGTCCATTTTGGGGAGACATCATATTCCAAGTGAATATATCATTTTCTGTTATTCCAGGAGAATGGTACCAAGCCTGGAGGGATTTGAATTTTTGCAGCAGATGACAGTTCTATTTTTTTTTATTTTAAATACAGAACTTCAAAGTGACATCCTTATTTATGGGACCAAAGCTCGGAACCGTGCAATCCATGGTGATGTGGTTGTGGTGGAGCTGCTCCCTGTGCAGGAATGGAAGGGAAGGACTGTTGCCCTCTGTGAAAATGAGACTGAGGATAAAGCATCTGCAGACACCACAGGTGACCCCATGCCCACAGGTAAGGACACAGCACCCTTTTAATCCCTTGCTGGTAAATAATGTTCAAGATGGACAAAAAAATGGTCAGGGGAAGAAGTATCCCAGTGTGAGCTGCCTGTGTATCATGGGAGCTCAGTCTGACTTGAAATCATTACTTTGCAGCTACGCCTTAAAAGTTGGTTGAAGGCAGAGTTGAAAACTTTAACTGCTGAATTCTCTTCCTTCAAGAAAATGCTGTTTGATTTTGCTCTTTCTTACTAAAATTCCTCTGTATTTTCTACTAGAATTGGCCACATTGCTGCAGCAGTGGGAATCTGGGAATAATTTATGTTCTGTATCAATTGCAATCCATACAATGAGTTAGTCTTCACATAAATAAAAGCTCATTAAGATCTGGCTGTGCCAATGATGATTTTTAACCCACTTGTATTGTCTGCACACCATATGTTGTTGGCAATTGTCATCCAGATTTGGAGACACATCAGTTCATGTTACAAAGCAATGAATCTTCTCTACCTCCCACATACCTTTTGCGTTCCTGTCGAACTCTTTGATGTACAATTGTTCCTTATTTAAAGGTAAAGTGGTTGGAATCACTCAGAAGAACTGGAGGGATTATGTGGTCACTTTCCCCTCTAAAGAAGAGAGCCAGTCCCAGGGCAGAAGTGCTCAGAAGGTCCTTGTAACGCCTTGGGATTACCGAATTCCCAAAATCCGGATCAGTACCCAGCAAGCTGAAGCATTACAGGTAATGTGAGAGAAATGTTTCTCTGTTCTGTGACCCTACAAAATTGTGTGGGTGTTACAGCTCTTGGCAAAAACATGGATAAATCTGTGAGAATGGTTCAATTTCTGGCTTGAAGGGATGGGTTTAATTCCTGTCAAAACTCTTCAGTTTCAGGTAATAAAGCTTATTTGAGTTCTAAATTTGGGCCACAGGAAAGGTAGTCTTTTATGCTTTATACACTTTTGTACTACTTGCTTTGTTTTTTTTCTGATAAATTAAAGGTCATACTAAGAGTATAAATTGCAATAGCCCTCGTGGCTTTATTGGATCTGTGAAGGAAAGCTTTTCACTCAGTTGATAATGAATTAAATGATTAGCCTGCCACAGCTGTAGAAAGGAAATTCATGGGTTTGTTCATTCCTAGCTGCTTTTACTGGTAGGTTGTGGACTCCCCATCCCTGGAAGTGTCCAGGGCCAGGTTGGATGGGGACTGGAGCAGCCTGGTCTAGTGGAAGGTGTCCCTGCCCATGGCAGGGGGTTGGAACGAGATGAGCTTTAAGGTTCTTTCCAAACCAAACCATTCCAGGATTCAATGATTTACCTTGGAACATAAAGTACTTCTTCACAGCCAAAAACTAAATTCCAGTTGTGCCTTTTCTGGTGTAAGAATATTTGTGCTCATCTTGGGCTTGCTTTCTTTTTGATACTTCGGGATAGAGAGTCTCCATATAATGACCTCAGGCGGGTCTTTGATCAGAAATGTAATTCTCAGGTTTTGATCCTCACTGTGTGTTTCTTTTCCCTTGATACCAAGTTTCTGCAGGTTGCCAGTCCCTTTGGATAGCTGTGTTTGCTGTCAGCCCACTGCTGTTCTAACAGAGGTGTCTCTGCAGGAGTTCAGGGTCGTGGTGCGCATCGACTCCTGGGAGTCAACGTCCCTGTATCCAAACGGGCACTTCGTTAGAGTCCTGGGGAGAATTGGAGATCTGGAGGGGGAGATTGCAGCTATCCTGGTGGAGAACAGCATTTGTGCTGCCCCTTTCTCAGAAATCCAGGTCTGTTTGTGTGATCTAATCCATCCTTTCTATTCATTTCTTGTTTCTCAAAGAGAGGGACCCTCTTACAGCTGAATGTCTTTGTTGCCAGTGGGGTTTTGAAAGCTGAAAACTATTGATAGATTATTTTTCTGGAATCTTTTGGATGAGTGGTTCTATAGATAGTATAAATTTTCAAGCCAAGAGTGATTTTAATATAATCTGTTCTTTATGATAAGATTACAAAGTCTTAATTCTAATTTGAGATAGACTTTTAAGTTATTACTGCATTTAATATGTGGTTATGGTGCTGATCCTAAAGGTCTGGTCCTACTGAAGTCATTGTCTTAAGTCCTTTTTGTCTCCAACCAGGGGAGGAGCCAGAGATAGATAACTACTAGATAACTACTTTGGTTATGCCTACAATTAATTGAACAATATGCAATGATCGTGTTTGCCAGAGCTGCCGTATCACTACAGCAATAACAGTAATAATAGGAATATGAATCATATGAAACAATTTTTAATTCATACTTTTTAATTTCATACTTTTCAATTTCATACTTTTCATAAAGTAAATGTAATGGACTGACTGGGAAAATGCAGGAAAAGGAGAACTTGTCTGGGATGAAAAAGGACACAATTAATGGTGTGGAAAACCAAAAGCTAATTGATCCTGGTTTTGTGCAGATGAGTCAAATGCCCGTGAGTTCTTCAAAGAGTCCCTGGAAAGTGAGTCCAGAGGAGGAAAAAAACCGTGTTGACTTGAGAGACACCCACTTGATCTTCAGCATTGACCCCAAGGGCTGCGAGGACGTGGATGACGCGCTGTCTGTCCGGGCTCTTCCCAACGGGAACCTGGAGCTGGGGGTCCACATTGCAGACGTGACCCACTTTGTGGCAGCCAATTCCTACACTGATGTCGAGGCCAGAGCAAGGTAAAGGATTTCCTGCAAGTCAGGAAGTTTGTGGAGCTCAGAGGTTTGTGATGCTGCTTTAATGAAAGTCTAGAAGGAAAGAAACATTCTTTTGTCTTTCCTGTCATGGAAGCAGCTTATTAAAACTAGTACGTAACTGATGGCATTGGGGTTTTATTTGGATACGTTTTCCACAGAGTTATGATTTCAGTTTAGCTTTCCCTAATCACTAGTTTTTGCTCTGTACTCTGCTTTAAGATTTGCGGCTTGAAGTGTTTTTAAAAAACACTTCTTTGCATTACAAAGGGGATAAATCTTCACACAGAGCATAGAACACCCACAAAATGGAATTGAATTTTACAAGAATTTAATTCCAGAGATATTTGTCAGGCTTACACTTTAATATTCGGTCTTGTGTTTTAATATGCCAACATTTCATTCTCTTTTTTTCCTTTTATTGCCACTGTTTTGAACTTGAACTGCTGAATCACTTCATGAACTGTATTTGTATTCTTCATGGGTGCAAAGAGGTGTGAGCTGTGTAGGCAGCAGAGATGTTTGATGTAGCCATTAAATCACCTCTTCTTCGCCGAGCATATTTTGTCCAGCTCTAGTTCTGGCCTTGATGGCAGCCGAAATACCAAGGAAGGCAAAGTTAGGGTTGTACTGTGCAAAGAGTTACTGAAATCATTTGACTTTGGTGTCGCACCTGTGTGTGCTGTGCAGGAATAACCCTCTAAAATCACTCTGTGTGCCCTGTTCTGCTGAAGCAGAGCTTGTACCCCAGAGTGCTGGGGAGATGCAGAGCCAGGAGTCCTTGTGAGCCGAGCAGTAAAAATGTATTTTGTTCCTCAGGGCTACAACGTATTATTTAGCAGATCGTCGCTATGACATGCTGCCCTCCGTGCTCAGTGCTGACCTGTGCTCTCTGCTCAGTGGAGTTGACAGGTAAGGGTTTGTAACACTTCTGAAGAAGGGGATTTTCACAAGGGATTTCACTATCCTTACCTGTCTCTGTGTTTAGCAGGTGGTTGGATGTTTTCACATTGGTATTAAATCCTTAAGTGAAAGATGTACATTAAAAATAATGTATGTTAAAAAATAACTTCAGTTCATAGTAGGAGGAAATTTCCTTTAATACTTTACTCTGTGTGTGCTGAAGCATTTTGTTTGAGCAGGACAATCCAGCTGAACACTGATGTAATTCAAGATTCAGACCATAACATGAAATCACAGAGAAGATTCAGGCTGGGCTTTTTTTTTGAACAAGCCATGCATTCCTGAAATAATTTGTTGCTGATACATTTCCCCATGAGAGCTCTTGTAATATTTATCTCTCATCCTTGTTAGTCCTTTCTTGGATGAAATTTCCTGACAGAATAACTGTGAGGCCAAAACAAGGTTTCCCACCTGTGTTAGCCCTGCTGAGGTTTCCGGAGAACACCACGAAAGATTTATCATGTAGACTTTTTTGTGTGACTTAACACTGGATGTTAAATGTCCAACTGTAATTCCATGATCAGTTTTATAGGCAGGATTGCTGCCAAGAAGTGCATCCATGTGAATGGTCACAATTTTCCTACTGTCCTGTTCCTCAAACACACCGTTACCCCATTTTTTTTCAATTTGCAGGGTAAGTTGGGTGGCTGTCATGAGGATGTGCAGAGGAGGTTCATTGTGGAAGCATCAAATAAAATAAAAATGAATAAAAATAACTCTTGCAGCATAGCTGTGCTTTGAAATAGATGGGACCTTGTATCTGAGGGGTTCTCTGCCTTGGCAGCTGGACTGAAAATACTGCTGACACAGTTGGTCTTGTTTATTAACTTGTGACACATAACAATGAAAGGCAAGTAAATTCATTAATTAGTGGTGCTGCTGAGCATTGGCCTCCTGAAGATGCTTCTAGTGAAAAAACCCCAAAAAGAATTTGGGAATTCTAATAGTTGAAAGTGCTCGAAATCAGAGTTTTAGTCCAGAGCCCTTGCAGAACCATGACCTTGTGTTTCAGGTACGCTGTGAGTGTCCTGTGGGAGGTGGAGAAGGAATCCTATGAGCCCCTGAGGGTGCAGTTCAGCAGAACCATCATCCGCTCTGCCTACAAGCTGGAGTACGAGGCAGCACAGGGGCTCCTGGACGGGGACACCCGTGTGCTGGGGGACATCCCCGAGCTGAGAGACTTGGATGAGGGGACGAGGCAGAAGAAGTTGTCTGAGCTGGTCTGGGCAATATCCAAACTCACGGATATCGCTCGGCACGTCCGAGCCAGGCGGGACAGACGTGGTGCTCTAGAGCTGGAAGGGATCGAGATCCGGGTGCAGTTGGATGAGAAACGGAACATCCACGACCTCATCCCCAGGCAGCCTCTGGAGGTGCACGAGACTGTGGCAGAGTGTATGATCCTGGCCAACCACTGGGTGGCAAAAAGGATTTCCGAAGACTTTCCCCACCAGGCTTTGCTGCGTCAACACCCTCCCCCACGCCAGGAATTCTTCACTGAACTCCGGGAATGTGCCAGTGCCAAAGGCTTCTCCATAGACACACGGTAGCTTTTAGTGACTAAGTTCTTTAGTAAAGTCAAGCAATTAACTGTTTGGCCATGTTATAGTTACAAACCATCCCAGCTCTGAGTGTCAGTGTTAATAGACACTGCATAGCAATTCTCAAAAAGATTTTTAATAACCTTTCTGGTGATGTTCTGACCAGGAGAAGCTGCTGTACTGCAAAAGGCAGGGGCTGAATAATTTTAGACATACCCAAAAAAGTAGTTCTTCAGTTGCTGTGGTTAAGCTCTGCAAGAGCCTTGTTTGCACCATATTTCCTGTGTAAGAGAATGCTGGTTTAAATCAGGTTAATTCTGTGCAATGTAGTAATTTTAAAGGACTCAGAATAATTCTGAATTAATTGGTTAAGATAATATGAGAAGGCTGGGAACTTCATCACATTGGGGAGAATTGTGTCTGGATGTCACAGTGGGCAAAGGGCACCAGCAGAGCACCAGGGTGTCACCCTGTCCCATTTGTGCTGCACAGAAAGGTTTTGGACCAGCTCACTGTTTTGTGCTGCATAGGATGGGGTTTGCTCCAGTCCCTGGTTCTCCAGGTTGCAGCAGAGAGGCCTGTTGGTGGAAACTGTTTTGTTTTCCCTCACCCTTTTCCTAGAGCAGAGCTGTTACTCAACTTGCTGAAGTTTCAGTATTCAGTTCTGCTTTCCATGTTGGTATTAATAATTCTGCTGTGGCTTTGTATGCTGTTAGCTGTAAGCCAGATGTCACACTTTTTTGCCAGGTCTAACAAAGCACTGGCCGAGTCTCTGGACAAAGCACACGACCCCCTGGATCCAGTTGTGAACCAGCTGCTGCGCTCCATGGCCACTCACGCCATGTCCAACGCCTTGTACTTCTCCACGGGCTCTTGTCCCCAGGAGGACTTCCACCATTATGGTATCTGGTCATTTTTATGCTGTTCCTGTTTTTTCTGGCCTGTTGGGGTGGAGGCAGATGGTGGCTTTGATTGCTCCTCTCCCCTTGTGTTGGCAGGACTCGCCCTGGAGAGGTACACGCACTTCACGTCTCCCATCAGGAGATACGCGGATGTCGTTGTCCACAGGCTCCTGCTGGCAGCCACTCTGGAGGGAGGTGCAGGGGATGTGAAGGAGAACATCCTCAGCAACAAGGACCTCGAGGAGCTGTGCAGGCACATCAATAACAGGAACCGGGTAAGGGGGTCTCTGGAGGAGTCTCCCTGTTTCTGTGCTGCCCGAGGGAAAGGGAGACGGGTCCTGGCTGGGGCTTTGGGCACTACCATGACAGGCTCCCTTTGGTTTTATTTGTAATGCTTTGGGCTTTTTTAAGTACTAGTTTTCTTCTGAGAGCTGGTAGTAACAGTGACTTCATACTTCACCTGCACAACATGAAAGGCTTTCTCTCAGATTTAATTTTTTGAGGGGAGGAATTAACAGCAAAAAGCAGGTGCAGAAATCAAATCTTGTTAAATACTGACGTAGGATTTTTGTGTTCCCCCCCTGGGGGTGCTCCCAGGCAGCCCAGCGTGCTCAGAAACAATCCACTGAGCTCTTCCAGTGCATGTACTTCAGAGACAGGAGCCTGGAGAACGACGAGCGCTGTGTGGCAGACGGGGTCATCTACTCCATCCGCACCAACGGGGTGCTGGTCTTCGTGCCCAGGTGAGTCCCTGCAGCCTGGGACAGGCTTCCCAGCCAGACCCCAGACCCAGGAGTTCCCACAGTGCTGTGAGGATCCCCCCACCCCTCCCAACCAGGAAGGGCTTCCTTAGAGAGCACCCACGGCTAATATGCTACTGGTCTTCAAGTCACTTTTTTTTAAAGAACTGTCTCCACTGTGCTGTCTGTAAAAACCTGTAAAGCTGCTCTTCTCCATCATTGAGCCATTCCAGGCTCCACCCAACACTTAACATAATGAATCACTGACTATTTAACTTTTGCTTTGTCACTGTCTCTAGAGTTTTCCTGTACTCTGATTTCTTTGAAAACACTCTCAGTGTTCCTGCAGGAGGATTATCGGGCTGCTGTTGCTCTTCTATAATCCCGGCCAGTCTGTGGGTTTCAAAACTAAGAAGTGATGGGGTGAAAGTAGTCAGAACAGCTGCTGTGTGCTCTGTGCTGTCTTGCAGATATGGAATCAAAGGTGCTGCATACATGAAAAACAAGGAGGGCTTGGTCATCTCTTGCCAAGGGGCTGGGAGCTGTGAGTGGAAGCCTGGATCCCTTCAGCGCTCCCAGAATAAAATCACTTCCACTACCACCACTGGAGAGTCCATGACATTGAGCCTTTTTGATCACATCACAGTGAGTATTTAAGCTGAGGGGAGTAAAAGGAAATGGCACCATCAGAAATTAAAGGACAAAATTGCCTTCCAGGTGAAAATCCTCGTGCAGACTTCCCGCTGCCACGCTGACACCATCCGGCTGGAGATCCTCAGGGACGCGCCGCACCACACCGCGGACACTGAGGCTGCCCACAGGAATCCCCACCTGGTGAGACCTGATGTGGTTAAAGAAGTCAGTCAGTCTGCAGAGGAAGCCCAGCGTGCCCAGGAGAAAGCCAGGGTGGAGGTGCTGGATGAGGAATCCCAGGAGTTCTGCCAGACCAAGGGGCCCAGCCTGTACCAGCTGCTGGAGGAGATCCGGGAGCTGGCGCTGCTGGACGTGTCCACTGACATCAGAACCTGAGCTCTGACCTGCTCCTGCTCACGAGTGCTTGGGGGATTTTTTAAAAAAGCAGTTTATTTAAATATTCAAGAGTCCTTTTAATAAGAAGCTAAATGTCTATTTTAAGTAAGAATTATTTTTGTGCTATTATGAACACAGTTACCGAAACATTTCATACATGATAAAGCTCATCTTTCAGACTAAAGGCGGTGTGCTGAATTCTTTTAAATACTCAAAAAATTACTTTCCTTATGTTGTCCATAAATTAAGTTCTGAAAGCCTAAATATTTCCTTCTTCCACTATAGTTCAGTCAGTTTAACTCATTCCTACAAGATCTAAAAGGCAAACTCCTTCACATTAACCTGGAATAGAGAATTCTGTGTAGTGAAATCCCCCACCAGCTGCACATCAGCACAGGATACACCTGTTGCTGGTTTTCCTGTTGGTTTTTCCATCTGCTGCTAATGCTGCTCTTGGCTTAATTCAGTTTCTCTAAATCCAGGCCCCTGTGCTACTGGAGAAGGATCAAGGCTCCACCACTGTGGTGATTCCTCTTCATTCCACAAAGGGGCAAAGTTATTGAGTAAGGAAAAACAACACGGGATGAAACAGAGCCTCAAGCAGAAGCGGGAGAAGGAAGGTAACTCTGGTTGCTCCCTGAAGGCAGACACTTGTCTGGGAGGAGATGTGTGACCCAAGGGATGGGGAACTTGGGAGGGCCTGGCCTTGGAACAGCCTCATACAGGAATTCCAGGTTTGACTTCTGAAATTAAACAGCTTCCATTTTATAAAAAATTTATAAGAATTTATAAGAAAAAGACACAGGTCTGGATAAACACATTAAAAAATCCCAGTCCCCCAGTTCAGACCCAAACAGAGCTTTTAAAATCCCAAATGACACAACTTGAATAGAAACTTCACCTGGTTAATTCAGTTTGACATAAATTAGAAACTAAATTCAAAGTAGTTCAAAAAATGCAGTGTTTCCTGAGTGTTGTGGGAGGTGGCAAAGATGGCTCAGGTGCAGCTGAAGAACTTTGTTGTGTTTCTGGAGCTGCAGTTTCCAGGGAGAAGCTCTGACTCCACGATGCCATGGGAGGACTTCCCTGAAGCTTCTGGAGTGCCAAGAGCCAACAACATTTCAGTGTAACCCCAGTACTTAAAGCAGTGGGGTCTTTTGGTCAGAAAGGCATTCAGAGTGTGGGAACAGTTACTGCTCTTCTCTGGCACATTCCAGTTCATCTTCTGTAGGAGAAGCTTTGGCTGCAGGAACTGGAGTGTCTTCAGTAAGGTCAGTGGGATCTTGAGTGAGTGGGGTGTTAAACTCCTCTTCTGTGGGGAGGTCTGTTGGAAAACAAAAGGAGAGAACGTGAGCCAACCCTGTTGCTGTGTTTAACTGCTGTTTCCATCACCAGAGCCCCAGCCTGCAGGGAAGGGACAACCAGCCAGCTGAGCTCCATTTTACCAAAGACAAAGCTATCGCAGCTTGACATAGCAACCCAGGAGACCACTTTAACTGCAGGAAAACTGTTTGAATTTGAGAGTTGCACTAGCAAAGCAGGCACTGCCCTTTCCTTTGCCCAGCAGGTCCTTACCCCCGTGCTGGCTGTGCCCCTGCAGCCTCGCCTGCCTGCGCTCCAAGGCCAGCTGCCTGTTCCTCTTCATCCGCTCCTGCTGCTCCTCCGTGAGACTTGGGCCAGGCAGGGAAGGGAGTTGTGCATTTCCAGAGCAGGAATGTGCATCTTCAGCAGCCAGATCCAGTCCATTGCTTTCCCCTTCTCCTTCTGGTTAGACATGAGAGGGAGGAGGGGCACAAAACAACACTTTAAACCCACAGAGATCTACTACACATCTGTCAAGAGGGTATTTCTAAAGCACTTCTATGTTGTGCATTTTAAAGTTGTATTTACAGGTGAAGATGATGTTCCATGATTTAGTTTTGATGAGTCATTTTTCTGCCAAGGTCCATCTGCACAACATTCCAAGGATACAAGGAGTGCTCATCAGAGACATCCCCCCCCAATAATCAATGCCTGAGTGCAGAGGCACAGCTGTGAGGACTGAGTGAGCAGCCAGGAGCTGTGCTGGATGGTTCAAAGTAAATCCTGACAGAAAAGCCAGGCAATTTTCCTCCCACCCCTCCTAATACAACACTCCTTTGGGAAGTGCTGGGAATTCTTAAGAGGAATTCCAACCTTTCAAGGCCAGGTTGGACAGGGCTTGGAGCAAACTGGTCTAGTGGAAGGTGTTCCTGCACCAGGGCAGCAGAGCCCTCCCTCAGAGAGCCCAGGGCTCTGCACCACTTGAAGCCTGTGAGCAGAAACACGAGCTGACAAAAGGGTTTGGTTGTTAATCCAACAGCTCAGCTCCAGATTTGACTTCACAGCTGAGACACCTGCTCAGGTGTGAGCAGCTGTAGCAGCACACTTGCTGAGGGGGCTCCAGGCCAGCTCAGCACCACCCTCCCCAGCAGTGTGTGGAACCATCGCACAGAACACCCCATCGCTCTGCGGAGCCTGTCGGCAGGAACCACCAGTGTTGCTGTCTGTGGCTGCTCGCGGCTGCACCCCACTGCCAGGCAGTGCAGCCAAGGAGAGGACAAGCCACACAGCCCCAGCTGCCCCCACAGCACTCCACAGGCCAGGCCAGGTGTGACCACTGGGGACTCCTCCACTCACACGAGGACAAATTGGGCAATGGGTGGATAAAGGTCTCTAGAGAGACTCAAGATCAAAGTGAAAACCTGCACAGGACCTCAGGAATGATGATGAAATTTTCCAGTCTCTTTTCTTAAGAACTACCAGGTGAACTCTGCTTCCTCTTCTAATTCAAGAATTGTATGTCTAATTTCTGTCTGGCTGGGAGAGACTCTTGAATTACCTATTCGTTAAGTGGCTGGATGCTCATCTTGGAAGGAGAAACATCCACAGTAGTTACAGGCCAAACCTGACAGAATTCTAACTGTGCCCCAGCACTAGTGAGTGCTCTGCCCCCAGCTCCCTGCAGGAGAAACAGTGTCAGGAGTCTGATTTCTGCAGGGTAAGATCCAAGAGCTCTGCAGGCTGTCTGAGACTGCAACACAAGCCACTATGGCTCACTTTTAGCAACTGTGTTTTTTTTTTGGAAGAACATTTCTAACAATGCTCATAATACCCATTTTCTTTTCAGTAGCTTGTGCAGTGTTATTTATTTTTTACAAACTTAAGGAGCATTTTAGCCCAAGTACCAGTTCAGTTTTCTAATCGGTTTCACAGAAGTTTGATTTTAGAACAGAGGCCACTCAACAATTTCTTCCACATTTGAAAAACATATCATGAACATTAATTTCTTACCAGTAGGAAGGGAAATAAAGTAATTTTAAGCACTGAACAAGCAGCACAGAGAGCATACCTTCATTATTCTTGAAGTCTTCATGTAAAACAGGAAGATCAAGTCTGATCCGCTTCAGGCAGGTCTGAAAAATGAGAGATTAAATTTGAGAGATTAAAATACTGGTGAAGCAATATTCCTCTCCTTCTTTAAGAGGTTCAAATGTTAAAAACCAATCCAACAAAACCCCAAAACCCAACCAGTTCCAGCACCCTCAAGCAAATTAAAGATGTCCTGAAAAAGTCAAAGCCAATTCTCTCGAGTATTCATTCAAATAAAGAAAAGTTGTATCTAAATATAAACTTAAATACTGGAAAGAGCTATAGAGACAAATTAATTTAAATACCTAAACCAAGCTCTTGGACTACTCCATATGGCAGAAAGAGAAGCTGACAGGAGCAATAAATACATACCTGGACTTCCTTTTTGTTCCCCAAAGACTCCACTCTGTCAATAAAATCCTCAAACTGCAATTTTGGGAAGAGTCTGTGGGCCCAGTGCTCCATGTGTTGTATGAGTGTCTTCAGGTCCTCTGCCTACAGCACAAAAGGTGACAGTCAGCTACTCGAAGCTGAAACAATCCAGAGGGGCACAGCTGGCATTTTCCTTGATGTTTGGAACAAAGATCAAAATGGATGGGCACTCCTCCAGTGCCAGGGCTGGACAAAGCCTTTCCATGAAGAACTTTTCCCTAATATCCAACCTGAGCCCTCCTGGCACAGATGGAGCCATTTCCTCTTGTCCTACCACTTGTCACCTGGCAGAAGGACCACCCTCAACTTGGCTACAACCAACAGTCCGTTGGCAATAAAGGAAAACAGGCTTCAGATGTTGAAGTGTGTCCAAGTCAATTCTAGTTTGGGAGTTGAGGGAAACAGTTTTAAGATCAAAGCAGGGATTTTGTTAAAACTCTTGTGTTTGTTTTAAAATTTGCAACTACAAACGCCATCAGGGGATGTTCAAATCCTGCTGGAGGGCTGGTTGGCCAGAGTGTAACATCAATTCTCCCCTCTCAGATGGGCAGAAATGATCAAACCTGGATGAACCTCCCAGGAAACAAAAGCAAGTTCACCAAGCCTTACCTCGTGCCCTTTCCCCTTGAACTTCACGTTGTCAAACATGTGTCTTAGGGCTGGGAGTCCCCTTTCTGAAATTAACCTGGTAATGAAATGGGGGAAATCATTTGAAACCCATTTCCTTCTTTTAATTAACAAAAAACCCCCGAATCCAAATGAAGAAAAAACTCTCACATTCCTTAAAACAGCCTGAAGCTACAGAGCTCTGTTTGAAAGAAGGACAGAATCAGAAGTCATTAAGAAAATGCACAGCACAGAATAAAATCTGCTGCAAGACTCCAAGCAGAGGTGTTTAGGTCTAAACAATAAATATGTAAAATGTACCAGACGTGTACCACATCCCAAAACACTTCCAGGAAGTTTGACTAATACCAGCACTACACAGGGATAAAAGGCTCAGATACTGCATCCAAAACTACTTCCCCAAATCTTCAACCTTTGGCTCAGCAGGGATCACAGGAACCTGGATCATTCACCCTCTTCCATATTCCAAATTCCCCACACAAAGAAATCATCTGTAAAATGTACCTGTGGGCATCCAGTTTAGGCCTTGGTCTTTTAAGTGTGTTCCGTGTGACCACAGCAGAATCCTTGGTCTGGGACTGCTGGTTTCCATCTGGATGCAGTGAGGAAACAACATCATTTCAATACAGAATGCAGTGAACCAGAATTGCATCACAAACATTTCAAGTTTCCATCCTTATCAAAACCAGTGTCACAAGTTTTCCATGGTAGGTGCAGTACTCCAAAAAATATCTGCACGTTTCATGTTGCCTCTCCTCAAAACAGAGGGAGGAACCAACTTTTGTAACAGAGCAGGTTCCCTGAAACCTTCTTGTTTTATTTATTGAGTAGCTGCTGCTTCTGAAAGTCAAGAAATTCAAATTATCAGTAAAAATAATTTGATAGTTGTGTCCCAAAGTTTCCACTGATAGATCTGACAGCCACACCTAAACCAGCTAAACAAAGAGGTGACTTGTGACAATAATTAACTCTTTTAAGAACCAGAGCCCAAATACTTTTTGATTAAGGCCAGTATTTATTTGACTGCAACAGACAAGGCACCGTTGCCCATCTGTGAGACAGCAAGTAACAATCATTGTTCTCCCTTTCACGTATCAAGGAGTTAAGTGTATCCAAAATCCTATCTTTTAGTGAACTGACAGAGCAGGGATCAAACAAAACAGATCTTTAACATTATATGCAACTATGAGCAGAAGTTAATAGCTAAAATAAAACCTTTATACTTCCTATTCCCTTGTTCAGTACACGGTAAGACCTTGCCAAATGCAAATAATGAAGTTTTACTGTCCTGGATTTTCCCTGGATCATATTCCCTGCAAAATCCACCACCATCTCCCTGGAATATTATGTTGAACACTCGTGATCTTTTCTGAAATCCAAACCATGACGGGTAACTACAGATCACTGCTGAGTAATTTTGTCAGAAGCAACTTTTTATCAGAAGGGCTCCGATTTTACAAAGATCCCTTTCTGTCCCTCTTTTCACCGAATCCACAAAACTAGACTCTTCCCACAAGCTGGAAAGCATCGGTTATTTACAGTTGGTTTTTTATGCAGGGAAACACAACACGGACAATTTGGATCGTACAAGATTAAAGCAGGTTCACCTCCAGCAGCCTGAGCCCACTCGGGATCGTCCCTCCCTGGAGAGGCAGGAGGTGGCAGAGGGGGGAATCTTTCATCCTCCGTGTTCTCATAATCGGGGAGATCAAACAAGTTGTTCTCTAAAGGATCCGTCATTGCCACAAAGCCTGCAAAAAAAACCCCATAAAAAGGATTAAAGAGAAGCAGCCATACAGGCAAATATCAATTATATACAGTAAATCTACCGGGGTTTTCCCCAACTAGAAAACAGACGTTCGCACAAATTAAGCAGCAAATTCCGCGCAGAGGGATGACACAACCCAGCCTCGCTGGGCCGAATAAAATAGGGGTTTGTCATGTTGCAACTCCTCAAAGTCACAGGAATAAAACAAAAGGAATGGATTTATAACCACAGGCAGCCACGTGCCACTCACACCCCTGACATCAAAAGCTACGGGAGGGGTGGGGGACGGGGGCGGCAATTCCCTAAATTTACACTTACCCGCCTGGAAACGCGGTCTGGAGGAGGAAGATCCGCCTTTCCTGGCTCTTTAATTCCAGTCTGGGGCACAAGCGGCGCCGGGCCGCTCCTATTTCGAAGGGGGGGGGGGGAAGTCCCTTCTTTTTTTTCCGGGNGAGCGCGCGCCCCGCCCTCAGGGCCCGCGCGCCGCCCCAAGTCCCGCGAGAGCCGCGCGTCTCGCGAGCGCCCCGGCGCGGCTTTGGCGCCAAAACGGCGTGAGGGGAATTTGGGGGGGACGGATCCCGATCCTTGCCGGGGGAATCCCGGGATTGCTGCGCCAAGCCGCAACTCTGCTTAAAATTAAAAAAAAAAAAGCCAAGCAAACTACTCCGAGATTTGCATCTTTTGAGCAGCCGGTATTTGTTTCTTGCGGGGGGATACCTCCTGCCAGCCCGCTCAGTTATATACAGAAAATACAGGGGGTTTATAGGTCTGCTAATTCAGCTTTGTTTCTTTTTCTAGAAGTCTTTTAATCGTTGATTGGATACTTTATACAGCTATAACCATTGGGTTTGGATTCTTTCCCAGCTGCTACGGCCTTGGTTAATCAATTCTACTTTCTTCCAATCGCACTATCACTTAAAAGTTTTAGTTTTCTAAATACCTTTCTTTTTTAAAATTATACTTCTTAAAAAACTCTCTTGTATTCGAGCCTACTTCTACAAGGTTCCATTGTTTTAAGTTTTCAAAGCAGTGAGTAATTGCAAAAAAACTGAAATAAATTGTAACTTATTACAATTATAGGGCTAAAAGCATCTTAGAAAAGCAAAATATACAAAGCCCCGAAATCTCACAACTACAAAGCTGAATGCATTTTAGGAAAACAAAGCCTTAAGGTTTCACTTGTACAAAATTCTTGAAGGTTCTTTGCATCACAGTGTCCCAACCCCCAACGCTCACAACCACCTCCAGTATCACCTGGATTAAACTCAAAATATCTAATGTTGCAAAGCCCCCGGACTGGGATTTAAAATAGTGCCCGTTGAGTCCTTCTCAGGGAATCCCAGAATCACTGGGGTTGGGAACACCTCCGGGATCACCCAGCCCCAGCTGCGCCCCACCATTCCCTGGACACTCCAGGGATGGACATCCCAACCACCCCTGGGCAGCCCCTGCCCATGTTCAACCACCCTTTCCAGGAGGAAATTCCTGCCCTGGCCCAGCCGAGCCCCTTCCCTCTCCTCCTGGCCCTCGTTCCCTGGGAGCAGAGCCCGACCCCCCCGGCTCCTGACAGGAATCGGGGATTGGAGACAATTCCAGGAGCGCCCTGAGCCTCCTTTTCTCCAGAACGAGCCCCCCCAGCTCCCTTCCCTTCCCTGGACACGCTCCAGGAGTGGGGGGCCCAGAATGGACACTGCACTCGAGGTTCCCCCTGTTCCTTTCCTGGCCACACAGTTCCAGACGAGGGAGGACACCTGGATTCCCACTCCCCTTCCTTACAGGAAAGGACCTCAGGGCAGGGAGCGATCCCAAGCTCTCCTCTGTGCAGATTCCAACCAGAGCCTTCTGGTAATTCCAAACGAAACAGTTTGCAGTTGTCCAGGCTCCAATAAATATGAGGAGCCCTCAGGAATTTGGCAGCTGTGCCCAGAAAATGCCATGTAAGGATTTGGGCTGAGGCTCCAGGCTCCCGACTCCAGTGCAGCTGGAGCTGTAAAATTGTTCCCATATTTTTACAAATCAATCCATAGAAGTGTATCTGACTTAAATCACAGTATCTTCATTTAAAATAATTATATAAATTAATGTCTGATATTAACGCATTAGAGGAATTGGGCTTTACCTTCTCTGTACATTCAAATTTGATACATAATGTTTCTGGTAATTCAATGTATTCCTTCTAGTATGACCAAATCAATTGCTGTTACTTTCGGGTTAAAATTATTTTAACAGTTAATGTTTAAAATGTGTATTCTCAATTACAGCAGCATCTTTTATAGTCAAGAATATATTAGGTATGGGGAGAACACACTAATGGATTTTTTATCATTAAATCCTTTTATCTTTTTAGATATGGCCAATTTCTTCAACAGACTGAGGGACTTGTAGTATGAAAATTAACACAATGATTTAATAATACTCACAGATCAAGTGCTGCTATTTTCCAGCACAAAACACTGTAATTGGGTCATATAAAATGAGTGAAAATCAGATGTCTATTTGATGAGCTCCTGCACTGAGAATAAATCACTCTTCATACCAAAAAATCCTTACAAACAAGAAAAGCAGAAGATCACTTACAATCTCTGCAGAGGACACAGTGTTATAAAACCTACCATCTTTATGCAACTTTGATTAATCGATATTTTTGAAGAGTGTTTAATTAGAGACTGGACCTGGTGATCTAAGTGGTTCTTTCCAGCCCTGTGTTCCTAATTAAATAAAAAGCAAACGCTGGCAGCAATTGATTATTGGTTTTTCTTCAGGAAATGAATAACCAGCCACATGCTGGTAAAATAATAAGTCAGGGAAAAAAAACAACAAACAAAAAACCCCCACCATAGGTTGCCTCCATTCTAGAAAACACTTCTAGTTTCTAGTTTAGGAGAAATGGAAATATGACTGTCTGTTTCTGTGTAGATCAGTGTAATTTCATTAGAAAAACTGCAGAGAATTAGCACCTTATTTTTTATTTCAGTCCCATTTCCTGGTTTGTTACACGTAATATACTGCAAAGCAAAGCTGTCAAATGGATAATTGCCTGTTTCTATGCTTGAAGGGTTTTATTCCTGAGGGAGCAGCATTTGCTCTGCAAAAAAACCCTCTAAATATTATGTTGGAAAAGCTGTTCATGCAGGAAAACCTCGGCACAACTGGTCCCATTGTATCTCTGTTAGTGGGAAACCACGTTTGAGGGATGAAGCAAATTTCAGTTATTTCTTATTTATATTTATTTACATTTATACCTTGCTAATCTAATCTGAATTTTATTTTATAGTCATTAATTTCTAAGCTTTTAGTATCTCACAAAGCATTTCAATTGTGTTCTGATCCACAGTGCTCTTTTCAACCCCAGTTTCTGGAGGAAAACAAGGTGTGCAGGGCAGGTTGTGATGTGTCACTCTCTCTGTCAGCCCCTTCCGAATGAATTTTGATCCTCTTGGCCAATTTCAATCAAATCCAAACCAGGCTTCTTAAATTCCATTGCTTTATGGACCAATTATTTCCTCACCTGGCTTTGCTAACCACTAAACAGATGAAGAAGTATTAAATCTTACAAATAGAAGTTTGTTTGCATATGTTTTGGCAGTAAAGTATGCAGCTTTGTGTGGCCATCGAGTCTGAAAAGTTGGGTTAATTTACAGGCAATTAATCCAGATAGTAATTGTGGTTTTCTTTTCATACAAGAAATTAGAGAAAATTTATGTTTCCATAGGGGAAAAAAGTAACGAAGACAAGTTTCTTTTTCCACTTGTATTTACAGAGACAAATTACTCCTATTTTTCCAAGCAGTAGTGGAACCAATAAATCACAAAGTCTCCCTGCTCAGAAGTCTCTCACAGAAATGACACTGCCTTCTATTTTTTTCTTCATCTTTTCCTCTGTGATTCACCTCCAGAAACACCTGTTTGTAAAGCAGAACTCAGCTCCTTCCACGGAGAATATTCAAACTCCCAAAACATGTGTTTTGTTTTGGCTGGGGAAATACACTTAATTTTTAATTGCAAATCCTCTGAAGTTGAACCTGTTTGTTTAACAGACATTCGAACCAACCTAAAACAGCACAGAAATGATTTCTGTGGTGGCATCAACGAAAACATCTGAATTTATTTCTATATTCAGTCAATCCAAAGTATCTTTGGGGTTTGTGCTATAGGTCAAAGGGATTTTAAAAGAGATGAACGAATCCAGTAATTTTTCCAAGATTCCGTGGTCCAGTGTTCTCAGTGCAAGGATAAAGTGCTCCAGAGGAGGGAGCTGTCCCTTAATATCTGGGATGGGATGGAGGGAACATGTCTTTGAACGACAAAGCTCTGAAAAGAATATTTTAATCTTCTTCTGCTTTAGAAATGGGCAAGATGTTGAGAACTATATAGCAGTTTTGCCTCATATGGAGAAGTTTCTCCATCATTTCAGTTTTTATAAAAACATCATTACTTTGATTAAAAATACAATTTCAGTTTGGCAAACCGCCAAAAAATTAAAACCTGCAGGATTCAGGCTGGCTCTTTACACAAAGTATTTAGTTATAAATTTTGTTACAGAAGTTACCCTGCACTTCTTTTGGGTCTGAAGCAACTCATTGGAAGATAAAACAGCTGTAAAGAAGTTACTTATTTTAATGATACTTTCGTCTTGTATATGAAAAAGACCATTAGGGAATCTCAGAAAAAAACGTGGTTTATGGAAGGAGTGATGAAGAACGTGTGACTGCGGAGGCATTCCCAGGCATTGATCTTTTTCTGCTCTGAGGCAAAAGAAAGCACAGAAATCCACCACCGGTCCCAGTGGTCAGTGCTGGGACTGCCAAATAAACTGGTTCTTCACCCCTGTCCCCAGTACCAGCCATTAATCACCACCTTAGCTCAGCGTCACTCGGTGCTGCTTCACTTCTTGGCTGTGAGAGGTTTCATTCACCACTTCAGCGATTTTGTGAGTGACTGCAGAGTCTTTTCTGCTCCTGTGTCACGTTTGTTGGCAGATGGAGCACAGTATGGTACAGAAATGTACAGTAACAGTGGAAAGAATGTCTCAGCTCAGTCAGAAATCAGAGGAAATCTGCAAATTCTCAATGCCTGACTTCTACGGGCCTTAAAAGAGTTTTCTTCTGACTTCTGCTGGACTCGGACAATGAGGAATTAATCTTACCAAGGAACTCAAACCTTACCCAAGTTCTTTACAGATCTCAGCAGTAGAGACAGGATTATAATGTCACTGTGTTCACAGAAGTCAAATACACGGAACTCCTTTTATCTCCCGCATCTTATCGTAAGATCAGCACAAAACCATCCCGGTGACACTGCCTGTGTGTTCACATTGCCTTCCTCGAGCCAAACAGGGCCTTTGGCCACTTTGTCACTGTGTCCCCTCTGCTCCCACTGCTCCTAATGCTGCGGTTCACAGGCCCTTTAGTTTTTTCGAAATGTTCAGTCCTTGATCGATTGTTGGGGCAAACTGATGCTAACACAGCCAGAGCTCAGTTAACTCATCGTGGAATGGTTTGGGTTGGAAGGGACCTCAAAGTCTGTCCCATCCCACCCCCTGCCCTGGGCAGGGACACCTCCCACTGTCCCAGGGGGCTCCAACGTGCCCTTGGGCACTCCCAGGGATGGGGCAGCCACAGCTTCTCTGCCCACCCTGTGCCAGGGCCTGCCCACCCTCCCAGCCAGGAATCCCTTCCTAATATTCCCTGTAACACTCTGGAAAGGGCACACTGAGGGCTCAGAGTGCTCACTGAGGGCACAGAGAGGGCACAGTGAGGGATCGATAGGGTCTGAGGGCACAGTGAGGGCTGAGGGCACGGTGAGGGCACGGTGAAGGCTCACTGAGGGGTCACTGAAGGCTGAGGGCACAGTGAGAGATCACAGGGTACAGTGAGGGACCGCTGAGGGCACAGTGAGGGTACAGCGAGGAGAGGGCGCACTGAGGGCACACTCAGGGCTCACTGAGGGCACACTCGGGGCTCACTCAGGGCACACTCAGGGCTCACTGAGGGCTCACTCGGGGCTCACTCAGGGCTCACTCAGGGCGCACTGAGGGCACACTCGGGGCTCACT
>VXBA01004859.1:193100-227297 GCA_013399895.1 Serilophus lunatus | reverse complement strand
CTCGGGGCTCACTGGGGGCACACTCAGGGCTCACTCAGAGCTCACTGAGGGCACACTAAGGGCACACTCGGGGCTCACTCAGCTCTCACTGAGGGCACACTCAGGGCACACTCGGGGCACACTCAGGGCACACTGAGGGCACAGTCAGAGCTCACTCAAGGCACACTCACGGGTCACTCAGAGCTCACTGAGGGCACACTCNCAGGTGGGGCCCACGGCCGCGCCGCCCGCGGGCGAAGATGCCGAAGAAGAAGCCCGGGCCGATCCAGCTGAACCCCGCTCCCGATGGGTCCGCCGTGAACGGGACCAGCTCCGCCGAGTGAGTCGAGGGCGGTGCTGCCCTGCCCTGCCCTGCCCTGCCCTGCCCCTGCCCTGCCCCTGCCCTGCCGGGAAAACGGGGGCTCGGCATCCCCGGTACCCCCGGCGGTGCCTCCCCTCGGAGGGAGGAGATGCCGCTTTGGGCAGGGAACAAACTTCTGTCAGACGCGCGAAGGGAGGAGGGAAAAACTGCTGAAATCCCCCCCCAAAACTGCTGAGAAAAATAGAGGGAAACTTGTGTAAGTCTGTTCTCGTAGCCCGTGATGGTGCCTGCTGAGTTCTTATATAATTACCTGGTAAGCGCCAAATTACACCTTTCCAGCAGCGTGTTTCATAAACGTGTGCGCGGGGGAGAAATCGCCTTGAAAGCCGCGGGTTTGCGGAGATGTTTTTATTTTGCCTCCTCTCCGCCCTTGGCTTCCAACCAAGCAGCCGCTGCCCTCCGTCAGTCTGATTTTGGGGGATGATTAACGTGTGCTGGGGCAGACAGGGAGCGAAGGTGGGGGAAAAGCTGCCGACGGGACCCTGCGAGCGACGGCAGGTCCGAGCTCCTCATTTCTGGGGGAAAAAACCTGAATTTTGGGTGTTTCCGTGTGGCTGCTGGAGCCTGTGTGTGCTGTGGGTTCCAGGGGTGCAGAAACACCCCGGGCATAGGAGGGTTTTTTTGGAGGGGAGCGGCTTTTGGCACTTTGTTTTTCAGGCTGAGGTGTTGGTCCGGCCCTTCCCCGAGCCTGGGGACGTCCTGCAGGAGCGGATTCCTGGCCCTGTATGGTCAGTTTGTCTCCTCTGGGAGGTGGAAACCGAGCTGGAGGTGCTGCTGTGCCGCCCTGGGAGGCAGGATGCTGCTGGGGTGGGGGAATCTCGGGCTTTGAGGTGCCCTGGGTGTGTCACTGCAGCGTTTTCAGGCGGGCTCAGGTGTCATTTAACCCCCCAAAATTCTAAAGGAAACAACCCCGCCCAAAACAACCCAATGGCCAAAGAAATGTCACCCCAAAAACGAGCCAACACCCCGTAAAAAATGAAGAATTTGGCGTCTCCCAGCTCCTGCTGTGACATTTCTAGCAAACTCCTTTGCTGATTAACTGAGAGATGAGCTGTTTAAAAGCTGCTCTTTTCAGGAGTTACTGATTTGTATCTAAGAATCAGGATTTGAATATTGTGCAGCTTTTGTTCTGGATTGGCAGGGAGGAAATACTGATTTATTATTTCTTTTAATCTATTTGCCTGTGTAACACTTTCCAGTTGATTTTCTCAAGGCAGTTGGGGATCCATGGATTGAGTCTCCAGGGATCCCTTTGCATATTAGTCCTGTTCTAGAGAATAAACCTGATCCATAAATCACCTGCTGGTTGCAGCACTTGAGGTTAATCACCCACCCTGCAATATACTGAATATCTTATCTCTTTCCTGGAGGAGTGTCATTAATTTTAAATTGCTTTTACGTGTCTTATACTCATTTACCTGTTGGAAACCTTTGGAAACTCCTGGGAATGTTTGGTCTTGCTCCACTTTGTGCTCTGTGTGTGTGTCTCCCAGATTTCTTTGTCAGAAAAGATCTTACACCAGCTTTGGCCAGCCTTGGAGATGTCCAGTATTTTCAAAAGAGGCAGCTTAGTGAAAGTAAGTTCAGCAACAGGTTGTCCTATAAACAGCCAGGATGAATTAATCCTGGAAATATCCCCTCATCCTGCTAATATTAAACCCTCCTTGTGAGAGATTTCAAACAGCAAAGAACAGTTGCACCAGAAATTGGAAATTAAGTTGCAGGCAGGTTTGTTTTTCATTTCCTTCATGCGTGAGGCTGTTTATTCCCCCTCCCTCTCCTGCTCTCTGCTTTCCCCCTTTGGTTCCTGCCTGGATTCCGGGGTGAGTTCCAAGAATGCTGTGCATCCCTGCCCTTCCAAAGCCCTGTGCCTGCTCCTGTGGAATTCTGGCTGTGGGAGCCTCCTGTCCCCCCACCACACACAAACCCAACGCTCCTGCCAGAGGAGGAGGGATGGGGAGGAAGATTCCAAGATTCCTGTAAGTGCAG
Organism: Serilophus lunatus; assembly: GCA_013399895.1. Classification (NCBI taxonomy): domain Eukaryota; kingdom Metazoa; phylum Chordata; class Aves; order Passeriformes; family Eurylaimidae; genus Serilophus; species Serilophus lunatus. Next base: position 224,947 of record VXBA01004859.1, on the reverse strand, counting down.
GACAGGAGGAAGGAAGTTCTTGAGCCCCAAAGGCACCTTTGGCACAAAACCAGAGGGATGTTCCTTTGCCCTGGGCAGAGCTGTGCTGGAATCCAGGAGAGGAGGAAGGTTCTGTAACTTATTAATGCTTTTAACAGTGGCTGCAGCTGATCCTGGGGCTTCCTGGCAGAGAGGAAGGGAATGAAAGAAGGGCTGGATGGTGCAGGATGTCCTGCTTTCCATTTGTGTCCTGTCCTGTGGCTCAACCTTATTTGGTGATGGGAGCTCATGACTGGAGTGAGGAAAAGCTTCCAGAGGGATGTGGAGGGCTGGAAGGAGTGTGCATGGCTCTTTTTTTTTCTTTTTCTCCCTTTTTTCCACCTTCTTTTCCTGTTAAATTAGTGTAAAGGGGGGAGTTAGGGCAGCTCCAATTTAAATACACACATACCTGATATTTTAATGAAAATTTCACAGGGTTTTTCACTGATAACAGATTTTCTTTGTAGCAATTCTTGAAATTACTTGTACAGGATGTAGTGGTTTTCTGAGGGAGCCTCCCAAATCCCTGGCTTTACCCTGCTGGACAGCAGAGACAAGTGAATAAAAGGTGAAGCTCAGGGCACAGGAAAATTTCTGGTTTTGCTGCTGGTTTTGCTTCAGCTCCTGTGCCTGAAACCAGGATGGCACTGCCCAGCTGCAGGTTTGGTTTGCTTTGGTTCTGCTGCTTTTGCAGTTAAAATTGTGCAGAGATTCTGTGGAGGAGACAAGGGGAAAAAACCCCAACCTGAAAGAAAATTAATAGAAGGAACAGTTTTTTTGGCTGAGAGGATTTAGTGGCCAAAAGGCTCCAGAGCATCTCTACTTTATGTTCCTTTCCAACTTCTTTGAATATCTGACAGTTGTTCCCCCATTTCTGTGTCTCTAAATCCAAACCCAGGACATGAAGTAGAAACCCTGGAAAGAAGCAGGTTTTGAGATAATGCTGCTCCCTGTGTTACAGCAAGTTTTTTGTTCAGAAAATAAGTATTTTTGTCATTCTTTAATTGCATTTTTAAGAAAGAAGGAGAGAGAAAGGTCCTATTCACTAATATGATAGAAAATGCCAGTGAAGAGGAGATACAACTGGTTTGAAGGGCATCTTAAATGGGATTTTATATCTTAAATAAGACTTCATATTGTCTTAAATCAGGTTTTATATTAAGATATGTATTTTAAGTGTTGCTTTTGGGGTTTGGTTTTTTTTCCCCAGGTGAAAACATAACATTAAACAGCCCCATAACTGTTGTCTCACGTGGCAGAACAGAATTTGGGGACTTTGTTGTTTCCAGCTTTGCCTTCTGCTTTCTCTGACATGTTAAGTCTTACACTGGCTCATCACTAAAGACCTAAGACATGATGGACATGACAAATTCTTACTGATTTTTAACTGCCTTGGCTATTAAAAATTGATGTTTAATGAGATCCCAATAGATACTTGATTTTTTTTAAATTCAAAACAAGTATCTAAACATGACCAAGTTTCTTAAAATGCAGGAGTTCTGTAGTCACAGCCTTGTAGTAGATTTTTTTTTTTCAAAGAATTCAGTACTTTTTGTTTTATTCATCCAAACTCATTGTAAGTTACACTGAGAGAAATGAGTTCTGGAGTGTTGCTCTGGTTTCTGCAGAGTGCATTAAAATTTAAATATGCCCTTGTCCAGAGGTACATACACAGAAAAAATGGATTAAACATGTGCCTTGAGATCCTAATTTATGTTTAATGAAGTGGAATGTCTTGGCATATGATGGAGCCTGTATTGACAGCCTGGTTGAAAAGGACTTCCTTGAAAAAGTGAAATAAATAATTAATACGTGTTTTGTTGTAGTACACAACCATCCAGTGAGCCACCAAATGAACTAAAAAATAATTATAATGCTCATTTGCCATCATGGAACAGATCACTTCTGAATTAATGCTGTCACTGCTTAAACCTTTGAATTACAGGTGTTGTGATTGCTTTTCCTGTTACAGCTCCAGTTCCATTTGGATTTGTCCTGCAAAGAGCTGCTCTAACCCTTTCCTTTTCCCCCTGAGTAACTCAAGACACTTCCCCAGCCCAGATGCTGCAACTTAAACCTTCCAGAAGTGCCTGGGATTTGATTAAAACCAACAATGAAACCCTTTTTTTAGAAAGAATTGAGTGCCGCTGACTTTGTGTTGTCTGAGCTGTGACATGGAAAAGGTGGTGGGATAGAAATGTCTTTAATTTAAATTTCATTCCAAAATACCCAAACTGGGGATGTATTTTAGCAACAAGTGGTGTCTCCCAATGTGATCTCTGCAAATCAAATGGGACAGAGCAGGTGCAGCAGGAGTTTGTGTTTAATTAGATAAAAATAGAAGTGAAAAAACCCCTAGACAGCAGAATTTGCATCTCTTCTGAATGTGCTGTAAAGAACTGGCTCTTTGAGAGGAATTTCAGGTGCTGTCCATAGGTTTTTACCACCTTAGGGACTGTATTTTATTTTAAAAAGTGAATCCAAAGCCAGCTGTGAGTGGAACCAGCTCATCATGTGGTTTTTTGGGGGGGGTTCTTGCTTTTTAAAGCCTTAATTATTATTAATCTGTGCCTTAGAACTGTTCAAGCCAGAGAGTAATTCTGTAAAAATGGGTGACTGCAAATTCCAGACGCAGTTGAAGTGTTCACTTGCCAGCTTTTTTCTGGTTGTTGCTGTTCCTTGGGGTTAAACTGCATTTGAAGAAGCCCCTGAATGGGTGGTGCCACCTCTGGGTGCCACTGCCTGTGTTGGATGGGCAGAGAAAAGTCTAGGGAATCTGCAGAACCGGCTTGAGCTTCAGTTTACAGCACAGGGTGTGAAACAATCACTTGTTTCCTTCCTGGGCATCCTGCAATCTTCATGTTTTTCAAGCTCTTTCTCAGGGGAGCTTCACTTTGGGTTTGTGGGAGGAGAAGGGTCATGGCCCATCAGCTCTGGGCTTGGGGGGATTTTATGCTCCTGAAATTTCCAGGGTGGGCTCTTTCTCAGTGGATCTGGTTTTCCAAGAGGATTTTCCTCCATGGAGCACTTTTTTTTCTTTTTTTTTTTTTTTTTTAATGTCCTTAGGTTTGAGTTTAGCTGAAACCAGAGGGTGTTTTTCAGAGTTGTTTGTTGGTCACTCCTGCCTTGCTGGAGGGGGTGTTTTTGTCTTTTCCCCTGTGGAATTCTTTGGGTTTCAGGGCAGCTTTGTGCCTCTGGGCAGTGTTCTGGAAGATCAGAGCCTGGAATTTTATGGCTTGGCCAGATTGCAGTTGCATTCAACATGCCCATAGGATTCCTGCAAGCTTGTAAATACAAAAAAAAATTAAATAAATCAGTAACTTTTTATTTATCCTCTCCTAATGAAGGATTAACCAAGCTTCCATGTGATAGGAGAGAAAGCGTTTTAGATTAAAACACCCTCCTGCACAGTTTTCTGTTTTAATGTGCAGGAGCCTGGCAAAGACCTTCCCTGAATTAGAAACAGCATTTTAGTGCTACTTGAGAGTAAACTAATAGAACACATGATCTCTGGTAATAAAATAATGAAAAGGAAGAGCCTGCAGCACTTCACTGACTGCTGACTTCATTTCTGGAGGCATAAAAAGCCCTCCCAAGTGCACAGACACCACAAGGACAGCAATTAATGCAAGTGGCAGATTGACCTGTGCTGCTGCAGGCAGGTTTTGGTTGGCAATTAGGGATGTAGGAAGGATTTTAAGATGTTTGATGTTGTCTTGTTATGTTCTTACTGTCACATTTAATCACAATGATGGGAGTGGAGCTTCAAGACTTCAGTTGTTGGGATGCGGGTTTTTTAAAGACAATAAAAAACTAGTATAGAATACAATAATGTGAAATAATATATCTAATATAAAAATGAATGTTTTTGGAGATCTGTCCTCCTGTTCTTACATCAGCAGTGGTGGACACAGGGCCAGTTTAGCTAGGGCACTAATCCTGCTGCAGATTGTCAGTGGTTTCAGTTCAGTTTTAAATGGGTTACTTGGGAGTGAAGAGCTCTGGGCAGGACAAGGCAGAACCACCTCCTTTGGCAGGAGCCTCAGAGCCTGAGAGATGTGGAAATTCAGTAATTACAACAATTTCTGAGTGGCACATCTTTTAATTGAATAGTCTCAGGAGGAACAAATTACCTGTGAGGCCTTCCAGTGTTATCTGTAGCCAAAAAAAGGGGTTGGCTGTTCCCTCTCAGTTGAATTGTTTATGGGTGTAACCTCTGTTGTCAATCTGGGAAAGGGGTCTTTGCTTCAGCAGGAATTTAAAAAAAACAAATGAGAAAATTGTGGGGAGTTTACCTGAGACAGGAAATGAAATAACCACTTCTTGGGGTGGATTCTGACCAAATATTTCAGTGTATACAGGAGAGGAATTCTGCACTTACCTGAGGAAGGAGTTTCCTGTTAGGTGTGATAAAGCTCTCAGGTGTCACTTCCAGTGGGATGTTCTCTTTCAATTATGAAGTTCTAAATTTTCCATTAGAAAGTTCCTCCCCTTTTTTTGCCCCATGTTGCCCCTTTTACAGCTGCACTTGTAGTCCCACCATTGCCCTGGGCTGTATAAAATGTGCACATTCCACTCCCAGAACCCAAAAATACCTCTTGGAGGAAGCAATATTTGTTGGCAGCATCATTTTCCAGGTGGCTGAATTTGTGGGAATCGGTTGGTTTTTTTGATATTCCTAAAATTCCTTAATCTTTTTGATTCATTTTATTTCTTTTTTTCAGGAAGCAATATATTCCTATTTTTCTGAGCCCTTCCTTGTTGCTAGAAATGAGGACTGAGGTGGTTCTTGCTTTGATCTGTGTTCAATAATACTCAGACAAAAATCTTGATTAAGGTTTGGAACAAATGTCTGAGAATTTTGGCCAGTGGGTGCCCAGGGGAGCTGAGCAGCTGGGAAAGGCTCAGGACCTCTTGGCAAACATCTGCTGAGGAGCCCCTGCCATCCTGAGTCTGGGCTGAGCTAAAGGAAAGGCTGGTCCCAGCAGAACTTCTCCCTTCTGGGGACCCACCTGGGCTCAGTGTCCCCACAGGAATCCAGCAGCAGGAAGGATCCAGTGAGCAACAGATGCCAGAGGAGGAAGGGAATGGAAGCAGATGATTTTACTTCTTGCATCCTGAGAACTGGGATGGAGATATTCCAGCAGTGTGGGATTCTTGGGATGAACAGATACCTTTTTAAAAATCTCCTTTCTGGCTCTTGGAAACAAACCCTTGAAACTTGCTGGCAGCTCTTCTTTCTTTCTTGCAGGGTTTTGGACAACTCAGCATTGTTCTGTGCTTTTCCAGAACTTCTTTCAGTGTGGGGGGAAGATGAGGCAGCAGATTGCAGAGCACATTATTTTGGGAAAAAACGTTCTGTGTGGATATAGATGTGTGTGAATCTTTCTGTGTTTGTTGGCACAGTCTATTTGTATCTTTAAGTAAAAGGGATGAATTCCTTGCACTGAATGGCTGTGCTGACAAATGGTCTGTGTTATGCAATCCAGCCTTTGGGTTGCAAGGATCCAAACCCCCCCATCTCTGGCTTCCTCAGGACCCCAGAGATGGTTTTTATTTTTATGTTTCCATCTGCACATTGTGGCACTTTCCTTCTCCAGTCCCTGCCGTGGCTCTGGATGGAGTTTGTGCTGCTGTTGGTGCTCCCAGCTCAGCCCTTGACAGAGGAGTCTCAATTCTAATCCTGGCCTTGTAAACTGATCCTGTAACTTCATCCTTTTTGTGATTGTAGTGTCTCTCAAAGGCTGTGTAATACCACGTGAGACAGTTGGCAAGGGACTGTTACCTTTGCAGGAGCTGGTACTTACCCTCTGCTTTTGTCAGTAAATTTAACTCTTAGAGACAGAAAGTGATGGAAGGGCAGGACTTGGGTAAATATGTGTCAGCTGATGGTCAGCATTTATAGTTCTGTGTGTTGTGCTTTAATACCTGATCAATAAGTTTACTTTTCTGTCCACAAGGAAATCTTTATGACCCTGTGCTTCCTTTATCCTGATGGTGTGTAGAATTGGCTGGGAAAAAAATCAGTGGTGGGTCCACAGATAAAATATGACAGAGAGCTGGAAAACTTGGATTTCTGGGGACTTGCCTCTTGAATTTCTTTTCAAAGTTGATTTGTGGCAAACTCTGAATGCAATTCTACAGCAAATCCTGAAATCTTTCAACTGAGAAACAAACCCCAGCCCCCCCTGGTTGCATTGTTGAGCCACAGAGCTCCCTGTGCCAAAGCTCCTGCTGCCACCCAGGAGAAGGGACTGGAATTCCAAGGAGTGGCTGGGAACAGCTGCAGAAAGTCTGGAGGGAAGGGGCACCCAGGGCATGAATCTGAGATTTGTGCCACTGTCTGTGAGCTCTGCCCTCAATTCATGGGTGTTACTTGGCTTCAGTGAAGGAAAAATAGCCTGAAATATTAAAGGCATAGTGGTGAGGCCAAAGAAAAAGAGGAGGAGGCTTTAAACAAAGGTTTCTGCCCAAGAGCTCAGCCCAGAAGGAGGTTTTGAAGTGGAGATGTTGTGTTGGTTGGAGGCTCAACAGGAGCCTTGAAGTCATGGCTTGTGTTCTCTTCTTTAAAATATGTGCTTTTCAACTGTAGAGAAATGAGGATTTACATTGGACTGGGCCAGCAGGACACTCTGGGGCAGAGCAGTCCTTCTCTAATAGCTTTGTTTTGCAAGCCTTGTACTGAGAAATGGATTTTAATGAAGTGGCTGACTCTTTCTGGGGGATTTTTTTTCCTGGCAGTGTTTAACCTCACACCATGCCCTGCTGTGTCACTGCAGTTTGGAAGGGAATGATCTGTTGATATTTGGAAAAAATCTTCCCTAGGAGGGTGGGGAGGCCCTGGCACAGAATTCCCATGGAAGCTGTGGCTGCCCCTGGATCCCTGGAAGTGTCCAAGGCCAGGTTGGAGCCACCTGGGATGGTGGAAGGCGTCCCTGCTCATACCAGGGGGATGGAATTAGATGGGCTTTCAGATTCTTTCCAACCCAAACCAGCCTGAAATTTTGTGATTTTCAGATGTTAAAATTCTAGAAATGAGCAGGTTTTCTTGGCAGTCATATATCCCACCTAAGTGCAGGGGTAATTTAGAAGAATTATCTTGAACATGTTGCAGGGATAGAAAATAAGCAGGAGTTGAAAAACAACGTATTTTTTCCAAAACAGACTCGTTTGCATTTATAGGGAATTTGGATCTCTTTGAGTTGTTCTAAGTTTTATGAGGCTGCTCTGGAGTTGGCCCAGACAAACACCTGTGCCCCACACTGGGAGATTTCTGGAATTACATTTGTCTTCCATGTTAGTTTGTGAACTATTCTTTGTTAAAGGAAAAGTTTAATAAGAATTTGCCTTATTGCCCAGGTTTGGCACAGTCACACAACATAGTAGTCTGTGTTCTCAAAACCACAGAATGTCTTCATGTTCCTAATACTTAATTTCAGCTCCCTGATTGAGGTTGTTCATGGAAATTATGTAGTGAGCTGCCTACTTTCCTCTCTGAATTGACAGTTGTGTGGGCTTGGGGAAAGCATTACTGTCACTGTTCTGGAAAACAGCCCCCAAGCTGTATCCTCATGCCACAGGAGAGCTGAAAATGAAAGTACTTCTTGATGCTTTCACTCAATGCTAATTGTTCAGCTTGCAAAACTGAGAGGAATGGCTTTGAACAGATATTTGACAAATTACTGCTAAAAGCTGTCAGACTTCCCCCCCCCCCTTGCCACGTTTTTTTCTCCTCTCTCTGAAGTAGACTTTGAAGTTGAGTAACAGCTTTAATGTAGCCTTTAGGTTGAGTGTGTTATTAACTTATCACTAATGTGAATTACAAAAAAACCCAACCTTTCAGGGGTTTGGAGTATTGGTATAAATTAAGGATTTATTTTCTGGGTTTTGTTATGCCATTATGTTCCATCTGACTAAAGGCAGCATTTCTCTTCTCATTACTGGTTCCAAGAGAGCAAAGTGTGCTCTTCCAGAAGTGCTTTCCTCCTTTTGAGGAGGCTCTCCCCAAAATCAGGAACTGAGGAATCTCCTCTTCCTTCTGCCCATCTTTGTGTACAGGCTGAGTTATTCCTCCCTTCCCAACCTGTAGGAAATCCAGGTTTGCTCATCATCCTCTACCTCCCAACCTCCTGCAGTGCCTGTGTGTGATGTGCTTTACAGGGGTTATAGGATGTGGAGGTTTTGATGTTTAAGAAGAAAAATCTGAAAAAAATGTACACTCAAACCTTAAGGGAAAAATGTGATGGGCTCAAAAAGCGACCTGGAGAAGGGACGGTGTTTGTGGGTAAGACCAGGGGCACCCTGGGATGTTCAGCTCAGGAATGGCTCGAGGTGTTGCTGTGCACTTACTGCCTCTTGTTATTGTTGCCAGCCAGGATTCTTTTTCCCAAGCATCCACTTGTGGCCACTGGGAGAAGGGGAGGAGCTGGGGCAGGTGAGACACTTCCAAGGTCCCAGAAGAGCTTCTCTGCAGGTGAGGGGACACAGTGACTGATCCTCCTTGGGAAACCCTTCTCACCTCCCCCAGCTGGTGCAGGAGGGCTGGGTGTGGGTCCCTCAGGGTCTGGGATGGAGGGGAGGTTCCCCCCAGGTCTGGGATGTTGGGGAGGTTTTCCCCAGTGTTTCAGGATGGACAAGGATGCAGGGGAGGTGCTGCCCACACCAGGAGGTGTTTTGGGAAGGAGTGTGGTGTGAGCTGTCAGTGCAGGCCCCGAGTGCAGAAGGGAAGTAATGTTGACTTAATAGGAAGGATCCTTCCTGGTCAGGTGTGGGTGGAGGTAATTCCTCTCTAAGGCACCTGGTACCTGGTGCTGCACTTGGAGGTGAGAAAGAATCAACCAGCTCCCCCAGAACTTGTTCTGAGTTTGTGCTTTCTGTTACCTTTCCGTTTAGCCTGGCAGAGGGCACTGACTGTGTGTGAAGATACTGCACTTTGTGCAGAGATGCTGTGTGCTGGCTGTAGAGCATATTTATCCTTTCCTGCCAGCTGAGTAAGAACATATTTACTGATGGTGTTCCTTGAGATTACACTGGAGAAAACCAGTGGAGAAAACAGCCCTGACCTCCCCGTGGCTTCCTTCCTCTGATCAGTGGGAAAGCTGGATTCCATCCCTGGTGTTTGGTGTGTGCTTGGCTTCCAGACTGGTAGCAGTAAATGAAATGATAACCTATTGCTTTAGAGTAGCTTGGCACAGTGGAGCCCTTGAGCTGATTTGGTGCTTTCCTGCTCTGATGGATCCCTGGCAAAGGCACAGTGCCTTGACAGTGAAAAACACCACTCCAGCACTGCAGCAGGTAATGGGGATGAATTTTAATAGGAATCATTGTCTCTGAATAAAAGTTTTATATAAGATTAAGTAACTCCTAGTGCTCCTTCTGGAGGCAGACATCAGCACAGGAGTGTGCTGCTGCTTTTAGCTGCCAAGTCTTCCTTAACATTTCTGTGGTGTCCTAGTGATGAACTGTCTGAAATGTTCCCTCTTCTGTGTTTTGCCTGTGCTTTAATTAAGTTTGTGGAACTCGATGTAGGATGACTTTCTTATCCTTATCCTTTGCCCTGCAACCTGGGCTGCTTTTGTGTGGGGAGGGTCCAGGTAACAGTCCTGGTGACCTGTCAGAGGAGTGTTCTTACAGTAGTTTGGGTTAAAAACTAGAGCTGCTGAAGTCCTGCTTCCTGGAAATACTCAGAGAGTATCTCCACCACCAATTTTGGTGACAAAAGTACTCTTTTTAGTTATCTATTTACATTTTAAATTGATCAAAATTTAGTGTTTCAAGCACAGGACCAGAATGAAAGAAAAATCATTTCTTCCCTGCTGTCTGTCACTGTTATCATAAAACTAATTGTAGTTACATTCTCAGCATAAAACTAACTGGAGATTGTTGTTAGTTACACTCTGAGTAGTGATTCCAACAATGCATTTATTGGCTTAATACCTTTCACAAAAAGTCTTCAGATTCATTTACTTGACAGTCAGAGAATTAGTCCTGAAAATCTCAGGTGAGATCTGAGAACTGCAATGAAGGTTTTGCCACGAGGGCTCAGAACACTCTGGTGATTTTGCTGGTGGCCACACTCTAGATGGAGAAACTGATGTGCTGAAATCCTGGGGATCACCACTTTCCCATCTCTGGGAGCCTTTGGAATCTCCTGACTTCAACAATAATTGATACTTTATAGCGAGGAAATGCCTGTTTTAAGTGAATGCCAAGTTTATTGGATGGAAACAAACGAAAAAAGCTTTATCCAGACGAACATCAGACTAAATCCATGTGATAAATGCTATCCTAGCAAGTATTTTTGTTACTGAAGCAGCAGCATGAGGGGTGTTTTGTTCCATCACACCAGCACTGTCTGCTCCAAGTCATGTGCTCAGGCATCTCTGTGTTGTCTCCAAGGGCAGATACCCCCTTCTGCTTGAGAGAAAAACTGACTCCTTGTTTTCTTCAAAGCACAGCAAGAAAAGCCTTGTTGAGTCCTGTTTCTGTGTCTCTGGTTGTTTTATTTTTCCAAATGAGCAGCTCTGCCTTCCTCAGTAAGCCCTAAAATAACAGCCAAAACTTGGAAATAATGATGAAGGTGTCATTTCTTTCTCTTACAACAGTGAGAAGGTCTGGGGTGGAGCATGGATTTTGTGTGCAGCATTCATTGCTCTGGAATTTATTGTGGGAGGGTAAGGGGTGCTTGACTTTCCCTCAGTTTTTACCCTGTGATCATGTCTAGAAAAGACACTTCTCTTGGACTTCAGGCTGGGATTTCTTTGCCTCACTGGGCTCATTTGAGGGGGAAAAATAATGTAGTGGTTAATTCTTCAGTTTTGCATTTTTGAGTTTCAAAAATATGTCTCTTTCTTAATGGTCCTTCTTTAAAACAGAGCCTTTCAATCAGATGAGCTCAGATGATCCTGCTCATCTGCACAGGGGAGTTTCTCCCTGTGGATGCTCCAGGAGGGTTGTGTGCTGATGTTCCAGTGTGATTGTCCAGGTATAAAGCATGGTGTGAGATACAGAAATAAGAGGATGTTTCTCTTTGTAGAGTAACCTAAAAATGAAGTTTCTGCACCAGAATAAAATGATTTTTGTGCTAAGACAGAGACAGCTGTGGGTGTGTGAGTGCAGCACAGCAGGTCCAGCAGAATTTCCTCTGGAAGGCTGAATTCCAAAGGGCATTTGCCCATCAAAAGGCTGCTTCTGTTGCCTCTGTTTTGCTTTTTTTGAGCACTGTCACTTCCCAGGTGAGTGTGGCCTTTGCATCCTGTCCACACCTGGATTTACAGTGAGGAATGAATGTCAGCCCTGAACTCCTCAGAGTGATTGTGCACTAAGGGAGGGCTGGGAATATTTATTTTCACTTGCCTCAGTTAAACTTTGCTTCCAGTCCAGCCAAGCTTGTTCTCCTGCCTGGAAGTGCAGCTCTCTAGGGTTTTTCTTTTTTGTGTTTTTTATCCTATTATTCTGCCTTTCACTTGGGTCTGGAGTTTATTTTTTTCTTGCTCATGGTCAGGTTGGTTCTCCAGCCCCTCCCTGGGCATTCAGAGGATGCCCCTTTATACAGGAGCATTTTATGAAGTGATGAACTGAAGTAGTTGTCTTGATTATTGGTGAAATTTAATGTATTTTTATTAATGGGGAGTCATTTAAGATCTGTAAAGTCAATTCTGTTCCAAGCAACTCTCTATTCCCAGGGAAAGTTGCATTAAATTTGACAAAGCAAAACAGGTATTTGCTGTTAAATATTTACTCTTGCAACAACTTAGTGTTGCAGTTGGAAACATGAAAATTTAAATGAGCTTTTTAAGTTGTTGTGTTGGAATGAAGCGTTTCCATGGGAACTGAAGTTAAGTTGTTAAAATCCTCCTGGAAAACTGAACTTGTGCCTGTAATCTTGAATTTAACTACTGTTAAAAATGTTGTATTTGTATTTTGTATTGCTTAATGATGTTAAAACTGGGTTTATATATGAATATATGCATTAATATATTTAAAAATAAGCTGAAAACCTTTGGGCAGAAGACTTTCGTGTTTCCAGTGACTGTAATGTGTGTGTTTGGCTGTGCCTGATGACTTTTTGCTGATCTCAAGATGCTCCTGAATGAGTTATTATGTAGTTACGTGAAAAATCAGTGGCTGGAACATTTAGCCACACTCTGTAGGAAATTACAACACAACCTTGAGAACACACAACCAAAAATAGCCTGGAGTGCTGTGATTGAGGAGCCCAGAGCAGAAATGCAGAGTCATGAAGGCAGTTCTGGAAGTGGTGAAACTCCACATGCCTGGGCTTGGACAGAACCTCAGGGGTGGCCAAACTGGGAGTCCTGTGTTTGCCATTGCTTTATCTGGAATAAAATTCTCTTTCCTTAAACCAGAGTTGCAACAACACATCTCATGGAGGGGGGGGACCATACAAGTGGGGTCCTAAATCATGTGTTTGGGTGCAAAAACATACTGGCTTTAATGCCTGACCTGGGTAAGCTCAGTTTATTAAGTGCTGCTGTCCTTTCTCTGGGCTGCAGGACAAATTTGGAAGCCCTTCAGAAGAAGCTGGAGGAGCTGGAGCTGGATGAGCAGCAGAGGAAGCGCCTGGAAGCTTTTCTCACCCAGAAACAGAAGGTTGGAGAGCTCAAGGATGATGACTTTGAGAAGATCAGTGAGCTGGGAGCAGGGAATGGTGGTGTGGTCTTCAAAGTGTCCCACAAGCCTTCTGGACTCATAATGGCAAGAAAGGTGAGGGCCTCAGAAGCAGCAGCTTGGGGATGGTGGTTGTTGAGGAGGCTGTCTCTGAAATACAGAGGCTTCAGCTGGAGAGATAAGCAGTGTTGACACAGGAATTGACTGTTCAGTGCCAACTCCCAGAGAAGTTGATGTGTTTCCAAAAGTAGGAAAGGTTGCACTTCCTCATCCTACATAAACTAATTAGTTTTTCAGAAATAGTGTCCCATGTGTTAGCAATGAAAGGGTAGGCCTTGTCTCCCCCCTCCTTGTCTCCCCCCTCCTTGTCCCCCCCCTCCTTGTCCCCCAGTAGAAGGCTGAAAAGAAGTTCCTGGGAGTTACAAGTGACAATATTCTGGGCAAGAATGGAAAAGCCATCACCTGCCTTAAGAACTTCTTCACAGGCACAGACCAGAAAAGGGGCTCTGGATGATGCTGGAGAAAGAGAACTCCAAAGAATGGGAATGAGGGAAGGCACTGGAGTTCAGTGCCATCTCCTGTCCTGTGGTTCCATCATGAGGTGCAGGTTTTTGTGCAGGAAGGGACTTGTCCTTGTGCTGGGAGGATTTTCCAGCAGTTGTGACCTGGTTTGTAGGAGAACTAAGAGATTTTTTTTTTTTCTTTTTTTAACTGGAATAGCCTGATGTAAACAAAATGAGAATTAAAACGTGAGAGGCTTTCACTTCCTCTCTGTTTCTCTGGGAACAAAATACAAAGTTGTGCAAAGGATAAAGCACAACTCAACTTATCCCAGGTCCCATTGTAATACTTCCTTTTTTTCCTCTAATTGAGAAGTTAAAAGACTTCAGGGTTAGTTTTTTGGTGTTTTTTTGTTTTTTTTTTAAGAAGGGTCACTGTCATCTTCAGCCAAATTAAAGGAAAATGTGCATGTGCTGACCTAAAGAACAAACACAGTTTGGAGAGAAGCAAAGAGAAATGCCCAATTCTGAGGTGTGAGAATCACAAAATATACTGAGTTTTTCTTGAACTAAATCAATTGAATTGATTTTTTTTTTTCACCTACTGTGGATTTAACAGGAAATTTTGCCCAAATTCATTAATATTTGATGGAACTGTTTGCTGAATTGCAATTCTCTTTGGTATATTAACTGAAATTTCATTTCTATAGAGGCTCTTGGTCTTTCACAAAAGAAACACATTTTATGTGAGATGAACAGTCTGGTGGAACAGGTTTTAGTTGGAGGTTCAGCTCATTCCTCTGATGCTTTGCAGACACCTGTACAGATGTTTTTCAGCAGCTGCTTTGAGTCAATGCACCTTTGACACGTTTCCTTAAGGAAATGTGCTGGAGCAAAAAGTGTCTGATGGAGAAGTTTTTTATTTTTGTTACAGGAAGATGGAATTCCTGCCCTTTTTTTTGAGTGCTGTTGTTTCAGTTTTCTCCTGATGGATTGTAGTGCTTTCCTTTTGCCACTAAGGAAACAAGGCTGGGTTATTTTATGGGTCAGTTTTAGGATAATCCCTGTTGGAAGGAGCCTCTTGAGGAGGTTGTGACATCCAGCCTCCTGCTCAGAGCAGAGTCAGGGCCTGGCAGGTACTGAAAACCTCTGTGAACAGCCTGTGACACTAATAAAGGATGGATTCTTCCCCAGTTAATCCACCTGGAAATCAAGCCAGCCATCAGGAACCAGATCATCCGGGAGCTGCAGGTCCTGCACGAGTGCAACTCCCCCTACATTGTGGGCTTTTATGGGGCTTTCTACAGTGATGGGGAGATCAGCATCTGCATGGAGCACATGGTGAGTGCAGGGGCAGGGCACAAACCCCTGGGGCACCAGGGGACACCCAGACCTTTGGTCCTTCCTTCAGGTATAATCCTGTGCCTTGGGTTTCCTCTGCAGGTTTCCTCTGAGGTGGAGGATTGGGATGATGTGTTTTATTCCCTGCTCTTCTGCAGGAGTCAGAACTGTACAAGTGTAGCCTCCCAGTTGCTTCTCCTTTATCCACGGGCCTGTTTGTTTTTATTCTAAAATATTTACCCAATTCTGCTACTGAAACACTCCTTCTCCTGGGGTTCAGCTTTGTTTTTTCTGCAGGATGGACCAGATCACTCAGGTGCTGCAGCTGTGGAGATTCTACTTCTTTCTTATTTAGATGAATCCAGATTTCATCCCTTTTTGAAATTTTCACAGAAAACAACAAACATAAAGAACAGTGAACAAGCCCAGAAGGATCTCACACAACTTTTTGACTGCCAAAAAATATTTTTAACTCTGCCTCATTTTAATACAAAGTACACATTCTTCTCAGCATCTGTTTGCCTTTCTCCAGCCATATGGAGAAAAAAAGATGAAAAGCAAATTCTCTGTAATTAAAGGACAATCATATCTGCTGCCTCACTTGCTGGATGGAGGGTTTTGACAATCTGAAATACAATACATTTCCAGACCTTTTTATTTTTTTTTCCCCCTGAAAAAAAGCTGTTTCCTTGGAGGGGAGCTGTATTTTTTCTGGAAAATACATGTGATTGTTTTAATGCTTCTCTGGCCTCTCAGAATTTTTAGAAGGGATCGATGGTTGCTTAGGAACGAGTGAGGTTTTTAAGCCTCTGTGAGAGCTGAAGGGAAGGTGTGCATCCCCCAAAATACAGAGGGCTGCTGGGAATTGGCAACAAGTTATGCTCTGAAAATGGAGGAGAAAGGATGAAAACCAGGAGAAGAGATGTTTAAAAATGGCTGGGCATTGTTTTGGAATACACTGTGCTCAACTACAGGAGCATGTAGGAAAAGGGATGGTGGTGGGGTGTCATTACATGGAGAAATAAAGGGTTTAAAGAGTCTCCATTTATATCTCAATGAGAAAATTAACAGCAGTGGTCAGGGTTTGCCAATTCCAAAGCAGGGAATAATCTGTCTGTCAAGGAATATGTAATATATCTGACAGTAAATGTGTTTTCAGTTTAAGAGAAGGCTCTGTCAAATGTGGTGGCTCAGAGCTGGATCTGCTCTAAGTCAGACTGGGCACAAAGCCTTAACACACAGAACAATTGATCAACAAGTGGTGATATAGAAAGAGAAGGTGGATTATTGAAACTGTAGTCTTAATCCATTAAATTTAGTGCAGATCACTGGATGGAAGTTTTTGCTCTCCTTTTGGATAAGAAAGTCTCCATTGTCATATTTTTGTACATACCTTTCACTTGTTACCACTCAGAAATGTTATTTTTAGCAGTGGGTTACAAAACATGAGTAGGAATATGAACAAAAAGGTGGAGGTGGAAAAGGCATGGAACTTGAGTTTGGGATATTTTTAGACACCTAAATTCAAGATCAATTCCTGACTTTGCTCAGCACCAGGTATTTACCAGGCAAAAGGATTGGAGGCTGCAAGACACTGAAGGTTGAGTTGTGTTCAGCCTTGTCTAGTCCTCAGGGAGGGGAAAAAAGGTGTTTTTTTTTTCTGTCCAAAATCTTTGTTAATCCACCAATGTCTCAGCAGAGACAGCTGTCCAGAAATGCAGGCTGATTTCACAAGAGATTTATATAGATACTTTTTTCTGCTGGTGTATTTTTAATCAAGTGTGGAGTATGTGGGTGTGTTTTTTACAAAAATACATGATCAAATAACTATTTATATATTCCCCTTCTCATAAGAGTTTTAGCTTTCAGGCCTCAAATAATAAAACTTCACCTCCCAAGTTTTTTGCTTTAAGTGATGTGAGAACTCCAAAGGGCAGGAAAAGGCAGAAGCAATTACTTTCTCCAGTTGGATTTTTATCTTGAGTACTGGGAGAGATCCAGTGCTGCTCCAAACAAGAGGATATTGGTTTAGGTTTGACAAATAACTTTCCAATTTCTTCTTTGGTTGTGCATTCTCTGCTCTGGAGAATCCAGACCTGATGCACAAATCTATTGTTAAGTTGCTAAAAAAAAACCCCTATCATTTTTTCCACTTTTCCTTCTGAAAAGCTCTTGGCAACAGTGGGATATATTTGCCTTTGCTGGGGATGTGTGTGCAGTTTCTTTAATCTAATAAACAAGGCCATCACTTACCAGGGAACTTTCAAAACATTTCTTCCTATTTTGGTTCTTTCTGTGCCAGACCAAGTGGCCAGGGTCACCCTGGACATGCAGAACCAAGAGGCCAAACTGCCCTGGGGAGGAGCTCAGGATTTTCAGGGACAGAACCCTGCCTTTTCCATCCTGATGAGTTTTCACCCCCATACCCAGGATCAATAAAATCTTCTCTCTCCCTTTTGGAGGGGGAGGAGAGTATCTTGGGGTGTCTGTGACAAGGCAAAAACTGGGTTGAGCATTGCAGAAACCTTGGTTGGAGCTGTTGGTGGACAGCACTTCCTTGGGGAGATCCAAACCATGGAAATGCTCCATGGGAGAGCATTGTGTGGAGTGTTTATTTGGGTGGATGTTGTTACTGGCCAAATATTTGTTTAAAATAAGCATCAAACCACTTAATTCCTGCTGAGGAGTGATTTATTTGTTTCAGATACAAACCCTAACTGTTAAACCAAACACCAAGAGCAAGGCTTGTGTTTCAAATGCTTCAAAGTGGTTGAATGAAAGCTTGACTGTTCAAATATTTCACCTTAGGATGGGGGCTCCTTGGATCAAGTGCTGAAGAAGGCTGGGAGAATTCCAGAGCAGATCCTGGGCAAAGTCAGCATTGCGGTGAGTGTGTCCCTGGCTCCCAGAGCTGGGGGGGATAATGCCAGGGGCAGGAAGCCACCACTTCAGCACTCACAGGAATAGGATTTTTGGATTGCTTTCTTCCAGGAAGCATCTTGGTCCATGTCCTGTTTGGTGGCTCATGGCTTTGGAATGTTCAGCACATTCCGTTGGGTTTGCCTTGGAGCAGCTGATGCTCCTGGGGAAGGACTGAATTAAAACATCCTTCAAAGTTTTGGGTATTACCTTTTCATACCCATCCAGCAGCAAGCCCTGTATGCAAAACTTCCTGGAAGGGGTTGGTTGGCTCTGTTTTTCTAGTCTGAGCTGGAGGTGCAAATTAAAATTCAATACTGATTTGCAGTAATTACATTTTGGGAGTGCTGTTGAGTTGCATTCATTGGAATTCTTGGGCAGATGAAGCATGCAATTATCTCTTCTGCTTCCTAAATGAAATAATTTTGGTTTTATTTGTCTTTAGGTAATTAAAGGACTCACATATCTGAGAGAAAAGCATAAAATAATGCACAGAGGTGAGATAAAAGTTGACATTTTAACTTTTCTTTGAATATATTTTTTATTCAAGTTAAAATACCTGTTTTTTTTCTGTGATTGGTTCATCATAGTTCCATCTGACTTGGCTTCAAAGGGTTTTACTTGGGTAGTGTAAGACAAAATTCTCTTTTCAATCCAAATCTCTTACCATGACTTTTGTGTTACCTTCAACTTCTGTCCTACTGCAGTTTATCTGGGTTTACACTTTGTGCTTAAACCTGCTCTTCTTGTGTTACATGTGCACACAGGATTGGTTTGTTTGAAACTGCTTCCAATTAAAACCTCTGACCTAAAGTTAATTTGACTGTTCAACACTCAGAACTTTTCAAAGCAAATCATTCTTTGTCCCAGCTGCCTTACATTCACATGCTCTTCAGAGACATCTGTCATGCAGAATTGCATCTTTTTTGTACTTTTAAATGATCTAAAAAACAGGGCACTGTTGCTTCTCTTGGGTCTTGAATTACATTAAATTAAATGTATTGGATTATTCTCTGCTTAGAGTTGCCCTTTATTAAAACACATCTCTTTCATTAATCTGTTGGATGTTCCATTGAAGAAAAATGACTCTTTAGAGGAGTCCTAAAGGCATTTATTGCTGCTGTGGGTGTCAGCTGGAGGCTGGAGAAGGAGCAGCTCATGTGTTGTGTTGCCATCTGCACAGACCACACCAGCTGCTGCCTGAGCCTGGGACCAGCTGAGGTGGATCCTCAGACTCTCAAAACACAACTCCATGTCTGAGCTCCTGTTTGTTGCCCAGCCCCAAAAAAGAGTAATTAGCAATCCTGGCTCGTCCAGGCTGTGTTAGCACCTTGCACACAAAGTAGAAAGTGTTTATTACACCTTTCTGTGGTGGTTTTTGTTTAATCAAATATAGCTCTCTCCTGGAGCAAGGAGGTTGAAGGTAGACTAAAGAGTTCTGATGATAATGTCAAAGTCATTTGTCTCTCAGAGCACAAGGGAGACTCCTGGGAAAGAGATCATTTTATTTTAGGGCATCCTGGAAGAGTTACTGCTGTACCTTGCAGATCTCAATTCAGTCCCAGCAGTGCTTTGTTACTGTGTTGGTTGCTTGTTTTGGTTTGGGTTTTTTTTGGTGGTTCTTGCTCAGCTGAGACAGCAATTTTTCTTTCTTTCTCTCCAGTTTTACCATCTGTAAATCTGATAAATCCAAAATGAAGGCCTCCAGATCTTAAGTGCAGCTTCACCTCACAGTGTCTATGATCAGAGGTTGCACTTCAGGCTCATGGACCAACAAAAGTTCCTCTTCTCTATTATTTTCCCAATGTTAGTGGGTTGAGTGTACCCTACAGTGTAAAACTCACTTTGTGTACATGGAATTTTTTCTTTCCAGCTCAGTTTTGTGTCTTTGGTACTGTCCCCCAGTGAGTCTGTGCTCCAGGCTGCCCTTTGTGCAGTCCTTGCAGACCTGGAGGGCAGGTGAAGCTTTTTCTGGCACTTGCACTTTTCCAAAATGCCTCTTCCTTGAATCCCAGCCGAAATAAATAGTGCTGGCAAAAGCACTTCCCTCCTGGTGTAACTGTGTCAGCATTATTTTGGTGACCCAGCTGCAGGTTTCTGTGCTTTGCTTTCTCCAGCCCCTTGTATTTTGCTGTAGCACTGCACTGACAGGGTGTGAACATCATCCACATGGACTGTTTGTTCTCACTCATCCACCCCTGGGGAAAAATGTGTGACTTGGTGGGCTTGGCTTAGTGAGACTTACTGGATTTGTGGTGTGGGGAGAGTGGGTGACTTGAAAATGGAGAGACATCCCCATTAAACATGAGAACATAGCAACACAGGGCCAAAAAAATCTATTCTTAGATCTAAAGGGAGCCTGTGAGAGCTCATTTCCAGGGAGGAATTTATTCCTTTATTATGTTTTATTGTGTGGAATGTGGCAATGTCAGCAAGTTTGTAATACTGAGCTTAAACTGGTTCTGCACACAGGTGTGAACTGGACTAACTGTAAGGAAAAGTGTTCACTTGTGCTTGAAGACAGCTCAGGGAAGAAGTTATTGGGGCTTACTGAAGCAGGAATGGAAAATACAGTCCTTTTACAGGATGTTAGCTCATGTGGAGCACAGTGCTTTGTGCTCTGGTCCTCTGTGAACAGACAAGAGAGAAATCAAAACCTCTGGAAGCCAAAGTGGTGGGACACAAAGCAGGCACAGGGAGGGTGACTGTGCCAGGTATTTTCATAAAAGCTCCCATTCTGTTAAGTAAAGATATCTGTGGTCCTGTCTGGAGTGTCATCCTGTCTGGAAAGTCTCTTTTTGTGTGGAAACTGCTTTTTAAGGTATCTGAACCCCAGCTGCAGCCCCAGGGTAGGAGGTACCACATGGCAGGGAAGTGCCAGGGCTCTGTCCAGGGTGTTCTCCTGAGATCCTGCCTTGGGGAACTGAAATTCACTGGGAGATCCCAATAATTTGCTGCAAGACACCTTGCTGGTGTATGGGCTGCAGTGTCAGGCTGCTCAGTGCTGGTCCAGAGTGAATTCCTGCCTGCTGGAGTTCTCATAGTGTCCAGGGCCAGGTCTCAGAATGAATTCTGGGCCTGGAGGGGGGAGATCACAAGACATTCTGGAAACTTCTTTTTACTGACTAGCTCCCTTTCCAGTGCCAAGTGTCCCTCCCTCTGGACTGGTGAAGGAATACTCTAGAATTCTCTGCCTGCATTATCTAGGATGGTATATAAATTTTTTTTCACTTTCTCTCAAATTTAAATACTTATGTAATGCACTTTGTGTTCCTTTTGTCATCTTCTTGCAAGTTCCAGCAGAGATTTTGCAGGATGCCTTGGCATTCCTGATCCACTGGCAAGACAAAGCTCTGGTTTCCAGAGAAACTGCTCAAGTGCTCAGAGGCTCTGGAGTTAAAATAGCAGAGGTGCCACATTTGGAGGGGTGGGAAGGCAGCAGCCTTCCAAACATCACACTGGCTGAGGAAAATGAAACTACTCCAGGGAAGTGGAGCTTTGTGCAGAAATCCAGGGAGGAGACACTTTTGTGAGAGGTGCAGTGTGGCTTTATCACCTGGAGTAACACTGAGGGTTAAAGTTAAATCATCAAATTCCAGGTGGATTCTAAAACAGCTGAAGATGTTCATAAAGAGAATGTTGTTTGGGTCACTGGCAGTGGAGTGTTAATGACTTTTTTTTTTTTGCCATTTAATTGCAAAGTATTAATGAACTCTAGAGATTAAAGTGAGGATTTACATCTTTGTTCTGAACTCGCAGCATTGAGCAGCAGCACAGATCTGGGGGCCATGTCTCTGTTCTGCTTCCAGACTATTTTGCAAACATGGTTTTTTCCACCTTGTTTTTGCACAGAGCTTTAGGTGCAGGTTCCTGTGCAGCTGGGAATCTCCAGTCCCTGCTGCCTGCTTCCCTGCACCCTCTGCCTGGGCCTTGTGTTTGTGTCTGATTTGTTATTTTACATTTTTTTTTCCCCCTGCTGCTGGAATTTTAAACTGGTAGGTAAAGCTCAAAGACTCACTCCCTGTCCTGCAGCTGAGCCATGGAGAGCTTGGGCATCCACAAACCATCCCAGTGGGCCTGGACAGGGATGTCAGGGACCAGAAAATGGAGAAACAACTGAAATACAGTTTTGTCTTCATTTCCAATCCCTGTGGATCTTGTTCAGTGGAGCAGAAATAACCTCCTGGGGGACTTTTCCCACTGATGAGGAGTCACTTCAGTATCTTCTTTGCAGTGACGTCCCATTGACACCACAAAGGAAGGTCCGTTCTGCAGTCACTGAAGTGAAAACTACTTGGGAAAGCAAATAAAAATATGTTACCCACTATAGATTTCTGGATCTGCCCTAAAGTGAAATTAGGATTGTCTTTCTTCAAAACAAACTTGCAGTTCCCTTTTTTCCTGTAGCCCTGCTCTGCCAGTGTGGGCTGGTGGTTGCTTATTTTGATAATGTGTTGATAATG
Organism: Serilophus lunatus; assembly: GCA_013399895.1. Lineage (NCBI taxonomy): Eukaryota > Metazoa > Chordata > Aves > Passeriformes > Eurylaimidae > Serilophus > Serilophus lunatus. The sequence continues at coordinate 203,076 of VXBA01004859.1, read as the reverse complement.
ACCAGCTAAGCAGCAAGATCCATTAAAAAACCTTCTTAGAGCTCTAGAGGAAACACTACACAGTTGTTCCCTGTACCTTTGCACTCACAAAGAGCTGTTATTAGTTGCTTGGTTACCAGTGACCCTTAATTCGATTTCCATTTAGAAAAAGTGATGCATTCAAAAATCATGAAGGAGTTTTATCACAGGAAAACCTCAAAGTATTTTAAATACACATTTTCAATTATAGGATTTTTTAAAAGAATTAAAAACCAATAAAAACCACCCCAAAAAATCACTAACAAAACGACAAACAAAACCAAGGCCACCCCAAAATACCCCAAACCAACCCAAACCCAGAACAGCAAGAACACTGCAGGGAGTGTTTTGTTGTAGGATGATTTATGCCCATGTATTTATAAAGGGATAACAGTGTGGCTGCTGTAGTTCATTGACCTTTGTAAAATAAATGTGTGGGGCTCTTTATTGATTCTTTCTAGACAGAAGAACATCACTCAGGAGGAGTTATGCTGCCATGCACTTACTTATCTCAAGGGAGATAATTCATCTGCAAAGAGGATGTAGATTCCCAAACCTAATATTTGTAAGCCAGGAAATGGTGAAATCAAAAAATTTACAATCTTTTTGCATATGTAATTTCAAATATTTCCTTTTTTTTTCATCTGTAGTTAAATAAAAAGCCTGTGAAATGGGCCTGGGAGGGAACCAAATCTCTTCTCTGATTATTCCCAGAGAAGGGACAGAGTTGTGTCACAGAAGGGAAACAAAGGGAGACACACAATTCTCACCTTTCATGTTACTTTCATTACCAGTTTTCCCATTTTATCTATTAAATCATCCATTCTTTTTTTCTTTTTTTCCCAGATGTAAAACCATCTAACATTTTGGTCAACTCCAGAGGTGAAATCAAGCTTTGTGACTTTGGTGTCAGTGGACAGCTGATAGATTCCATGGCAAACTCCTTTGTTGGCACACGCTCCTACATGTCTGTAAGTACAGATTTCCCAGCCTTGAGTTTGCTGGGGGAGAGAGTTCACAAAATTCTGGTGATCAGACAAGGACCCAACTGTTGCTGTTCCTAGTTCAGCACTTCCTGCATTCCAGGAATATTCCAGTGTCACATCAAATTGTGTGTGTGTGGGAAGAACTATGGGAAGAAAAGGCAAGAACGTGGAATGTTTCTAGAAGGGATGCAGCTGTGTCTCCATTGCAGCATCCAGTCAGGTCATGCATTTGGGGGTTCTGTGTGTGTGTGTCTGCAGAAAATCCCAGTGTTCATGGTTTGTTTTCCTTATGATCCTGGTGTGAGTGATCCCAGGACCCCAAGGTGATGCAGCAACAAGGGAAATCAGCAGTGGCTGGTGGGGAAGGCCTTGGGAGCCAAGCTGGGCCTGTTCACAGAGTGTTCTGTGCTCCTGTGGATCAGGAACACCTTGGAACTCGCTCTTTGTGAGATGTGGAAGGCACCAGCTGATGGAATAACAGGTCTATTTTTCTCACAGCACCTTGTTCAGCTCACAATTAACTCGTGCAGTTGCTCAGAGATCTGGCTGGAGGATGGAAACTGTGTGGGCTTTACTTAGAGGAAGGAAAGGATCCTAATGCTGCCTCTGTTCAGCAGGGGACCTGCATTTCAGCAGCAAAGAATGTTGGCTTTCTGTCCTTTAATACTGGGGACATACTTGGAATCAAACTGTGGTTTATGTTCTCACCTACATATGGGGGCTGCTGCTGCTGAGCCAGTCCAAGAGTCTCTACCCCATTTTGATTAAAGATGAGTTTGAATTTTAGAAAAGAGAACAGAAAAACAAAGTGACTATTTTCTTTGTGTGGGCTTAGTGAAAATGGCTCTAAGGGTGATGTAGAGCAGCTCCTGAGAGAAACCAGGTGAATCTTCAGTTGCCCCATCCAAGTTTCTTTAATAGTCTGTCATCAGTACTTGCAGCATTTAGATATTGTGCTAAAGAAATAAAACAGCAGCATAATAAATAACACCATTTCTAAACAGTCTCAAAGTTGCAGTCATGGTGTGTAATGTTTGTGGGACTTCTGGAAATTAGGATGAGATATTTAAAGGAAAATACCAGTGAGTCACTCATTTAAGCATGTCATACCAGTAAGTTGGGCCTTCATCCTTCACTTCATCTGTTTTATTGCAGAATGCAATTCTTTTTCTTGTTTTAACACTGATTTTCCTTCCCCCCCTTTCTTTTTGTAGCCAGAAAGACTCCAGGGAACTCACTATTCTGTGCAGTCTGATATCTGGAGTATGGGGCTGTCACTGGTGGAAATGGCTATTGGCAGGTACCCAATTCCCCCTCCTGATTCCAAGGAGCTGGAATTGATGTTTGGCTGCCCCGTGGAGGGGGATTCTCCAGTCACAGAGACCTCACCCAGGCAAAGAGCACCTGGTCGACCAATGAGCTGTGAGTTGAATCCTTCCCCAATACCTTCCTCTGTCAAATTAAAGCTCTTTATCTGATATTTAAACTTTAAAATAATTTGCACTGGGCACCTGGCTCAGCCTCACTGTGAGGAGTCTTGAGAATTGAGGCCATTGCATGAAAGTGTTGCCCTGTTGCTGTTGCACCTTTTCTCCTGTAAATCTCCTGGGTGCCACAGAACAGCAGTGCATGATTTGGGCTTCCTAAAGCACCCCTGCCATGGGAGGAGAATAAAACTGTGTTTTTCCACTTCTCCAATTTCTTCCTCAGCCTATGGACCAGACAGCAGACCCCCAATGGCAATCTTTGAACTCCTGGATTACATCGTTAACGAGGTAATTTACCCACTTAGAAATTTGCTCTTACACAATTCCAAGGTTTTAAAGCATCCCAGAATTTGAGGGGGGATGAGGTTAATACTGTTTATTTGGTTTAGTCTTCTGACCAGCCTAATTCGCAATATTGTGTCTTTCAAACAACTAAGCTCCAAGGATAGTTAGAGTTTGGTATTTTAGAATTGATTGTGTCTTTCCAGTATTTTCACAAGTGCTGCTGAAACTCATGTGGTTCCCCTGTTGTGTTCTTCCAAAAAAAAAAAAAGGGATGCACATGTTAACTGTCATTTGTAGCAGCTGGGTAATAATTGTTCCAGGTGAATGAATTATTGAAAAGTGTCCAACTCACCTGTTTAAAAGCACAGTTGGTGTCTGGGTCCCTCTGCTCTTCATGTGCTGACAAATTGCTTCTGTTCCCTCTCTGCTTGCACAGTTCTCTCCCATTACAAATCTATTTTGCATATTATGTAACACTTTAATATGCCAGCACTAACTCCTGGAATAGAGTTAGCATTGAATTACTGGAGGTAGTGTGGCCCCGCTCTTGTAGCATCCCCGAGGGTGTCAGTTAAAGCTGAAAAGCTGCAGGAGTTGGGAATTTGGCAAGATTATCTTCTGCCACCTCTGCTTTAGCACAAACAGTCTGCAGCAAGAGCTGCTCCCTCCAACACAAATTGCAGCAGTAACAACACAGGCCATGTCTCTACCCTGTACAAACCCAGTGCAAAGTGTTTGCAGGACCCTCAGTGTGAGAATGAAAAGTTACCCCTGGTCCTGTAGCAGAGGTCCTGGAGAAGGTGGCAATAACATGCAGGTTTGTGTATTCCCTCCTCTTAATTTGCCAGAATTCTTTTTGGATTCAGAACCTGAACAAACTCATTCCCTGGGACTGAATAATTAGAGCAGAAGGATTATGGATCTAATGATGTGCAGGACATCTTCCCTCAGTAGTGTGGAGAATGGCATTATGCTAATGACAGCTCAGGCTGTGGTCACCCATTCAGGGGCGTGTGTAGGGGAAAAAAAACCAACCAAAACCCAACAAAACCCACCCCACACCTTAGAAAATGTCTCTGGTCTGATTTATTGCTGGAAGACCTGGAGTCCTGTAACTGTGAGTGATAACTAGAGTTAGTCAGGGCTTTAGAGCTTTGCTCAGGTGTAGGACATAAAGTTATGGTGAATGACTGATGAGTTAAAATATTCATTTATTTATTTATTTATAGCCACCTCCAAAACTGCCCAACGGTGTTTTTGGGTCTGAATTTCAAGATTTTGTTAACAAATGGTGAGTATTTTCTCTCTGACTGGGTGGCAAAGGGCCACACTGGGGGTCAGCCCTGTATCAGTCCCTGGCAATCAGAGTCCCTGCTCCAGCCATGGCAAATGTAAAATCACTGCAACCATCATCATCCTCTTTGTGTGTCAGTGTGCCTAAAGCTCAACTTACAGGCACCAGCTTGACACAAGGAGACCCCCAAAGCTGAGACATGTTCCCCTCTAACATTGAATTTCTGCTTCTGTGTCACCTTAGATCAGGGCTCTCTCAGCACCCCAGCCCTTAGGGACAGCACAGCTCTTTAATTTCAGGGTAACTGGCCCATGGTCCTGCAGTTGCTGTGCCATGAGGTGCAGGAGACTTGCAAGCTCCAGATGTTTTTCCTTTCCAATGTGTCACTGAACCAACATCTTTATCACAGCAGCCATTCCCCATCTATTTGCTTTTCCAGTTACACCAGCACTGACCCAGTATATTCAGGCAGCTCATTGCAGTTTGAAGAGTGAGTTTATTTATTAAATGTATTTATAGTTTCCAAGGGAAGAACAGCAATGCAATAGCCCTACTTGAGATCTTGAAAAGACTCGGGTTAAAGAAAACTGAGGGATAAAGTGGTTTATGTTGGTTTTGTTTAAATGGGAATTTCTCTCCAGCTTGATTAGACACTCATCCTGCCTCCACTGAACAGGATCAGCCAGCTCAGGATTTCAACACCTAAAGCTGTACCTGTGGAACCCACAGAAGGCAATTAGAGACCCAAATGTGCTTGAGAGGCACCAGGCTGCCCAAGGCTTTTATCTACAGTTGTGTCATCAGACCAACATGAGTACGACCAACATGACACAACTTGAGCTTTATTTTAAAAGATAACAGTGTGTAACTTGTGTAACACTTTGTGTTTTCCCAGTTTAATTAAAAATCCTGCCGAGAGAGCCGACCTGAAGCAGCTGATGGTAAGTGAATGTTCTTAAGTTGAACTCAGAACACCCTTCCCTGCTGGTTGGTTTCCTCAGCTGGCCCCACATCAGGTCAGAGCACATGGCCAGGAGTGTAGTTGTGGCCCTTGACATGAACAGCTCAGTTGGAGGAACAGAGATTAAGGGGCTGCAGGTTTCACACCCTCCTAGAACAGGGACTGTCAAGGAGACCAAAATTGATGGGGTTTGGAGTCTGCCTTTTGATAATCACAATTAGTCTTATGACTTAATAAACCAATTATCAAAAGAATTCTTTCTTTTAGGCTTATTAGTCATTAATAAAGTATATACTTTCAGGATAATAAAAGAACAAAATTCCACATACCGTATGGATGCATTAACAGCTAAATACATTTTAATCATCTGTTGTGAAACACAATTTCTCTTTGTTACCAGCTTTGTCTTGTAAAATCTGTAGAACTGCTACACATAAACCAACCTGCATTTTTTCTGTATGAAATGACCACATCAGTGTCAGTGACTCTTCCCATGGTTTTAAGTGTCATGCCAGGACTGAAGCTGTACTGCAGAAAATGAAGTTTTCCTTGCCCTGATCCTGCTGTTGCAATGAAGGTGCAAAATGCCAACAGAGTGTTACAAAAAGCCTCTCAGAGCACAGGCAGACTTTTCCAGGGTATTATCTCAAGTGGCTGAGTCACATCCTTATCATGTACTGTGGTGTAAGTGTGCAGCAGGCACTGTGTAGGCAGTACTCCTGGGGAATAGTTTGCCATGTGCACATTCCATGTGCTGTATCCTGTAGAAAAGCTCTCCCGGTCACTCCGTGGGGCTTTGCCAAATTTTCTTCTCTCACGAAACGGCTTGGTTGTGTTTTGTGTATTTATTGGGCAGAGGGAGTGCCTGACTAACAGTGCTCTTGTCCTGTGCTCAGATCCACGCTTTCATTAAGAGGTCTGAAGCAGAGGAGGTGGATTTTGCAGGGTGGCTTTGCTCCACCATCGGCCTTAACCAGCCCAGCACCCCCACGCACGCCGCCGGAGTCTGAGCTGGAGCAGCAGCTCCTGGTAACAACCACGCTATTCCAGTCCTCTTCCCTCAGCTTGTACCTGTTCAAACATGTTATTTCACCTCTCAAGGAAGAATGTCTTGATAGCATGTGCCAAATTTCAATTTTGTCATAAACTAATTGGTATCGTAGCGGGTCCCGTTCGTTTCCTGACCAAAACGTGAGCTGTGTCAGTTCCAGTGCTTGCTGATTTTAGGTGATTATGGATATTCTTTCTTAATGAAGATATCACTGGGGGGAGAGTGTTCCCCCCCCCCAGGTTGTTTGAACTTTATCAAGGCTCTCTGTAAATCGTTGGTACTTCAATCATGCTTTCCCTGATCTCCCCCTGCAGAACGGGATAGGGATGCTCCCAAACTGTCTGTTGAGCTTTGCTGCTGCCCAACTGTACCTGAAAGTTAGGCCTAATGGTTCCAATTTTGCTGTTGTTTAGAGATCTCTCTCTTTCCAGGTGAAGAAGGCAAGAGCTCTGCATTTCTTGGAATGTACAGGGCAATATTCTAATTGTAGACTTGTTCATATTTCTATATTTATTTTTCAAACATATCATCATACTTGGGTTTAGTGATGTCTGTCTTTCTAATTGATTTTTAAAAGTTAGCTCTTGGAAATGTCCTACTGAATCAAGACAATGATCCAAGCACTTTGCTTTCTTTTAACCTAAGGATTCATGACAACTGAGGATTCATGACAACTGTGTTTAGTGTCTAAAGTGTATGAAGATCCTTTATTGTTTTATTCTCTCAGATGTTAAGCAATGGGTTCTCTTAATAAATATATTATCAAGTAACTTCTTGAAGCTTTTTTTGAAACTCAACAAAACTTAACCAAGGCTTTAATCTGGTCACAGCACTATGGAAGGATCAGGAAATGTCTGAAATTCTTTCCAAAAGGAATCCCCGTCAGCCTGGGTGGGCATGAACTTCCACATGGCCAAGGGTCGAGTATCAAAGGGATAGAACAGCAGCAGGAAATGACTCACAGACACATCCAAGGCTCTCCCCCTTGTCCTGGCAGTTGGAGCAGTGACAGCTGTGCAGCCTGTCAGTGAAACTCTTCCCCTGAGCTTTACACGTGGGTGACACACAGCAGGACAGAACTACACCCCCACCTTGGACTGCTGGTCAAACAAAGCTGCAGTGTGTGAACAGCAGGTTTTAGAGATTTAACTCCCAGTTCCCCCCCACCCTCCCCCAGCAATGATTTGGACACTGCAAGCATAGGTGTATGGAAGGACAGCAAAAAAAGAACTTTATTGCAACATGCAATAGAACTGGTCTGTTTAAATCCAAAAGCAAGCAAGGGGCTCATTCACAAAAGGCATTGGGAATTACTTCCATGAAAACTACTCTGCACCATGCTGGGCACAAATAATGTTTTTCAACAGTCAAAATTACCCTTTGGAGCTGAAATGTTGCCAAGAAAGGCCAGGTTGGCTCCTGAGCAGCTTCCAGACCAGCTTCTCACACACACAAGGACTTCTCTGACACTCCATAACATTTTCAGCCCAGACTTTGGGAGCTTTTCACCTGTCAGTCTTGGGGAAAGCTCTGCTAAAGCACCTGCACTCCTGTTTTAAGTTCCTTCATTAAGAGATCCAGAATCCTCAAACCCAATTAGTCTTTAGTACAGGAGGAAGCTACATTTACATCCCAACAGTCACTTTCTACTGGTACAAACAAAGTAAGAGGCAAATCAACAAATCTCTCATTAAACAGTGGCAGGAGCTCACTGGAGGCTCAATGACCACACTCAGGAAGCAGAGAAATTGGGGAGGGGACTTGACATTACTTTCCATTTATAACTCACGTTCTTAAATTCCTCCTTGAAGATCACATGAAAGCAGGTGGAACTGCACTGATTTATGAGGTTACTCAGAAAACAACATGAATTTAAGAGTGTTATTTCCTTAATCTAAGCACCAATTTTTACTGTACAATTTGTGGACACACAAAAGGCTCCTTGGCTGCTACTCTGGAAGAGGAGGAAGTAGAAAGTACTTCACTGGACAGACTGACAGTACTTGAAGAGCACCAGAGAGTACAGAGAGACCTCTTTGTTGGGCTCAGAATTTGGCTGATGGTGCTGCCCCTGCACTTCCAGTGCACTGGGAGTAATTCCAGTTTGCCATGTACCTGGAAACATGGCAGCTGAAAGCTGGAGACAACCCTGGACACATCTTTTCTCATTCTGTATCTTAAATGTCCAGTTTAGGCAAATGAGGTTGTAATATAATCTTTGCTTCAGCACCTGCCTTCATGGCCTGGTTTTGTTTGTCAGCATCAGGAAATAAGTACAGGCAAGTTATTGCTTTCAGTGTGCATGTGAAATTAGTCTGGTTGGTTAATTACTTCTCCCTTCCACATGAGAGATGTAAAAGCTACATTAGGTTTTAATTGTGGAAGGGATAATGCTACATTTTTGTGCAGCAGCTTTTCATTCTTTTAACATGAGTGAAGATGTGCCCAGCTTGTGACATTGGTGTGTTCAGTGTCACGTCCCTGGACTCCAAGTCTCCTGTATCACATAGTTCACATCCATACACAGAACAAAGTGGAAATCAGTTGGTGAATTTTAAATAAGAAATTCCTGAGTCTGTATTAAAAACCATCTGTGGGTTTTTTTTCTCAAGAATCAGATTCCTCCTCCTCCTCCTCTTCCTCCTCCTGGTGGTCCTGAAGACTGAGGTGTAACTCAGTTTGATTGATGGCAGCCTCGTTGTCCATCTGGCCCAGAGTCTGGCACAAGGAAAGAGCTGATTACTCAACCCCAAATCACTTCTCAGATCACCCTTAAAGCTGTGCAGTGTTGATCAGAGCTCTCAGAGCTGCTGACAGGGCCCAGCAAAGGAGCACCTGTTCTCCAGGGAAGAGTTTCAGCTGCTCCAAGCTGACCATGGATTTAGGGAAAAGCTCACATTGAACCTGTGCCTCCATCCCCCACCCCAGTGCTGCACTAGGCAGAACATTAGACATAATTTTACTAATGGAAAAAAAGTGCTGCTTTCAGGGATGGGAAAAGGTGAAACCCTTAAAGCAGCACCAAACCAGGCATTTTACAGCAGAGCTTTGCAATGACCAGAAGCACAAACGAGGTCGATGTGAGGAACTGTCCAAAAAAAAACCACCCACAGGCACAGCCCACCCTGGGGACAGCCCAGGCACGACCCCCGGTACCTGCTGAGTGTCCTCTGCGAGGGCTGGAGAGGGGACAGGGACGTTCTCCTCGCTGGACCTGATCATGGACTGCAGAGCCAGCTCCTCCACCTGCCGGCGAGGGAGGAGCATCAAACACCCAAACCCGGCACCCTCCCGGGGGACTTCACGTTTCTGGCTCAGACTTTTTACCTCTCAGCCTTGGAAAAGCTTTGTGAAATCTGCTCTCCTGTTCTAAGCTCCTTCATTACAATATCCAGGATTCTCAGAGCCTAATTCGTCTTTAATTCGGCTACTTCAAACTATCAGTTCTCTGCCCCACAGCAAGACAAATTACACACAATCCTATTTGCCTCCTGTATCCTACAACCACAATTCTATTTACCTCCTATATCCTACACACTCACAATCCTATTTACCTGCTGTATCCTACCAACACTCAAAATTACATTTAATTCCTCTTAACATTCGGTTATATTTGCCTCCTCTATCCGACATACAGTTACATTTACCTCCCATATTCTACACACTCAGAGTAATATTTACCTCCTGTATCCTACAAACACAATTCTATTCACCCCCGGTATCCTCCACGCCCTCACCAATTACCTCCTGTATCCCACGTCCTCTCATCTCCCTCACAGGGATGTCCCACCTCTCAGAGCAGCAGTGGATGATCCTGGTCCCGTTCCCACCCAACACCTCAAACCCCGGTGCGATTCGCTGTGTCCCTTCCAGCCGAACCAAAAGGCCCCCGGG